>CM045571.1:19360756-19390434 GCA_024721245.1 Mitragyna speciosa
TGGAGAAGCTGAGAGAACAGATCATATCCCATGCTACATCTAACGAAAATACTTCAGATAGTATTCCAATTCGAACTTCGACTTTTACTACATTTGCAAGGAAAATTTGGGTCAATGTTAAGAAGGACAAGGTTCTTGGCCTGCCAAGCTCTACGGTAAACCATGAAATTATCTACGAAGATCATTATAAATAATCTTATTTTTTTCAATTTACTCTCAACATTAATTATTGCGTTTCTAATTAACTGGTAGATCATGGCTGCTAAAAAACACTGTGATAGAATTGCCGATGAGCAACGTGAAAGATTTAGTACAGATACGGTAAAGAGCTAATTGGTTCTTACTGGTTATCTTGGAATTTGTGATCGTATATTCATTTTTGTTTGAAAAATGAGCCCAGTCATGGATTCAAATAAAGGAGAATGTGGAGTCTGGTTCCATCATACAAGGATTTGGAAAGGATGTCAGCAACCTTATATGCACTCATGTGTTGTGGTAAGAGTGCGTAAGATAAATCCTCACTATTCTGAAGCTTTTAGCAAGTAAAAATGTAAATTTACCTGAAATTTAGATTTATGTCCCAAAAAGCACTTACAAGTTAATCTGTAGCTTATCTTTGATGTATTGCGCCCCCGGAGGCCCCCTCGGGGAGAAGCAGAAACCAATGCGCCGGTTCTTTCCTATAATTCCTTCCCTTTCTTTTCCAGTCTTTTCTTTTTCACCTCTATTAGATAGTAATTGGTTAGACCGATGGTGTAGCTATTATTCTTTCTTTTCCTTTTTCTGTTTAAAGTTTTTACCGGGAACCTGGGAGATGAGGGATTAATCTTGTTCATCAATTGTCCAGGAGAATTTTTTTTATATCTATCACTTCTCATGATTTAGCCCTTGACAAGCATTTGCTCAAGAAAATGCAAATTTTCAGTTGAAAGTCTGATTAATAAATGTACTTATACTTAATTTCTTTTAGGTATTATCGGTGCACTGAAAAAGTTGATGAAACTATAAGGGATGAACGTCGAGAGCGACTGATCAAGGAATTGCTGGAGGTACGCTATTAAGTGAAATTGTTTTTAGTTATTTTACATTGCTTCTATAGTTTTGATAAGCAGAGTCTTTAGGAACCACGGTTGTGCGGCATATTTGAAAATAAGCACCATCCAACCTAGTTCAGATCGTCAATGCCACTCTAGTGTTATTTATAAGGGAATATCACCTTACATTCACACTTATCACACTTGAAATATATCACATAACTATTATAATATGAATGCAAGGTGACAATCCCTGCTCAATGACACTGGATAGCAGTGAAAAAACTTGCATTGAGGATTTGAACTGCAATCCAACCTGTAACCAACCCGGAAATATGCATAAACGATCTGGTGGGATCTTCCTAATTCGGAAGTGTTCCGGACAGACTTCTTCTTTATCCAGATCGGTGTGATTTCCGTAGTTTGGAAATATGGCGGATATTATATTCGAACCCAATGAGGGTACATATGTAATTTGACTGAAGGTTTATATAATTAGTTCATGATCCAGCCAAGAGCCAATCTTTACGTTTTGGTATATTGGAATGATCTAGAATGGATTCACCTAGAATGCATTTCCACCAAAATGGATCGAATTTTTTTTTTTCAATCTAGTGTTTAGTAACCGAAAGTCAGAATGGAATGCGTATTCATTTTCCCAATATTTGATATAATATATTTAAATGTTAGAATGGAATAAAATCTATTATAATTTGACTTAATTGCCCTGATTCTTTGTACTAGAATATTTCATATATTTTTTTTGTTGTATTTATGGTATGCATTACTTTTTATCCTACAAAACTATTAAGCATTTTTATTTTAAAATTATTGATATTCTGTAAAATAAATAATTTTCTATTTAAATAATTTTAAATTTTAAAAAATTGGTAATGAAACCAATTGTTCATACTCTCTCCATTTATTTTATTCACATTAAGTTATAAGAAGTTTATTCTTTTATACTTTTTTCATAAAAGTTAAAAATAGTATCTTAAACAGTTGTTACAGTCAAAAAGGGAAAAGAATATTCTTAAGCATATATTAAATTGATTATGATTTAAAAAATAATAAATAAATTATTAATTAAAATTATAAATATACCGTAACATTTTTTAAATTTAAAAATAAAATTTTAATAAATGTATCATGTGTTAGAAAGAATTTAGTAGAAATAGATTATGTATAGGGATAAAATTGGTTCCTTATATTTTGACCTTTCAAGATAAAGTTGGAAAAGGCTTTTCCTTAGAGGTTTGTTGAAGAATGGGGTTTCAGGAAAAAGTTGGAATGGGCATTGGAGTAGGAAAGAGCTTTCAAACTTAAAATGTCCATATCGAATATGAGAATGTAGTGGACAAGTTGGAAAGGACTTTCATTCCAACCCATTTTCGTGTAACAAACGTGGGGCAAAAGTGCTATGCTAGATCTTTTTTTTATTCGAATCATCATCCCCATCTCAATTTCCCACATCTCACTCCATAATCAACATTCTTTTACTCGTACTTTTCTCCAATTTTGAAACAGAAGGAAATAGTTTTAGTATTGTGCCGTTGAAAGAGAAAGGAAAAACCAGAACATGAGAACACACAACATTGAAAACAACTTAGTTCGGAGGAACGAATGGTATGTCGGGGATTCGAATCTTACTACTTTTCTTTCCTCAAAGTTTTTCCTGTTAATAGTATAGGCTTTCTCATAACAACTCAATCATGTGTCCATAAAATGTAAGTACATCAAACATTGACAACAGAACCATGTCTTTAGATTCAAAATGTATGAGTATTGGCGGAAACAAGCTTGCTTAGACATGGGACTGAGGGGAGTAATTATAAAAATAGAAGGAAAAATACTATGGTGTAGTAGTTATAAGATTAGTAATTTGCATCAAGTATGCAAAAAGTTTTATTACTAAAATGGTTGTGATAATAATGTCACCACAACATTCTCCCAAAACGTAAATGCAAACCATTAGTTAATCGTGTAATCAAACTGCAAATGATTACTTGGGAAATGCAAGGTTCAGATCTTTGGCCCCATTTATTGAGCTCCTGTCATGCCCAATGCACTTGGTGCTACCACGTGTATCAAGTGTTTATCCACTCATTGAATTATTTTTATTTGTAATAGCACCATATGCATGGGACCTAATAGGGCTCAATAATGAGATTGAGGATTTGAAACTAGGAAATGTAACGGTGATGATTTTATTTTAAAACGAGTATTAAACTTTATGGGGGAAGTTATAAATTGCGGAAAGTGGCTTTTTTTTTATAAAATTGTGATAACAAATGTCACCACAAGCATCATCCATAATAGTAACAAAAAATAAGGGATAATTTAGAAAATTTTTCGAAAATATTGACAATTTCACTTAGCACCCCTAAAGTTTTAAATATTATATCTACCTCCCTTTGTTAAAAAAATGACTAAGGTGCCCTTTATTTAATATCACAAAATAAAAGTTCCAAAAATAGAAATTCCTTGTTCCTTTATCTTTAAGCTAATCAGGACAATCTTTATCCATCACAGCTATTGAAAACCTCTTGTCAACCCCCGCTACATTGCTATTGCCACCCCCAAAATCACCCCATCCTACTCCAGTAACCCACGAAGTATTCTCTTCTCTCTGTGAGAGCTATTTCTCTCTCTCTCTCTCTCTCTCTATGAGAGTTCTCTCCCCTCTGTTTGGGGCCTTAAACACTTATTTGAGTTTTACAAACTTCCCCTTTCCTAGTTCTAC
Organism: Mitragyna speciosa; assembly: GCA_024721245.1. Classification (NCBI taxonomy): domain Eukaryota; kingdom Viridiplantae; phylum Streptophyta; class Magnoliopsida; order Gentianales; family Rubiaceae; genus Mitragyna; species Mitragyna speciosa. The sequence goes on from CM045571.1 coordinate 19,364,534, forward strand.
TTACAACTTTATCAAACTTTAGATTTATCGAACTGAGTCTTGGATCTACGAAGATTCTATTGTTCTTAGTTAAGTGCATTGCTCGGATACTGGCATGAAATGCAGACGTAGTCCATCAACATTGTTTGTTGTTTCTTAGTGTCCTAATTAAAATCTTAGTATTTGGGTTTGCCTATTCTCTCTTTTTGTAAGTATATTGGTGCGTTATTCTCTTTGAGTCCTTTTCTTTAACTTGTTACAACTCAATCTTACCTGTTTCCTCTAACTTGTTCGGTCAAGTTTCCCGTTTCTTGCTCTTTGGTAGATAAGTTCATCTTCATTTGAGGGTGACAGGAAGGAAGTACCAGCTAGAACTAAGTTAAACCATGGAGGAAGAGTTGATAGAGATCATGGAAAAGTTTACTTTGTCTAAAAAGGAGTTAAAAGAAGCAGAAATAATTTTAGATGATATGAGTAGAGGAATTCGTGAGTGTGGAAAGAGCTTGATTGGGAAAGTAGTGGGTGAAAGAAAGGCAAATTTCATTGGCATGAAAAATTTTGCAGACAGTTTATGGGGTGGAATCAAGAAGCTCAAGGTAGGTGAAGTAAGTCCAAACTTGTTTTAGTTTAACTTTGGGATGGAGGCTGATAAAGATAGAATCCTAAATAGTGGACCCTGGATTTTTGATAATCAACTACTAGTTCTTAAGCAATGGTATGAAGGTATAGAGAAAGATGATAAAACTTTTAGCAAGGCTATTTTCTAGATATAAGTGTGGAATCTCCCTCTCCATTGCTACTCCAGTGAGATTGTAACTAAGATTGGTGCTGGTTTTGAAGTAGTAAAACAAGTTTTAACTCCACAATCAAGTAGTAGGGAGGGGAAGCACATGAAACTTCTGGTGGAGGTCGATATTACTCAGCCTTTGCTCATGAGTGTATCAGCCAACTTTAATGGCAAGGCAAGATGGATCCAATTTCACTATGAGTAGTGCCTAGATTTCTGCTACAATTGTGGTAGAATTGTCAGAAAAGTTATGTTTCTTCAGGCAAACTGGAGATGAGAAGGAGCAAAACTAGCAATTTGGAGACTGAATAAGAGTTAAGGGCCAGAGATTAGGAGTAACTACCAGTAAGAGTAAGGTAAATCACGATTACTTTCAAACTTTCAAAAGTAATCAAGGACAAAATTTGGAGCGAAAAAAAAAGAGATGAGAGGAATGGAGCAGGTGAGAGCAGGTAGAAGTGAAGTTGAGGCTGAAAAAACTAACCAAATGGTTGGTACAGCTGATGATATGATCTCCAGAAGTGGAGTGAAAGAGGGTGAAACTTTAAAAGTCAAGGAATTAGAGTGGAAGGAAAAAGTACGAAACTTGGTGAGTGATATGACCCAAAGTAATAAGAAATAGGAAAGCAAATCAGGAACCAGTTTTTGATGTGAAAAATACCCAGGATAAGAGTACGAAAATGCCTTAGACTGGGATAAGAAAATAAGTAGAAGCAAAACAAAAGAAATTGCTTTGCCAAGAGAAGGAAAAAAGAACACAGTGGGTATGGAGATAGAAATTCAGGAGGAGGCTTCAAGGAGCAACAACATGGAAAAGAAGAGCAAGCAAGGCCTGGCAAGAAGGTACAAGAGATTAGAAGATAGAGCCAGAATCCCACTTTAAGAGATAACACAGGTGATTGAATAAGTTGGTGACAATGGTAAGAGGAAATGGGAACCTAATGAGTTAGGAAAGCAGATGGAAATAGAGGAGGAAAAATCGACCAAAAGGGGCTACTGAGAAAATCAAATACAACAATTAGAGGTAGGAAAGGATGAGAGGGCTGTTCTGGAAAAACTCCTAAGAATCCAATAAAGCTAATGGTGTGGAACTGTCAAGGTATAAGGAGTCCTTTGACAGTTACCCAGCTTAATGAGCAAACAAAGCTCCACTATCTGGATTTAGTGATACTTATGGAAACGAAAAACAAACAGGAGGTTCTAAATAAGGTCAAGAAAAGAATAAGTTTTGATTGCAGCATTTTGAAACAAAGAAGGAGCGGTTAAGAGGGTGGTAAAGTCAGCTTTTACCATTGAAGTTCCGGTAGAGGATGAGAAGAGTAAACTAATGTGGTGGTGTGTAAGGATTTATGCAAGCACTGATGAAAAAATTAGGAAGGAACAATGGAGAGTCTTAAACAGACGAAGAACATTATAGAGGGATAGATGGATGATCATAGGAGATTTTAATGACATAGTATCAAACAAGAAAAATGGGGTGGAAGAAGGAGGGAAGAAGGACATTCAAGGAGTTTAGGGAACAGATTAATGAGAACAAATTGATTGATATTGGTTTTGTGGGTGAACCGTGGACTTGGTCAAACAATTGGAGCCAAACAAGTGAGATTAAGCAGCGTTTAGATGGGAGTCTATGCACCATTGAATGGCAAAAAATGTTTGAAAGAGCAACATGCACACATGTAAAATGTCAAGCTTCTGACCATAGCATGCTTATTGTTGAAACCATACCAAGAGTATAAGAAAGATTCCACTTTGACAAGAGGTGGATTTGTAAGGAAGGTGTGGAAGAAATTATCAGAACGGCCTGGGAAAAAGATGTTCAAGGATCTAGGATGTTCAAAGTTACAAAGAAAATCAAGGCATGTTGAGAGTCACTCGTAGAATGAAACATGAAAATTCATAAGAACGTAACTAAGAGAATCACGGAGGTCAAAGCAAAAATGGAGCAGATGAAAAATGATAACAACTGTGAACAAAGTGCATGGCTAACTGCAAAAAAAGAATTGAGTGCTGCTTACAAAGAAGAAGAGCAATTCTAGGCACAAAAAGCCCAAGGGAAATGGCTTGTGAGAAGGAGACTATAATTTAGCATTTTTCCATGCGAGTGTTGCAAGCAGAAGAAAGAGAAACAACCTGTACAAGCTGCAAAAAGAGGATGACAGTTGGTGCTCAGATGAAGTTGAAATTAGGACAAAGTTTGAGAAGTACTACAAGAATCTTTTCACTTCAACGAGTCCAGATGACTTTACTAAAGTTCTAGCTGGTATTCCGAAAACCCTAACTCAGCAAATGAATGATGAACTCACCAGGCCATTTAATGAGCAAGAAATTAGAAATGCTTTCTTTTCAATAGAATAAAAAAAATCTCTTAGACCAAGTGGTATGACCTCTACTTTCTTTAAAAATTTTTGGTCTATCATAGGCAGTGATTTAGTGTCAGCTATCCAAACTTTTTTTCACTCGGGATATACGCTGCATCTGTTAATGGAACTTTAATCTCCGTGATCTTAAAGATAGACAATCCAACTCTCCCTTCTCAATTTAGACCTATCAGCTTGTGTAACGTCATTTACAAGGCCATTTCTAAACTCCTAGCTAATAGATTGAAACCAATTTTGAGTCAATGCATTAGTGAAAACAAGCAGCTTTTCGTGCCAGGTAGACAAATCCTTGATAATGTCATCATTGCATATGAGATGATTCCTTCTTAAGAACAAAAGAAAAGGCAATGTTAGCTATATGACTCTAAAGTTGGATATGTCTAAAGCATATAATAAGGTAGAGTAGAACTACTTGGTTGCTATGATGTCTAAAATGGGTTTTTGTCGCAAATGGCTTAATTATATAATGAACTGCATGTCCACTGTTTCATACTCTTTTGTGATTAATGGAGAAAAAATTGGTTACATTAAACCTCAATGAGGTATTAGGTAGGGAGATCCCTTGTCTCCTTACCTCTTTTTGATTTGTGCTAAAGGTTTTAGTAGTCTTATCCATGAGGCTATTAAAACCAAGCAACTCTCTTTTGTAAAAATAAGTGAAATGGACTTGTTCTTTCTCAATTATTTTTTGTAGATGACTTACTCGTGTTTTGTGAGGCTACTAGGGAGGAAGCAACAGTGCTAATGTGGATCTTGAAAGTCTATGAAGCTGCCTTTGGACAGCAAATAAATCTGGAGAAATTCTCAAATTTTTCAATAAAAATCTCACCATATCATAGAGGCAATCAGTTTCCTTAGAGCTAGGGGATGTCAAAATGGTTTCAAAAGGTACATACCTGAGGCTGCCTATGGTGATAACAAAATCGAAGATCCAAATTTTTGGCTACGTGAAAGAAAGAATGTTAAAGAGATTTAGTGATTGGGAAGAAAAACTCTTGAATCAAGCAGGTAAAGAGGTTTTGCTCAAATCTGTCCTATCTGCTCTCTCTAATTATGTGATGTCTATTTTCAAAATTTCAAAAAAGTTAGGGAAAGAGTTGAATCAAGTGATGGCAAACTTTTGGTGGGGAGAAATAGAAAGAAGGAATAAGATTCACCAGAGGAGCTAGGAAAAGTTGACAGAAAGTAAGAAGAAAGGAGGCCTTGGATTTAAAGATATTCAGTGCTACGATGAAGGTTTACTGGGTAAACAAATTTGAAGAGTGATAACCAGCCCAAATTTGTTAGTAAGTAAAGTATTAAAAGGCAAATACTTCTGGAGAAAGGATTTTGGAACTCAAAAATTTCCCAAAATGCTTCATGGTTTTGGAAAAACATAGCAACAACTAAGAAGCTTATGGAAGCTGGACTGAGAATGAGAATTGGGGATAAAAAATCTATTAACATTTGGACAGATAAATGGATCCCGTTTACTAAGAATGGAAAAGTAAGATCTCCAAGGCCACTAAATTATACAGAGAATATGGTCAGTCAACTTATGCAAGGCAGATGCTAGTGCAAAGAGAAACTTGATAGTCTGTTCACTAAAGTGGAAGTAGATTTAATAATGAGAATTTCAATTAGTATCAAGGGAAATAAAGACAGATTTTATTGGAATAATAAAGAGAATGGCAAATATTCAGTGAAAACAGGCTATGAGCTAGCAAAAATATTGAAAGGGAACAGAGGTTGAAGAGATGTGAAGGGGAGACTAGTTCAAACAGGAATAAGAGAAAAGTTTGGTAGAATATCTAGGAGTTAAAGGTTAATAATAAAATAAAGCATTTCCTATGGAAGTGCCTCAGCCAAACACTCCCTGTCAATAACACGATATTTCAAAAAATAGGAGTAAGAGACCCCATCTGTGTTAGTTGATAAAAATAACAAATATTTCAGTAGACTTGGATTATATTTACATCATATCATTTTCCCTCTTTATTATCTTTGTTCCATATAGTGGTATCTTATTCAAAATCTCCCTATTTAAGTAAGTACAAGGGAAGGGGTGGTCGCCAGAGAAGAATGAAAGGAAAGGATTAGGAGCAAAAAGGCGGAGAAAGGAAGGGTCTGTTGAAAGGAGTTGGTGCTTGGCTAAGAGGGAAGAGGGGAAGAAGGGGTTAGCATTGGGTATAAGGGGAAAAAAGGAGGGGAGCGAGAGGGGGAAGGGGTATAGAGTGGGAAAAGGTAGAACGAAGGGGAAGGGTCTCTTGCTTTGTTAATATCTTTATTTTGTAGAGTTGTTAGCAAATTTAATTTGCCAAATCAGTTGTGATTTTGATTGTGATTTGGTTCCAGTTCTAATTGAAAATGTAATCCTGATTGTGATTGTGTTGGTAATGCTGCTTGTAGTGTAGATTGTTACTGGAGTTGGAGGGATGTGGATTTGATAGTGGGGAGAGAGAATAGAGAGATGGGAAGAGAGGGATCGGATAAGGGAAAGAATGGAAAAAGAGACCAGGTTAACAATGACTAGAAACGGAAAGAGGAGAGTGGTTGGTTGCATAGGGAGGGCTTATTTGAGATATGGGGGTCATCGGAGATAGACTAGGTATGGTGGTAAAAAAGAATACCATAAAGAATATATATATATTTTTGGTTATTGGAAACAGAGTAGTTTAGGATTTTCATTTGGAATGTGTGATTTTCTGAAGGTTTTGTTACCTAAACAGTGAAAATAAGGGACGTAAGTATAATATTTAAAATTTTGGGGTGCTAAGTGATATTGTCAACAACTTCAAGGGAAGTTTATGAAATTATCCCAATAATAGTGCACAAATAGGAAAAAAAATGTGATGCCAATGAGTCAATTTATATTCCTTTTTCTTTGAACTGCAATTAGCTATCAAACATTTTTTTTTTGGTCGTCTAATTCCTTAGCATAACGAGCTCAATGAAAGAATATTTTTTTCTTTTTTTTTTTCTTTGAATTTTGCAATTACTTATCAAGATGGGATAATTAGGTGAAAGATGCAAAATAAAAAGGAGAAATTTCTTGTGAGGCGGTGGAAGTTTGGCATTAAATAATACACTCCCCCAACTTTAAAATCCTAGCTCCACCACTGCAAGTAGTAAATGTAAAATCACTACTCTTCGTTCCAAAGCTAATATGACCTGTGCAAAAGAAATCAGTAGGAAAGACAAAACAAAATTTCATCAAACGCGGTTGCTCGAAGCAAGGAACGGGTGAGCAATATGCATAGTATGTTAAGTGAATGTATTTCGATTTAAATTTATTTGAGTGATGCGCAAAATTGGAGGTCCACTAAAAGGGAACAAATTTGAAATAGTAGTCTGATAGGGGGAAGGGGAAAAAAAAAGAAGGAAAGATTGTTTAAGTTAAATGAAGAGGAGAAAGTAAATCTCCTAAACTGTTGGACAATGGATTGTACAAAAAGAAATTTGAGATTATTGACATTATTTTTTATACGGAAATCTGATAGAAAAGATTTTTGTTTAAATGGGTAATAGGAAGATGAAAGATGATAATACTAAACAAATTAGGTTAGCACTATAGATTCTCTAAAGATTACCTATGTATGTATGCACATGTATGTATGTACATATGGATCTATATATGTATGTGTAGATATATGTACATACATGCATGCACAACATGCATAACTGTAGATGTATGCATGTATACAACTACTTACACATGTATGTTGTATATATGTCTATATGGACGTGTATCTGCCAATCTAAGTAGATTAATGTTGTTATATGTTTTATGAATCAATTACTAAGTAGAATAATGTTGTTACAAGTTTTATGAATCCATTAATAACATTGCAAGAATGAACATGTTTAGCAGAATTTTCCTTTAATTACGTAGTAAGTCTGGATATTGTATCTTCTATAGTTACTAAAATTGTCTCTATTTACACTATACATTTTGTCATTGCTTTGTCCTCCGTAATCTATTAGATTATTGAGCCAACCTATCTTCATTTGGTGGAACGCATGATGAGAAGAACACAAGAGGATTTCTATAGGGCAGCTGTAGGGCAGTTGAAGAGAGACGGCACACTGGCGGGAGTAGAAGACCAAGCTTTTATCGATCAATTCAATCATCAGGTCAAAGGTATCAGTAGATTTCTATTACATAATCACATTATCGCACATTTGGTTTTGGATCCTCATTTTTTTTTGGGTTACTTATTCGTGGATTTTTTTTTCAAAATACATTGAACATACTTTAATTGAGAGAAATAATCTAACGCTGTTTTTATTATTTTTTTAAATTACTAATATGAAAGCATGTGAATTGCACGTGGTACAATTCTTTTTATAATAATTATTTGTAATAATATCTTTTTACATCGCTATGCATATTAGCTAGACTCAATGTTTCAAATAATCAAAATAATAAATTCATAGGTTGATATATAATATAAAATAATATGATTATAAATCAATTAAGTCTCAATAGAACGAATAAAAAATTTTATGTTCAAGGAGTCAAAAGTCATCTAAAATGTATAATACAACTATTTGATCGATGCTAAATCTGTCAACTTATATTCAATCTATTATTTAATTCAAATTTATCGAAAAGTTAACTACTGCTTTAATTTTTAATCTAGTGCCAATCCAAACTTATCCAAAGATTAACATACTCCTCAACTTATACTTTTCCAATAGTTTTGGATATGAAGTTTTAGCAAATTCAGATTATGAATGTGATAATAAAAAACTTTGTTGGTGACTATAAAATAATGCTCAATGACTGTATTGAATCAACAATAATAATTTTAAATGCAAATTTGACTATTTATGCTTTCATGACAAAACTCAATTCTATGATCTTGTTTAGAATTTACATACTTATTTGACTTCGTTTTTTAGTTAGTCTTGTTCAACATTTGGTTTTATAACTATAAATATATGTTTATAATCTAATTACTTAACGACATATGTAACGCTTACTTTATTTGATTGATACTATCCTTATATTAATTATCTATATTTTAATATATAGCTTTTCTTTGCTGCACATATATGTCTTAGCAACCAAAGCTACAAGTAAAAGTCAAATGCACTTCCAACCCTAATCTTGAAAAAGTAAACTCTAATTAATCAATTAATTGAAAATTTACATATAATTATTGACATGAGAATCCAGGATCAAACTTGAGATCTTAAGTTCCAAAAGGTACCACAACCAAGCTTGATTCTTGATTGATAAGCCAAACTTAATAATCCTTGAGACAAACTCAAAAACGACTTCAAGATTTTGAAATTTCTTGAGACAAACTCAAAAGGATCAAGAGAAGGGCTTTTGAATCACCTTGGGACAAACCTCAAAGATGGTTCAAATGGCAACCATGAAACACTTGGGGCACACCTCAAAGTGATCAAAGTGAAGAGAGATGGCTTGAAGCCAAAAGGGAGAAAACTATCAATTTTCCATTGAAATTTCCAAAGGCTTATGTGAATAACAATACAAGGTTAAGTATTTATACCCCTTCAAATACATAAAAAACCCATTACACAAAATGACTAAAAAGTACAAAATTATAGCACAAAAAAACTGGTCAAACTTCTTTCACTACCTTTGACTGAGGATGATCCGCGGGTTGAGTGATTTGTAGATGGAGCTTGGGTGATCTGTGGTTCTTTGTATCTGCAGATCAGGACTTACTTTCAGAAGGCGATCCGCGGGTCCGATCCATGGGTGCAGGTTGTAGAAGGAAACTCGCGAATAATCTTTAGAAATTGGTCCACAGTTACTCATATAGGGATCCATGGGTGAGGCTTAGGCATAGTGAACTCGCAGATCTATGCTGTCCAACATCTTCAATCCTTCATTTTGAGGATTGTCTTTCACTTAAATCATACAATATAGCTTGGACATTCCTTGCTTCAATTCTTCAAGTGAACTTGAATTCTCAATTTGTAATTGCTCCATTTGAACAAGAGTTTGAACTATCTCTTCATCATCATTGAATTGTATTCTCAATGTTTGAAATGAATCTTTGATCCCCTTAACTTGAGCCTTAATCATTGAATTGGTTGCTGTCCAAGATTGATCACTTTGAACTCCTTGAGAGGTTTTGATATTTAACATCATTCCCTCTTGAAAATGATTTTCCCTCAAATCACCTACAAAATGAAAGAATAAATTAGTAAAATTGAAATCAAAATTCATGTCACAACACTTACCTCGTGCATCTATCATGTAAATGGCACTCCTTATGAATTCTTGAAGATTTTACAGCCCTTTACTTTGCATTTCATGCATCCAAAATCTTATCATAGTGCTATTAATTCCACTAACATACATATGGAATTCCTTATTACAATGAAACAAATGCATCACATATGAATTTAAAGACAGATTTTAAAACACTATAACACTTTACATGCATCTCATCTTTAAAAATTTGTTTCGAGTTTGAGTAGCAATTGCCCACCAAATTCTTGCCATGAATGAGTTGATAAGGTTTCTTACAAAGATTCCTCCCAATCTCAAAATTAATCAGCTCATTACTATGATCAAAGATAACAAACTTTTAACAACATCATGCACCTTATCATTTTGCTCCAAATAAAGATTCAAAAAATTCAATTGCATATCTTCAAATGAAATTATAAAACATGACTAAGGAATAGCAAAATAAGCATACTTGTGGTATGCAAAACGTATTATATAGCAAACACACAAATACATTAAACACAGTAGGTTTCATATGATCTTCATACTTTATCAAAATAGGACTATGCAAATGATCATGTGATACACACAACAAAGAGCGAGACAAATTGGACTCTAAATGACTCTTACAATCAAACAAGTTAATACTAGGCACAAAATACAAATGATTATGCAAGCACAAATAAGGATTAACAAAATATGCATGCTTGCTATAAGTAAATATGCCATGCAATAAACAATCAAAAGCACTAAACACCTCAAAATTGAAATGATTTCTACACACAATTAAATTGCAAAGAGAAGTAGAGTGTAGATGATCATGCAAATTCTATTTAAACATTGAAACACATGTAAGATTAAAATTAGAAAACCATTTCATATTATTCAACCAATCAAGTATTTCATCTAACTTAAATATAGAATGATAATATTCATTTGTTGGCTTATGAATGGCTTCTCCATTCTTCCATCTTTTGCACATTGAATTGTTTGAACAATGCATTGAACTCCTTTAAATAACTTCTTCATCCATCAATTCAAGACTTTGATGCTCATTAGTCTCCAAGCAATTGAATTGACAATCAACATTAAATTGAGACTTAGCAACCTTTAAAGACAACAATATTTGTGATGTTCCTTCATGAATTAAGCATCCAATTTTCTACATACAAGAAACAAACACACTAAGAAAACACAAGTCAAGAGAGTTAGTAAAATCATGTGGTCTAGCTACCAGAGCACTCTTTTCTTCATTCTCACTAGCTATGGCACTTATTTTTGTACTCTCTTCTCTCTTATTTTCTTTCCTCTCATGCTCATTTTCTTTTCTCTCATTGTTTTCTACAATGTTTCTTTTACTCTCACATTCCTTTTGCACCCACTCTTCTTTTATCTCACTTTTTTTCTCTCTTTTGTGTGCTCTTTTGACTCTCCCACTCTCTACATTCATTAGCAACTCTCAATTGATCTTGCAAAACTTCATGATGATTAAAAAATGCCAATATGATTTTGCAACCATTCCGCATGAATGAGTATCTATTCTTCTCCCTATCATAACGAGTCTTCATGTCATATTGCCATAGTCTCCCCATGGTAATGTGACATGTTTGTATAGGAGCTACATCACAAAGAATTAGATCATGATTTCTTCCGATTGAAAACTCCATATCAACTTGCTTGCTTACTTCCATTAAATCATCATCATCATTCAACCATTGCAACTTGTATAGTTGAGGGTATATCTTTGTAGACAAACCTAGCTTTTAAACTAACAATTTACTAGCCATGTTAGTACAACATCCACCATCAATAATCAAACCACATACCTTGCTAAAACATGGCATCTAGTTTGAAATACATTCATCCATTATATATCATCACTATCTTCATTGATTTGCATGGTTGAAGCTTTCAACACCACTGATTCCTCATGTTCATCATTGATTAAAGTTTCTCCACTTGTGGAATTATCATCCTCTAGCATTGATGGCTTGTATTCTTTCTTCTCTTCTTCACTCCCATTAGTTACAACTTCTCCATTGAGTTGTGTCACTGTTGCCTTTTGATTTGGATATTCACTTGCAATGTGACCTCTACCTTGGCATTTAGAACATTTGATTCCTCTTATGTAGCCTTTTGATTGCTCCTTCATAAGGAATGTTTAACTTCTTCAACAACAGAAAACAACAACAACAACAACAATCCTTACCATCAACAAAATTCAGGAATTGTTGTAGGCCAACTTGTGAACTAATTTTGATCTCCTTTCAACAATAAACCCACAATAATCAAGATTTAGCTTCAAGAAATCAAAATCCCACACTAGGATTTCAAGAACAACACGAAATGGTATTCTTGTTTCCAAGATTCAAAATAAGTTCACTTTAGAACACTTTTGCAACCAAGAAATAAGAAGACACGCAAGAGTTAAGATTTAGACCAAGAAACCAACACAAAGAGGAACAAAGAAGCACTAGGATGTTTAGATCTCCAAAGAATAAAGTTAGATCTCCAAAGAATAAAGTTAGATCTTTGTAGATCTACAACAACAACACAACAAGAACAGCAAAGACAATATATTTAGGGTAACATGACACCAAGAATAACAAGAACAACACGAACACAAGCTTTAGGGTAAGAAGACAACAAAGACAACAAGGATGGCATAATAACTCAACTAAAACAAGGTTTTAAGATAACAAACAACTCAAAAACAACAAGAACAACAACAAGATGCTGGATGGTAAAGTAAACAACAAACACAAAACTGAAACAAGACACGCATGACACTAAATAGCAACAATCACCAAGATTTAACCTAATTTACCTCAAACTTTTGCTCTAATACCAACTGACGTGAGAAACCAAGATCAAGCTTGAGGTCTTAGGTTCCAAAAGGCACCACAACCAAGCTTAGTTCTTGATTGATAAGCCAAACTCAAAAATCCTTGAGCTCAAAAAGGACTTCAAGATCTTGAAATTCCTTGAGACAAACCTAAAAGGAAGATCAAGAGTAGGGTTTTTTAATTCGCCTTGGGACAAACTTCAAAGGTGGTTCCAATGGCAACCTTGAAACACTTGGGACACAGCTCAAAGTTATCAAAGGTGAAGAGAGATGGCTTGAAGCCAAAAGAGAGAAAACTCTCAATTTTCCATTGAAAATATCCAAAGTCTTATGTAAATAGTAATACAAAGTTAAGTATTTATACCTCTTCAAATACATAGAAACTCCATTACACAAAATGACCAAAAAGTACAAAATTATAGCACAAAAACTCCTGTTAAACTTCCTTCACTGCCTTTGATTGAGGATGATCTGCAAGTAGAGTGTGGGTGATCTGCAATTCTCTATGTCCGCGGATCAAGACTCATTTTCAAAAGGCAATCTATGGGTTGGATCAGCAGGTGTGGCCCACGGAAGATAGCCCGCAAATGATCTTTAAAATTGATTTGCGAGTTACTCAGATAGGGATCCATGGGTCAGGCTTTGGCATGGTGAATCCGTGGATCTCTACTATCCAACATTTTCAAATCCTTCATTTTGAGGGTTGTCTTCCACTTGAATCACACAATATAGCTTGCACCTTCCTTGCTTCAATTCTTCAAGTGAACTTGAACTCTCAACTTTTTAATTGTTCCATTTGAACAAGAGCTTGAGCTATTTTTTCATCATCATTGAATTGTATTCTTAATGCTGGAAATGAATCTTTCATCCCCTTAACTTGAGCCTGGATCATTGAATTGGTTGAGGTCCAAGATTCATCACTTTGAACTCCTTGAGAGGTTTTGATGTGCGCATCAATTATTTTTCTAATAAGTCACTTAGATGTAAACTTATGTTCACGTGAGATCAGTTTTACACAATTCAAAAATATGAGATTGACCATTGATGTATAGACCAACTAGTGGCAAACGCCTATGTCATCTTAATTTTGTTAAGAGTTAATTGTTAAGAGTTTGATTTATTAATTTTTAACTGTTTAAGAATGAGTTTATAAACTTTGTTCAATTCAATATTTCGAAAATGTAATAAAATAAAACACAAGTAAAGCCCTAAATACTACTACAGTGGTGTGCTAATAAATATGCATTGTTAAATTTGACAATCTCATGTGGAATAAAAAGACAAGATGGAGGTTCATTTTTAGTCACTTTGGTGAAGCAATTGTATGATGGGAGATAAGAATTCATAAAAAAAGTGTGTGTATGTCATCAAGTTAACTAATTGTACAAGTTTATATTTGATAGCTATCTCTAAATTTTTTGTTCTCTTTTTTTTTTCCCTTAATGTTATTATTTCTCAATTGAAAGTTGTATAACTATATACATAAAAGGCATTCTTATTGAAATAATAATAGCTAAAGATAAGTAATCAATTATTTTCAAAAACGTTTATACTATGTTTTACTTTCAAATTCAATCATTCAAAATGAAAATTATATCATAGTTGAAGCTTTCTCAGAGTATTTATTTAGAACAAATCGAACTAAATTTTGTAATTCAAATAGAGACTCTATAATACAATAGCTACTTGAATTTAAAGGCCTTATAGATACCCATTTTGAAGCGTCCAACAAAAAATTATATGCATGAAAAATTTGTATCAAATTTAATATTTTTTAACTAAGTATTTGTTTTTAGTATCTCACTTCCATGTAAGAGAGTAACACACAAATATGAAAATTTGACCGAATAACTGATATAATATACCCCCATCATAAAATAAAGAAAACGACAATATTGTAGTACAAATTTCTGGAAAGAAATCTACAAACATGTTATTCTTTAGATCGTGTAATTATACAATATCTTAAATAATGATTCGTATGATATAAAGATACTGATCCTCCTAATTTGTTCCACTATTAATGCTTGAAGTAATAGTTGATGTGGACAAGTGATGTGGAGTTATCAGGTGTATGAGATACACAATCAATCCATTTAAAAACACACACAAAAAGGCAATAAAATTAACTTAATATCCCTTTTTTTGCAAATGCATGGGTCAATTGTAGTGAGGGGAATATTAGGGTCTATCTCATGAGAAAACAAATTATCACAATTACCAAAACTAACAAATTGCTTTATTATCTAAATAATCAATTTTTGAGGCGGTGAAAATTGGATTGAAAATCAACTTAGTGAGTTGCCGTTCAACTTAATGCAAAAAAACAAAGGAGAAATTAGTTGAAACAATTTGTCTAGGATCAAGAATCCACAAAAGGTTACAAAATATGAGAGTTAAGATGATGGCCATTATAAATTTCCAACCTTGTTTAGGATTCAATTCTATTTGTACTCAAAAGTAGATTCCTCTACAAATTGAAGATTACTAACACTTGTGATTTCCTACTTTCGTGGTAAAGATATGCAAATATTAGTTCATTAACGGTTGTTTAATAAAAAACAAGCCTAAATCTACCTAAGCGTACCACTACTTCTATGTGTCTACTACTTAGGTTTCATCTACTTCTTTCCATTTTTAGAAGCAAATTCCTTTGTCAATTAAACACTATGATGATTTGAAGTTGGTAATTATCCAACAACAAATATTAAAGACCAAGTAGATGAATAAACAAAAATCATGTAAGGCCATAAACTTAAAAAACTCATATCAATAGTTCATCTTACCCTAGAATATATTGATTTAGTTCAACATAGTATAAGATATAGTTAAGCATAAGATTTTAATATAATTCAACTTGAAAATAATAAAATGTAAGAGAAAGGATTAGAATGGCTCATTATATTGATGAACTTAACTCCAAGGCTTCTCCAAACATTTCATCAAACATGTTGGCTACAAAAGAACTTCTCCAAAGTTTTGTTACAAGAAGTGAAGTCAAACTACGAAACTAAAAGAAATTCTTACACTAATATGTACAAAGAAGTGCTCCTCCTACTAAGCTATAGATTCTAGTAATCCAAACATGTCTTCAAATGAACTACAAAGGTCCCTATTTATGGAAAAATTTAGCTCAAGGTCACTTTCTAACTTGTAATGCAATTTTAAGGCTTGAAGTGATTAAAGGCAATTCTTGAGATTTTACGAGCCTCAAAAGTCTTTCTTAAGCTTTACAATGTCTTCTAGGGCAGAGAATCTAAGCTTTCACGTTGAATATGTTCCCGAAAAGAGTGCGAATAAGCTGCAAGTTGAATCAGCAGAAAAATCAACTGTCCATGAAGATCTGCGGACTCATGGAAAAATCAATTGTCCATGAAGATGGGTCTGCAGATCATATCCACAAAGTCCATTTTGCCCTTTTCTTTTGTTGGTTATTTCCTTCACACACTTAAGACTCTTTTTAGATGTTGATCCATAATTTTTTTGATAAAATTGTTGATGAAAATCTTCTTAGATTGTTGATCAATTAATCTTCAAGTTTGTGAGGTACTGGGTACAATCTTGAATCAATTCAAAATAATATAAGTTGTGCTTCAATTGATCCAAATTATGTTTAAGTATCATTATCCTGCAAAATCACATAAACTTGTGAATTAATTTGTTCAAAATATAAATCATGCCTCAAAACCCAAAATTTTGGGTGAAAAACCCTAATTTGATCAAATAAAATTAGAACCAGCCAAATTAATTTCAAAAATTCCTAAAAACACCAACACATATATTAAAACATATAATAACATATGTTAATTTTACACTTATCAATAAGGGTGTTAGTAAATGTGAAAGAACAAAAATAAGTTCTATTTGAAGAATTTTGAACCTATAGTTTCTCATAAATTTTTAAAGATTAAGAAAGTTAATCTTTTTAAGCGAGTATCATATCATCAGAATGAAGGAGTTCCAAAGTGAAATTATATTGTTTTTGCATACCTTATGTATGATGCTTGAAATTTTTAGTAGTAAACATGAATTTTGAGAGAAATTTATTTCCACTTTTGATATTATGAAATTAATTTAACAGTAGTACTATACTTGTAAGGAAAATAAGAAACAAAATAGAGAATAGGCATTGGGATATGGTCATTTTAGCACCTCTCCACTTAGAAAATGCTTACAGTATATTCATTTTCCAAAAATTTTCCTTCTTGTTCTTGTTCAATTTCTCGATATCATCTGAAGAAACTTTGGTGTATATTTTTGTAAGAATATGAATTTTCCTTCTACTTTTATTCTATACTTATTTTCCATAATGTTTAAAATGTTAAATATGTGAAGATTGTTCTGCAAATAAATTTTCTTTCTTATTTTGCTTGAATGTATTAATTTTAAAATGCCACACTCAAGGACTTACATCCTTATCCATTTTTGTTTAATATCTAAAAACCATCTCTAAAAATTTCCAAATCTATCTCTTTTTCCTCAGGAAATTAATTTTAATCACCATACTCAAATAAAAATTACATTCTCAAAGTAAAACTATTGTTACTATTATATAAATAGCCCCAAAGTAGTATCAATAGAAATAGTTAACTACATATAAGAAATAAAATAGAAGATAAAAAATACACAAAGCATCCTATTGATATTTGTTTTGGATTGTATATTATTTTTGTTCAACAAAAATAAAAACTTATATTCAAATTTATAACATAGTTAATTGGAAATAAAAAGTTTGAAGAAAATACTGTAAATGTAGCACAAAAAAATAGTTGAGAAAAAATTATTTATTTTAATAAGAATCTTAATTTTAAACCTTTTTATATATTCTTTTTATTATTCTTTAGTTTCTATAGAATTTCCAAAGTAGTTCCTAAAACTTGAAATTCTTTCCAATTCACAAATTTATTCCTTAAAAATTTTAAGTAGGCATCTTAAATAAAAACGACATTCCTAATATAAATACTCAATATTAATATTACAGAAATAACTCTAACACATGTAAAAAAAAAGCATCCATGATATTGCCATTAATTTGTTTCATAATGGCACTATGAGAAAGAAAATCTAACTCACTCAACACAACTTGCACGTTTAGAAAGAAATATAGATAAATATGTCATTATTAAACTGAATTTAAGTGCTTACACAATTTGTTTTGAGCAATTATCCAAATAATTATTAGATATACAAAATTATTTACAAATGTAAAACTGAAATTAAATGTGATCAAAATAGTTAAAAACAAATAAAACTCTACATTAGTATTATTGAAATTTATTTGAACCACCAATATGCAGTGAAATATCTGGTGTTTTAATCCTATTTGCTTGAATTTTTGGATATGAACAAAATTGTACATTTTCAAAATTTTGTATTTTCACATAATATTTTGCACAATAATGAAATTATATACAATTTGCGACTCATGTTTTGTGGCCCTCCATCCTTAAGGCAAAGTTCTTGCTGATTTTGGATTACAATTACCTTTGCAGATGCTTATGTAGAGCAAGCAAAATGGACTCACGCATCTAGACAATGTAAAGCACTTCAAAATCATATAGATGGTTATAAACAAATGATGGAAGGAATCAATGCTTGCGTTGACGCTCAACTTGACAAGTTGAGGCAGGTAACGAAACAAAACTCTACTTATCATAAACTTCAAATAGTAGGTGACAAGGTTTGTACCAATTAATAAGTCGTGTCAACTGTAATGTTATCTACACACACAAACACACATTGAACTTATGATCATATGTGATCGTAGTAGGAAATGAGAAGGGCATTGCCCGCTTTCCATGTTAGCACTGCAAATTGGATGTCATGGTTCATTAAAATTTCTGATACCATAAGCTTGCCTACTTTACTTGTTACAATTCGTCTCCTACGACACAAAAAAAAAAAAAGGTAAAATTACTATGAACCATCCTATGGTATTGCCTTTGACCACATAATCCCCTTATGGTTTCAATATGATCACATAACCCTCCTGTGGTATTATGAAATGTGGAAAATAGACGGAACCCTTGCACCATCATGGAATATTCCTAGAATATTTTAAATTTCCTTCTGCCAGTGCGGAATGTTCTGTAACGATAAGCGAATGGAACATGCCTATGCGAAATATTCCCTCCATTTTTCACATTTTATAAAACCACAGAGGGGTTATATTGTCATATTAAAACCATAGAGAGATTATGTGGTCAAAGGCGATACTACGGGAGGTTAATAGTAATTTACCCATAAAAAAATACAGGAAGTCTGACTGATTAATAATGTGTAAGGTAGTGGGCTGTCAGTAATTTATTTTTAGCATATTTTGCAAATGATTTATGTTCGAAACGTAGTTGATCTACCCGTCTAGGTTAACCTAGGTTTTAGAATTTTTGTCGGAGTGAGAACCAAGTGTTTTTGGATTGCACCCATGGAAACTGTAGGAATTAAATCATGTATAGGCTAAGGGGTAAGGGTTGTAAGCACCTCTAGTGCCCGATCAAGCCACTAGAATCCTAGAATCCCCACCACTTGATGTAAGTGCGATCAAAGCTTTGAATTGTACCTTGTGAAGACAAACGATCTTAAAGAGACTGTGGAATAATATTTAAAGTGGTGGATTGCCAAATTTTTTATTTAAATATTTGGGTAAATTACAAAATACCTCATATGGTATTACTTTCAACCACATAATTATCTATATCTTTTCAATATGACCATATAACCCCAGTGTAGTTTTATAGAATGTGGAAAATCGACGAAATCAATGATTTGTCAAGGAATATTTTTAGAATATTTCACATCTAATTCTACTAATGCAGAATATTTCATGATGTCGATTGGGTTAAATATGCATAATTCGAAATATTCTGTCTATTTTTCACTTTTCATAAAAGCACATGTATATGATCAGATTAAAAAAATAAAGGGACTGTAGTAAAAAATGAAACTACATGGGGTGTTTCATAATTTACCCTAAATATATTTCAGACAAATAATTAATTATTCATATTGAATGTTTTTAGTAAAATAATAACTAATTTAATATTTATTATTTTTAATAGACTTAAAATTTCTTTTTGCTTTATTGATATTGTTTGCTTAGTAAATGTTATTTTGAAGAAAATGTGATATACATAATATTCAGCCTCCAAACTGATAATTACAATTTTGTTATAAAGTGAAATGACCCACTAATGGTCCATAATTTTTTCTTTACATCCTTGTGTTTTTTTTGTTGGAACTAGGAATCATGGGCTATTTATAATATTTGGAGTCAAATTTGCAACTCTATGTGCATTTTACTTCCATAAATATCATTCATGTGGATTTATTTGATGGTAATTGGAGAAATTCAGTTAATTATACTCAATTAATTAAAACTAAAAAGATGATTGACCAAATTTGTTTTTAGCTAAACATATGGGACCGTATAGATATATGTCTCAAAGTTTTGGGACAAAATGTCGATAGTCTTCAGCTTCCTTGGGGAGCAATATGTAAGACTATTCGAGTAGACACTTATTCCACGTGTACATAGGCAACTATATTGAGAGAGCCACGAGTTTAAGACTAATTTTGCAAGATAAAACAATCGCATTTTCTAAGATAGGGAAAATAATGATGCGTGAAATTAAGTAGCCACTGGGGCGAGAATGAATGGAAGGTTATTCGCTAAGTGAAGATGCAACAAAATGCATTTGATTAAGAGGAGCACACTAGAGAAGTGCAAAGCCGTTTTGTGGAAACCATGTGAAGAAAGAATTTGCACCATTCTATTATTTCCTTTCTGTATGTGTATGTGTCTCTGTAGCTATGTGTGTGTGTATGTATGTATATAGCCACACATACACACACACAGAGTATCTGGATTGATAGGATGGAGAATGTATTAAATTAACCAAGTTTCTTCCTTTAAAATTGCACAAAAATAGAAGAAGAACTAATTCAAGAATTTGGAGAAATTGTAATTTCGTTCAACTCGAAGTAAAATCTGTACAGTAAAAGGTTTATATACAAATTCTCATGGAATAAAAAATTGACAAGTGTAAAAATTGAGTATATCTTATAAACTAACTCACTCTATCCTAATCTACTTTTCTTGGAGGATTATGCAATTCAGGTGAGGTGAATTTTCTCCATTTCTCTCTGCGCAGTATATCCAGTAAGCTGCTCCACTCCATGTGCAGCTTCTGTCAGTCATCTGTTTTTCAGTTCTATGGGCTTCCAGCATTCTTGGACCTTTAGCTTGCAAGTTGGTCTGGACTCTTTTACTTCCCAAAACTCTTTTACTTCCCAAACCACTTCAAGCCTGTGTCCGTAGCCCAATGCTCATTTTTTGTTTGTACTTTGACAAAAGTAGTCTCTTTTACTTAACCCGTTTGGTCATTTAATCGCACTGATATGCCATGTTTCCCTTTTAAATTTTCTTTTAATTGGTATAATTCGACACTTGACTTTACTTTTAGCAATTTTCCTACTTAGCCTGGCAATCAATTGCTGGCATTTCATATGAGTTGCATATATGATGAAGAAAACATGTTCCCAACTTGATAAAGATAGCCATTAAATTAGAATACTTATGGAATCATTATGAACATTAAAAAAAAAATGACGATAATTGTTCTTGTGCATAACAAATACGATATTTATCAACTTATGCAAAGATTTAAGCATATAACTAATGTAACGAAAATGGAATATTTTATTATTTACTATAACAAAACTTGACTTTTAAAAATGTCTGTTTGCCTAATTGGTTTTTACACTGTTCTTTTTGTGGCTATTCAGTCATTAAGTGGTTTTTAGACCCAGTAGCATATTTTTTGGTACTGCTGATCAAACAAGCCTAAGGGGAAATGAGAAAACCACGAAAATCCCCATTTTGCTTTCTCTTTCTCTTTTTTTTTTGTGTCTTTTTTGTGTTTCTTTCTGTTTTACATACAATTGTATAATATTTTCCCACTCTCCTATTTGAATGAATCTTTAATTGGAAAATTGTAATGAAATTGGAGATTGAAAACTACAGAGAGTACGAAATCATGAAAATGAACAGTTAGAAACATGAACTGATAAAAAAAGGGTAGGGCAAAAATTCGAAGCATTGAAAGTAAATATGACGGGTTCGGAAAAGATTTAATAGTACTATGTGATGATTTATTTCCTAGATTGGCAAATGGTGATTTTGTCTGACTTTTTGCTGACCAACAGGAGGGTAGAAACCATTCTACTGACCAACAGGAGGATAGAATCCTTTAGCTGACCCACAGGAGGGTAGAAACCTTTCTGCTGACCAACAGGAGGATAGAATCCTTTTAGCTGACCAACAGGAGGATATAATCGTTTTTGCTGACCCACAGGCAGATAGAAACCTTGTTGCTAACGGACGGGAGCTTAGAAGAAGTTTGTGGAACCAATTTGCATGTCAATGCGGCAATATAGGAATTCGCATCATGCCTTTAGTGGTGAACGCTATCCTAAAATCATTCGGACTTGAGCCTGTCCCGATTCACAGGTTTTAAAAATGTTTAAACTTCAGCAATTATGGCAGCATTGCAGGATCAAAAAGTATATGAGGTAACCAATTGATGGTTCTTGCCATTTCTTGAATTTGTAGATCTGTAAAGGGTAACTTTAGTTTCAAGTTTGCCAACTAATATGAAATTTCATACATATACTCCATAGTGTACATCAATTACCATTAGAATTTGACATTTACTTCGCAAAAAGTATTGCATAATTCGCATCTTGATCAAACAAAAGTACTAAGTCAATTATGAGACCAGCAAATGGTTTACAGCATGGCAACATTAACAAACCATTTACTAAACTAAATTGATATTTGCACAATTTTTAACAAAAAAAAAGAAAAGAAAAGAAAATGTCGACTGTCATTAATGCATGCAAAAAAAAAAAAAAAACAACATAATGTCAGCAGATGATGAGAAAAAAAGTTTATATCTAATCTTGAGGTAGATACAAGATTGAGAAGATTATTTTTGTTTTTCCTCTTTATTATTACTGAACAAAAGTGTCATTTACAGATTGTTTCTTGGTGACAGTTTAAAAACATTAATGACACACGAATTTTGTTTATCGTGCAGGTATCCCTTTATGTAAAGTAAAGAACATGATACGTGAATGTCATTTTGTTCACTGGTTTTCTGAATGCATTTGCATTGATGTTGCTTTGGCTACAAACTTTCTTTTGTGTGGGTTTAAAACTCTTTCAGACTTTTACGTTGTCAATTGTGGCTTTGGTTAAGGAATAAATTCGTGAACTGGATGTAATCGGATTGTGAAATGAATTATGTTTGCTGTTATGTAATTTGAATTTTTGTAATTGAGTTTTTGTTTGGCAAGTCTTTAACAATAGGCTTCAGAGAAGCGATTCTTCTTTTGCCGATTGGTAAAATATATCTTTGGTGTATATTATCGAATGCAGAGAATAGGTGAAGATAAGAACTCCAAATTGATCCAAGTTCGGAGGCCAAAAGAACAATGTCTATGGAGGATTTTGACCACATCTGTTAACAGGACTAAGTTTAGAAATATCATTTGAGCTCAATTTAGTAATAAAAATGATTTGATATTTATTTAAAATTTTATCAGATACAAAATCTATTCAATTGCAATCAGCAATCTGAAAACGATTGAATCTTACTACTACGCTCATAACCCAATTCTTTGACTGAAACGGTCTTTGATTGAGCAAATGGTACACCTAACAAATTGATTGACAATGAGGAAGATGAATGTAAATGAGAAATAAGAGGCTTTGGTGAACAAACAAAGTTATATTCCACAAGTGGATTTCATCAAGCTATAATTAAAAGAGGATGATTTGAATTTCAATAGCAAAATTTTTTGAAGTGTGTGTTGATGTTAAGTACAAGAATTTCTAGGTACACTGGAATGAAAACAGGCATTTATCCAAAGAATTGAGCTAATTCAACTTTTACAGTGTGCACCATAAACATCTATTTGCAACAATTATTGTCCCTAGACTCCTATAATTTGCCGATTTGTGCTAGCTAAATTAGCTAAATTTTCAATTTGGTTGTTTAATTACAGACAATATTTTTGTTGCATATTAGATAAACCATTATTAGAACTGAAGACTTTTGGCGATGAGGGATCTACGTCTATTAAATTGGACATTGCAAAGTATTTGATGTGGTCTAATGAGCTCTTTTAAAGAATGTAGTTTCAAGTTGTCGTGTGTTATGATATTTTTTTTATCAAACCTACACTATTATATGGGGAAGGAAATTTTGGTATTGGTGGAATTTGAACCTCCGACCTCTCGTGTGGAGTTATAGAGCTCTAACTGCTCGACCCTCTATTCATTCTCGTGTCTTATAATATGATTATCCACATCTGACGCCTGTCTACATGACTCGGGTAGGGAGTCTCTAGACGGCTGCATAGAAGACTGAGCTTTCACCTTTCCCTTCCGTTTAAAATATTTCTCCAATTATTCAAATAAGCCAAGGTCGTTGTCATGAATTCAGCCACTTTTGAGAGAGCTTCCTCAGCTGTTGGAGTTCACTTTCCCTTTGGGGCTCTCCTCTTGACTCCAAGAAAGTTCACTGGAGAGTCCTAGATGGTGATGGTTGTGCACTTTTGTGGGGCCATCTTAAATGCTCTAGTGATACCCTCTTATTCACACAAACTACACCAATTGACATGACCTAAAATGAGCCGAATAATATAGATAGACTAGTTCTAATAAGAGAGGTCACCTACAATCACAGAATAAGTTGGAAGCACGTAGGAGCTTGACCTCCCAATTGGCCCCCAATACTTAAGTTAGTAAAGTGAATAGGAAGTAAAGAGCTTTACATAGTCGGGAGGCTTAAGGAGTAGGATGGTGAGGGTACGTATTTTAGAATAGGGATGGGGCATGGGGCATTTATACCCAAGGGATAGAGAGAAACAAAGGAGTCTTTGAGACTAACGCCCTCATTATGATATCTTGGAAGTTGATACTTGTAGCTTGCAACATTAGATGTGTCACAGGCCAACTCAACGCTATGCCCTGCCACCTGCTGAAGACCAAGGAGTACGTTGCTCAAGACAGCACACCGTTGCTAATCGCGCTCGTGCGCTAGCCCAACCCGCACCTAGAATCGTGCGGTCGCTACTTGGCGTGTCCGTATTGCAGGCCTCGTGCCCTAGCGCACCCGTGCGTTCCATACTTATCGCACTCGTGTTGTAGCTGGTACGACCTGTCGCACTCTTGTCCCAGCCGCATGCCCCGCACAATTGCTTGTTGTTGCTGATCAGGGCTCACGGGAGGACGAAGTCGCACACCCGGGGCCACCAGCACCCGGGACTCGTGGGACGCTTACCTCAGATTAGTGCGATACTCATCAGGATGAAGAACCTAGCACTAGAAGCATAATGATGTAATCTCAGGTGTTAGTTCATCCTGTATATGTAAATAGCTTAGTTAGTGTTTTTTCCCTTTTGTACAGAAAAACAGTCTCTACTCCTGTCACTTAGGGTTATTTTGCCAGGACTACTATAAGGGGTGATAACGAGTTGGACACGAGAATGGTTGTAAAGCGAACTTGTATTCTTGCGATTATTGAATGAAATTTCATTTCTTATTTTACCACTGTGTCTCTAAAGCTTATATATGATTAATTGCTATATTTGGGATTGCGACACACAGTTGGTCGATAGGTGGAAGTAGCGTGTGGAGCGTTACTTGCCATACGACTCGTTATGTCCAGAGACAAACGAACGACCCATGACAGTTGATATCAGAGCTCTGGGGGAGGAACCAGGCCTACCGATAACGCAAAGATGGTTTCACAAAAAGAACGGATTGATGCTTAGAGGGGGTAGTCAATCGTCTTTCTTCTATTTGTTTGGGTGATGAAAGGCTCCCCTGGACCTGCGAGTAGGGTCAGGTCGAGACGGATCTTGCTCATTTGAGTGCGGACCTTGAGAGGGACAGGGGTACCACTTAAAGAATTGCCGAGGACACCCAGGCTCTTGAGGGAGGAGTCGTGGGGAATAGAAATGCAATTGCCGGAACTGCGTGAAATGATGACGTATGCTCCCGTGCAGAGGTGCGGATTCTCCACGTTGGGCGGTGGCCAACAACAACCACTATGGCCCATGCTCCCGAACATGGTGAAGGCTTTATAGACCAAAAGTCCCCGAGCCAAAGACGTTGGCCGGGCTAAAGAGACGCGAGGAAGATTGAGAACTTCCTCTTTGATATGGAGCAGTACTTTGAGGCAACGAATGTCAGAGACGATGCCGCAAATGTGACGGCTGCTTCTATGTACTTGTCGGGTGATGTCAAAGTATGGTGGCGTACCTAAAAAGCAAAAATACAGTCTGGACATTTGCAAATCAACACGTGGGATGAGCTAAAGCAGAGACTAAAACGACAGTTCTTTCCACACAATATTGAGGAGCAGGCTCGTCGCGCCTTATGTGGGCTGAGAAGATGGGCACGATATGGGAATATGTGAATAGCTTTCAAACCCATCTGTTCAACATTACAGACATATCGGAGAAAGACAAGCTCATTTTCTTCAAAGAGGGATTGAAACCATGGGCCAGAGCAAAATTGCAAAGAGCCAGGGTTGAGGACCTGGATTCAGCCATTGCCCAGGCCGAAGATGGGTCAACTATCAGTTGGAACTGAGGAGAGAAATGAAACCAGTGACCAACCAATCTAAAGGGTCGGGTAATAAATTC
>CM045571.1:20590534-20964205 GCA_024721245.1 Mitragyna speciosa
TTAATTTCAAGTTTTATTTAGCTTTTGTTCAAGTTTTATACTAGGTACTTGTTAGTAGTACTATGAAGATTTAAGCATTAAATGAAGTTTTACTTGTTAGATAAAGTATTCTCTTGGTTAGATAGACTAGTAGATAGCATTTAAACCTTGAAATTTCATGTATTATATGTTGCTTGGTTGAAGAAACTTGGAGTAGAAACCTTGAGTTTGAGTAGAATTTTGAATGAAATTGAGTTTGAATTGAACATAGAAGTTGTAGAACTTGTTGAAAAATGGATTGGATGGTTGATTTCTTGCAGGTAAAATTTTGGGTTAGTCCGGTTTTAAGGGGAGATGCTGCCGAATTTCAATAGAAATAAAGAAGGAAAAATGGTAGATGAAATTTCTAATCTAGAATATGTCAAATTGAAAGAGTTTAGTGTGCAGAAATTTTTAGAAAATGATCTAGTGATGAATTGAATTTTCTTAGAATAAGAAAATCCTAAAATTAAAACCCTAATTCTAAAACCCTAAAACTTAGGGTAAAACCCTAGACTCTAAAACCCTAGAAATGAAACCCTAGAAATGATCAGATTATTTCTTGAATTTTCTTACTACTCTATTTAGGGTTTTAGTCGGGTTTTCATTCGATCATTTCTCTTGAATTTCAGGACCTGAAAATGAATCTCAATCTTTCTACAAAATATTTTCTTAGGCGTTTCAGGTGAGTGTTTCCTTGTGTATGCTTGATGCATGTTAAATGTTAATTTTATGTGCACTTGATATTCATGAATTTTCACAATGTACTATATAAAGGGAAGGTGTGTACTTTATCACATCTATCCCGTAATTTGTTACATGCACAATTTTATCAAATGTGAATATATTTATTTGTGAACTTTCAACTAAATTGAGCTTTCAGGCCGGTAGTTCGACGGAGGATATAAGGTGCTGGTTGCTTTCAGGGTGTGTTGTTCTTTCCCTTGAGTTGTGAATCCTCAAAGAGGCCAACTTCGGATTGAACTTTCTTGCTTGTTGCCCTCCAGGGTTGAGATCTCACCCTGGTGAGGTGATAGTTAAGGAGGTAAAGGTGCATGGGTGGTTACGGGAACTATTATCTTGAATTACCTGATCATTGGCAAGGACCTGGCCTTCTTTATTGGTCCGAACATTACTACCACATGATTATGTACTAAATACTCCCGCGGATGAGCTTGATCCCGTGGTTGAGATGTATCCTGCCCTTGTTTAATTTATTATTTACTTAATTGATTCTTATGTTATTTTATGACTCCTGTTATTTGACTATTTATTTTCTGATTGTTTGCTCTGTGTTTGCATGTGTGAGAACCTCACTGAGCTATTATAGCTCACCCTCTTTTATTTGTTTTTCCTTAAACAGGGCTCCTATCTCTAAAGCCGGCGGTGAGGATTCAAGGGTAGATCTTGGTAGGATTTTGATAGAAAGACTGTTTGAAGATATTACTGTATTAATAAACGTATGTGATGTGGCCCCTGAGATACTGTCATAGTTGGTATGAGAGTCATATGCTATCTGCTTAACTAGTGCTCTTACTTTTAAGTTTGAATATCATATGAACATTATTACGAGATACTTCTACATGAAGTGACGATTGTTTTACAGGATTTTCGTGCGTGCTCGACTCGAGTCCTGGCGAGAGCTAGGCAGACAGTCCGCTAAGCCCTTTGTGCGCCTCTGGGTAAGGTGAGGCTGTCACAGTTGAAATATGATACCTCGTCCCACATCGGAAAAGTAAAGAAACATGGACTAACGTATAAGTTGAGCCTAAGCATTCAAGTCCAACTTGGGATATCCATTTTGGGCTAGTGAGGACAAAGCCCAAAAGTTGGACTTGGCTGCTCAAACTCTGGTCGTGCGCTGGGCTTGCGGGCCCACGGCATGACAGAATGGCCCTAAAAAAAATCCCACATTGGTGGGAAGAAAAGAAAATGACTTGCATATAATATCCTATGTTTGGGCTACTAAATAACTTGGCTTAAGCATTTTGGGCCTGTGGTTTAAAGCTCAAAAGTTATTGAGCCAGCCCAGACGCGGGATGTTACAAATGGTATCAGAGCGAATCTCGTGTGGTCTCTGCACGGGGTGAGACTGGGCCTATGGTATTGGGCCGGACTACGCAAGGAAGTGGAGGAACTAAGTGCTGTGCGGGGCTAAGTGCTACATCGTCCTAAGGGCGGGAGTCACCTCTAGAACCCGTACGAGCCACCTGTAGAGTCCAACACAACCGAGTGGACAGTCCGGATTATGATATAGATTGGGCTTTGCAAGGACGCAAAGCCTAATAAGGAGGGGTGAATGTGATACCTCGTCCCACATCGGAAAAGTAAAGAAACATGGACCAATGTATAAGTTAAGCCTAAGCATTCAAGTCCAACTTGGGATATCCATTTTGGGTTAGTGAGGACAAAGCCCAAAAGTTGGACTTGGCTGCTCAAACTCTGGTCGCGCGTTGGGCTTGCGAGCCCACGGCATGACAAAATGGCCCTAAAAAAAGTCTCACATTGGTGGGAAGAAAAGAAAATGACTTGCATATAACATCCTATGTTTGGGCTACTAAATAACTTGGCTTAAGCATTTTGGGCCTGTAGTTTAAAACTCAAAAGTTATTGGGCCCGCCCAGACGCGGGATGTTACATCCTCTTTGTAGTCTGTAAATATGGCTGACGTGGATTCTCCATAAACATGCTAATTAAGTCAACACTAAAATTGATATCTAGCCCGATAGAGGTTAAATATCTCAAGTTCCCTAACAAACTTTTAAAGTATGTAGGATCTACTTATCCACCAGTGCCCTCCTTGGTCAACTTCAATTTTGCCTTAGCAGGAGTCAACATTGGCTTAGTTCCATCCATCTTAAACTTCTTCAAAATATCACTTGCATATTTCTTTTGAGAAATAAAAATACCACGGTCAGATTGAAAAATCTCAATACCAAGGAAATAGGACATAAGGCCCATGCTTGTCATCTCAAGCTGTTTGATCATCGCCTCCTCGAATTCAGTAATCGTCTCAAAATTATTGCCAATAAAAATCAAATTATCTACATACAATCATACAATCAATACAGCACCACGAGCAAAAGATTTAACATATAAAGTATGCTCATATAGACACTTCAAAAATCCACAAGAAATAAAATAAGTATCAATTCTTGTATATCAAGCCCTTGGGGCTTGTTTCAAATTATACAAAGTCCTCTTCAACCTATACACATTATCTTCTTGGCCTTTTTTGATATAACCTATAGGCGGTTTAACATATACTTTTTCCTCAAGAACTCCATTGAAAAAAGTAGACCTAACATCTATTCGATAAATTTTTCATTTATTTTGGAAAGTAAGAGAAATTATCAAATGAACAGTATCAAATCTAGCAACAGGAGGATACACCTCAAAATAATCAATCACTGACTTCTGCTTGTACCCCCTAGCAACCAACTTTGCTTTGAATCTCTCAACTTCTCCATTGGGCTTGTACTTCTTTTTGTAGATTCATTTCGCTCCAATGGCCTTTTACTAGTTGGAAGAGAAGCAAGCTCCTATGTACTATTTTTCTCAATGGCATGAATTTCTTCATCGATTGTTTTCATCCCACGATTATCTCGAGCAGCCTCTTCAAAAACTACAAAGTCACAATCTGCAAACAAAGTAAAATTAACAATTTCTTCATCGAAAGCAATATTATCAGGAGTAACAACATAATCCTGCAAATGAGCAGGCAACTGTATGTGGTGGTGTGGACAACTTAATAACTCAGTTTATAAGCCCTGAGTAACAGGCACTTGCTGAAAATTAACATCTGCATCTTCTCCATCGAAATTCAAAGTCAAATATGCATCCTGGGGATCTTTCTTATCCAAGTCCCAAACACATCAAAAGTCACATCCCTACCAACAATTACTTTTCCTGAAATAGGATTAAGTAATTTGTAAGCCCAAGAAACCTCACTATAGCCAATAAATACATATTTTTCTCCTTTGTCATCAAGTTTCTTTCGTCAATTGATCAAGAACATGTGAATAAACAATACACCCAAATACTTTGAGATGGCTAACAAATGGTCTCCTACCACTCTAAATTTCTTTAGGGGTTCTATCAGTAAGGTTTTTTGCAGGGCACTTGTTTAACAGATAAACAACACAAGCAACTGCCTCTATCAAAAAAGACTTTAGCATATTTTTCAACATCAACATGCACTTTACCATATCTATAATTGTTCTATTTTTCCTCTCTACCACTCCATTTTGTTATGGAGTATACCTAACTGTCAACTGATGGTGAATATCATTTTTTTAAAGAAAATCATCACAAGCAAGATATTCTTGACCCCTATTTGTTCTCAAAATTTTTATTTGATAGCCATTTTGCTTCTAAACAAAAATCTTGAATTTTTCAAAAGTATCACCGGCATAAGATTTTTTTATCAAAAAATAAACCCAGGCTTTGGTACTGAAATCATCAATAAACGTAATAAAATACCTACAACTACCATTAGAAGGAACATCCACAGTACACAAGTTTGAATGGATGATCTCCAATGCTCATAATTTACTAGTTTGAAAAACTTCTCTGTGCTTCTTGCCCAAAACACACATATCATAAACATTGCTAGGGCAACTAATACCAGGTAATCCATGAACCATCCTTTTGTTAGCCAAAACTTTCAAACTATCAAAATTTAAATGACCAAGCTACATATGCCACAACCAATTATTATCATCAATCACAGTATTCAAATAAGAAAAATCTCCACTATTCAAACTTAATGGAAATAAACGGTTTGAAGTTATTATCACCTTAACAATCATGTCAACTTTCTCATAAAAAATCGTACAAACACCTTGTTTGATACGAATATTATAATATCATAATTCTTTTATGACAATTACCCCATACTCAACAGATTATGATTCAATCCAAACTCATAAAATACATTAGAGATAAAATTGATAGATTCATTTTTCAATCTAATAGGAATTTTTCCCTTACCAAACACCGTAGAACAGTGTTATTCCAAATTTTACTTCACTTTTGATAGACTTATCAAGTTCAGAAAATAATTTTTTCTTCCCACACAGATGGTTACTACATCCAAGTGTCCAAGAACTAATTTATTTTTTATCAACAACTCCATCATTATTGCAGGCCAACAATAAAGTCTCTAAATTTTTATTATTATTTTGAATCTAATTTTTAACAACATTAGCCTGAAAATTACTGTTAGATTTACATTCAAATCTTCTATGCCCAAAATTTTCACAGTTATAATACTAATCCTCTGGCCATCATTATTTTGGTTAAAATTATATCTATTGTCATAATTATACCCGATCGCTTCTACCTCTACCGAGACCATTTCTAAAATTAAAATTGTTACCTTCTATCACGTTGAGAATTCCACTTGCCTCTACCTTTTTTGTTGTAACCATGATCTCTGTTGTTGTTATCCTAATTTCTCCATTGAAAATTTCCTTGCTCATTGGATTCATCATTTGCCTTCAAATTTAACTATATTTGCAGGGCTTTCTCCACAATATCCGGTGTGTCCTTCATCTTTCCATTAATTCTTTGTTCATATAGATATCAATAAGCCTTGCAATTCTTCAATTTTTAATTCTGACAATCCTTAGTTTCTTGAATTACTCTCACCACGGGATCAAACTTCATGGGCAAAGTGTTAAAAACTTTCTCAATAAATACCCTATCATAAAGTTGATAATCATTGAGTGCTATCTTGTTCTTGATCTCTGACAGATGGAAAAAATATGATTTACTTGATTCAGATTTTTTCATCGTTGCAAGTTCAAACTTATTCTTTAATATCATCAAATTGCTTTGTTGAACCCGATCTATGCCTTTGTATGTTTTCTCCAAAATATCCCAAGCATCCATTGTCATATTCGCAGTAGCCAATTTTTAAAAAATTGATATATCAATTCCCCGATGAATTTGTGATAACGCCATGTTATCTCTCTTTATGTCTTGTGCATCAGCATCTTCACCAATTCTTTTGTCAACATATTGATTTAACTCATATGCCTTCAGATGGGTTAATATCTGTTTCCTCCAAAAACTATACTCCTCTTTATTCTTCAATTTTGAAAGTGAACAAGTAATATTTGTGGGTGCCATGGCTTTGACACCACTCTGATTGATTCAAATTAAATAGATGAAGAAAATCAGGAATTTAGATAAGAAACACAAAGAAAAATAAATGAAGGAAAATTCTTTAATTAAAAGAACTAAGAAGAGGCTGCAAAAACTTTTCGGAAACGAACGTGGGAAGCTGTGCACCAAAAAGAAAACAAAACAAAACCAAACCAAACCTAGGCTATATGTAAGTGTCTTAATCTGATGTCAAAACCAAAGCTAATACTATAGACGTAATCACATGTGTACACACTAATGCTAGGCAATCAGTCCCAAGACCCATTGGGATCCCATACCCATATTTAATTTGGGCGGAATGGGTATCAATAATATGAGATTGGGCTTATTTGGGATTATACCCATTAAAACCCATTTAAATATGGGCATGGTTGGGAAATGATTGAGATTCCCATACCCAAATATAAACAAACCTTGAAATAATTTGTATTTGATCATATCCACTTCTTCCATACTCTCTCTTGAAAGGATCCTTCATTTTAAGCTGCATTAACAAAATATCTTTCATCCTTTATTTGTTTTATTAGTTTTTAACATTTTTTTTCAATAATAGTAGAATACCCCTTTTTTCAAGGATGGATAAGTTGTAAATTTATTTTTGCATTCTTAGCTTATTCATTTTGCCCTCTTTGATTCATCTATTTCTCCTTATGAATATTATGTTAAATTTTACCTCTTGACATCAATTTTGTGTGGTTAAACTGATCTTTGTACTAAAAAAAATTCATGTAAATTTTATATGTTGAGTACATTAATTTCAGTTCAACCTTATTCTTAGGGAAATTAGTCTTTATATTTTGGATTTCATCAAAGTTTGCAATGTCCATGAACGAATTGAGATGTTGATTTATTTTAATTTTTAATTTGCTTCATTACTTTAGTAATGGAATTTTAGTATCAAGAGTTTTAATAAGATAATATCTAAATTGATTTTTTTAAGGGTAGATAAATTAAATCTCTACACATCTTCAATCTAATAATTGGAAAACTACAGTTTATAATTGAAAGATTAAAGAGTATTAATAAATGAGATCTAAAAATAATAATATAAAAACAAAAAAAGTTAGAAATTTATTGAGGTTAATAAATTAAAAAATAAATGATATAAAAAATATTCAGGTTAAACTAAAAAAAAAACTAAGTAATCTAAAAAAATAACAATTGATTAATAAGGGAAAGATAATTTAGAAAAATAATAAAATGGGATTTATTAGGGTATTTGGGCAGTATCAAATGGGACTAGCCCATTTTAGTCCTGCCCATATTGATCCCATGACAAATATGGGACTGTTTAGGTATGACTCATATTTCACAGTCCCAATTAAGTCCCACCTAAATTCCGCCCATCCCGCCCATTTGCCATCTCTAGTACACACCACGTATACCCTCTTATATTAACTAATCAAATTACGACACATGGTCCTAACTAAATAAACTCACCTACCTTGGTGGCTTGAATTTTGGTTAATCCATAAAATGTCTTAAGAGAAAAATAATAAAAAGCTTTGCGACTAAAAGGAGAATGAAAATTAAAGCATACTCTCTTTTCTCATCTTTGGTGAACAAACACTATTCTCGTTTTCTCGTGTTTGTTTTTTTTGGTGGACAAACACTATTCTCGTTTGTTTGTTTGGTGAACAAACTCTCTTCGCCCTTTGTTGGTAAATAAATAGTTCATGTCTGGAGTAAGGATTGGATCAATCAATAAAATACCTAAGCAGTTATGTTAATCACAAAATCTGAAGCAGAAGTGAAAAATTTCCATAAATGTCTCAGTCTTTTCATGTATTGATTGATCCGTTTTGGTGCTTGCGTAAGCACTTGTGTTAAATGTCTCTGCGGATGACATGGGCTTGCAAAATGATGATGGAGAAAGAATTTGTGAATTTGCCACATTTTAATGCCGCTCGGAAATTTTTACATTGATCCAATACACAACTCGTGAATTTTATGATTTAAAAGAATGTCGTACAAACATAATAATTTATATGCAAGAAAGTGATGTAAATTTGTTTATGTGACTCTATTTTCAATTACAAGATCCACAATTAAAATCGTAAATCAGGTTTTTGTAAAAAATTTTCTTTTTTTAACAGTACTATTAAGAGGGACATGTAAGATATAATACTATGATGGAAAAAAAATATTTGGTACATTTTTTACGGCCAAACAAGCAATAGTAAGAATAAAAGGGTGAGTTGTTTTCAGTCAAGCTCCATATTTCATAAATGTTAATCATGTCAAAAATACTAAATCAAGATGTATAATAAATAACTAAAAATATGACAAAATTTAGCAGGAAAAAGAGAACTTTCAATGTCATATCACACGCACGCACCACTCCACACCGGACTGCACCATGTCGGGTCGAGGTAGGTGTGCGTGTGTATTATAGTTTAAATTTTGTTTCGCTCTATGATCTCCCTCTATGTGTTTGGGTCATGTAACCCACGTACAAATTTAAGGGTCTTATGTTTGCAGTTGAGATCATCAGTGTAATATCCGAAAATCTTTTTCTCATATTTAGTATATGTGCAAGTGTCTATATTTATATATATATTAATAATAGTATTTTACAATTAATAAGTAAAATAGAATGGGGAAGTTATGGAGGGAGAAAGTGTTCAGGTAGTGGTAGAGAAAGTTGGGGAGATAACTTCTGATAGTGGTTAGGTAGTTGTCAAAATGTTAACTTCCTAAACTACTTATCCTAGTAAATGCATCAGACGTAATTTCATTTCCTTCCAACTCTCTCTCTTTCTCTGCTTTCTTTTCTTAGTTATCAGACAATAGAGACTCTTCTAAGGGTATAGAAACTCTTCTAAGGGGAGGATAGATCCAGTTGATTGAGCAGAATTCTAGTTAGATCACTTCTCTTCCAAAACAAGTAAGTATATAATATATTTCTTTATTTAATTATTTAGTTAATTGTGTTCTTACTACCAGTTAGTTAATTTTTTTTATTTTTTACTGCTAGTTCTAAAAATGCTCAAAACCAAACTTTAGCTTAGTTGTTTCCTTCGTATATGTACATTGAGTTCCATTTAAGTGTTAAATTGCTAATAGCAGTATATATATATATATATATATATATATATATATATATATATTATTTGGCACATGTTTCCTGTTAATTTTGTCGATAGATATGAAAATCCAATTGTGATTTTTTTCAATTTTCCTCTAATTTAATATTTTGTCTTGCCGACAAATTCATCTTTGACTTCTAATTTTTTTACAACTCTTAACATCTACCATGTCCAACGTACTACTCATTAATTCCTTCATAATCTTATGCCCTACTACTGTTTTATATTTAATTTTCACATGAATAACTTGCTCACTCTTGTCTAGTTTTGAAATCCTATTTGTCCTTTGAAACATTGATAATGGATATGGACGAACAACCAAATTTCTATTAAAACTATTCCTGGTGACTTGGAAACCAAATTTCCACTGCCAATTTGTTAGTTCTTTTTCTTTTATGGCCAGTTTCGTAAGTACTCTATTTATAAAGTTATTACATAACACATTAATTTAATTATCTAGACAATAGTTTATTGTTAAATTATTATTATTATTAGTATTATTATTACTATTGTTATGATTATTGAAAAGCTAGAGTTTTCGGAATTTCATGGCTTAAAAAAAAAAATTTAAAATTTAAGTTGCATAGCATAACATAGCCAATGACTTGAATTTCATGGTGCCGGATCAATTGTCATGCGTACAAGATTTGGTATTTCTTGTGGTGAACAGTAGGAATTGAGGGATAAGGACAACAAATAAAATAATGAATAAAGTAATACTACTAATTCTCTATGTACGTTCCAGTAGGTAAGTTTGAGTCTAGGGGTATAGGAGAATTTTTAATAGTGGCATTCATTAATTAATGATTAGTATTTATCATTACTTAAATTGTAGAAATTTATATTAGATGTCAATTGATAATCTAGACTAATAGTTACCTACATGTATTGCGATTGTCAATTGAAAATAAATAAATATTTTCATAGATGTTTTTGTTGAATTTCTCTGGTTAGCTTATTTAATTTAAGTTTCCAATTGATGAATTAATTATGGATTAGTGTATATTCTAGTTATTAATTAGTCGGATAAGAGTAACTAAGATTTGATAATAATTTGGAGATTTTGAAATTATTGTTATTATCATTATTATTATTCTTTTTGGGTAAATAGGTTTGGGATTTAGATTGTCCAAATTTTCTTAGATTAGGGAATATTTAGTTAGAAAAAAATATTATATATATAAAATAAATAAAAATACAATCTAATTAGAATGATTGTGTATCTACTATAGGTTCAACCCAAGAGTAAGAAGAGTTAGAAGTATCCGGTCGAGCAGTCCGAGGTAGGTGGTGTTTACCCTCTGTATTTTTATTAAATGTTTTATTTTGATATATGCAAAAGATGGATCATGTATGCCTACTTTCAAATGTTTTATTGTGTTAAGTGCTAGAAAAATGAATGTTGTTTTTTTATTAATTTTATTGAATTATGCATGTGACGGATGAAATGATTTTTAAGTATGCAAGGCTCTAAACGGTCATGAAATAGACGAGTAGGGACTATAGTCCTGTTATGTACGACAATCAAGTGAAGATCAAGGAAAATGCTTGATTGGTTATGGATAGTCATGGTAGTCGGTATAAAGCCCGGCCGATTGACTCATGTATGGGTAGGTTAAGTGAAGATCAAGGAAAATGCTTGACCTACCGCCCTCCTAGATTGGGGTTAAACTCTAGGCTGAGTACTCAGAAGCCGAATATTACATGTGCATGTTTATGAGCCATATTGATATGTTTTCTTAATTGACAAATATGTTATGAAAATGTTCATGTTATGTTATGTGATTTGATGTTACTCTACTTTGATAAATAACTTTATGAGTATTAGATTTACGTTACAATTATTCTGAATTGATTATGCATGTGGTATAGTATGACAAATGTTACAAAAGTAGTATAATTACATATAGCTGCATGATCCAATAGAGGTGTACATGCTACCTACTGAGCATCGTGTCGCTCAATCCATTCTCTCTTATTATTTTTACAGATCTTGAGGACTATGATGTGATATATGTAGAGGATCCAGAAGATTACTGTTACTGATTGTTTTATGTTTTATGTAGTAGACATTAGTGTTAAAATTTAAGGTTATGTAGTATGACTATGTGTAAAACATCTTTAAGTTACGTTTTATATTTTGATCGGGCATGTAGGCCCAAAATAGATGTTGGGTCATTTTCTTATTACTAGTAGGTACCGCACTTATGTAGTTCTTTTATTAAATATTAAAGTGGTGTTTATGGAATGATAATTGGTGCCTTGTATTCTCGGGTTTTGAGGATACGGCGATTGTCTCGTGTCTGGCACGTGCGGGCTAGGGGCGTGACAATCAGTGCCAATTTTTCTAGTATTACTCTAGTGCCATTCATCAGGAACTGTCACCTTGTATTCACACTTATTACACTTGAGATAAATTAGATAACTATCATAATGTGAATGCAAAATAGCAATCCTGATGAATGGCACTGGAGTGGTACTGAAAAAATTAACAGTGAGGATCTCAACTGCTTATGCTTCTGTAGAAAGTGGTTTTATGAACGGCAACTCTAATAAGTGATATAAACCATGCAAGATAGCGGTTATGGTTCGGCTCCAAATCTGCAGTACATGCCGCTATGGGTGGCACGTGCATCCGACATCCAGAATTTTATTTTTTATTAACAAAATTTTGTCTTATTATGTAAAGTTTGTTTCCTTTTATACTTATATTATCTATTCCTACACGATTTCCATAATTAACTTAATTATTTTTTAATTAGTATTGGTTTGCCATTCTATAAATAAGGATGAAAAGTTTATTTCCTTTCAAACTTCTTTTACATGTTCTTACTCATGTGACATAATTACTTTTTTTTTTAATTAAGTTGATCTATCATCCTATATATAAATATCTATGGTAAATCTTTTGATTTATCAATCCTATATATAGATGTGTATGATAGATCTCTTTACATAAGTTTCTTTTTCTCCTTTCTCCATTTCCTTCTCATTATTTTGCGTATAGAGTAATCCTAGAGAAGTTAGACAAATTCAAAACCTTATCTTTGCAAGCATCATGCATTTTGACTTCTTGTCTTTCATTGATAAATTTTCTCCTGTTGTCCTTGTAACTTAATCCATACTTTATTTTGCAACGTAAACTGCACGCAAAAATATGCACATGCCAGACATATTCGGAATAAGTTGAGATTAAAACAAAATTAGCACATGGCTTCTACTCACTTTTGCCCACCCACTTTGAAATTAAACTTGTCATTCTAAACTGCGTTCCTCTTTCTCAATCTTAAATTAAGAGGACAATTGATAAATCATTTTGGAAAACCAGAGGATTGCCTTGAGATTCTTACTTCGTGTAACTCTTGTCTTCTCCCATCGTCACTTTCATATAATATTGGGTACATATTATCTAGTGATTGCTTATTTACTAAAAATTCAACAAAGAAACCAATGGAAAGAGTAGAAGAAATGGCTGCTAAATCTCATGCTCTAGTCCTCATTTACCCGCTACAAGGCCATATAAATCCTATGCTGCAATTTTCCAAACGCTTGGCTTCCAAAGGTATCAAAGTCACAGTAGTCGCCACAAGTTCCATTAACTTACCAGTGGAAAGTCAATCCAACTTGATCAAATTTGAGCTAATTCCTGAAATCAGCAACCAAGAACAAGAAGGTGAGAGAGATGAGAAATTAGCTGACAATGACGTGATAAATGTTTTCATTAAAAAAGTCGAAGCTGAAGCTCGGGAGCGTCTGCCCATGATTTTCGAGAGGAAAGCTTCTTCTGCTGAGCCTGTGAAAGTTCTTGTTTATGACTCACTTATGCCATATGTTCTTGACATTGCACACAAGCATGGAGTTCCAGGTGCTGCTTTTTTCACTCAGTCTTGTTCAGTTTGTGCCATATACCATCACATCCATCTAGGGGACACTGAAACTTCCTCTGGAAGTTCCAAACGCATCACTCCCTTCAGTGCCAATAGTACTCGAGTCAAAAGATTTGCCTTCTTTCCTTTACGATACAGGATCATATCCATCTCTTTCGAGGATTGCGCTTGATCAAAATCTAA
This sequence comes from Mitragyna speciosa, assembly GCA_024721245.1. Lineage (NCBI taxonomy): Eukaryota > Viridiplantae > Streptophyta > Magnoliopsida > Gentianales > Rubiaceae > Mitragyna > Mitragyna speciosa. The sequence goes on from CM045571.1 coordinate 20,603,883, forward strand.
ATTTCCAGAAAGCTGATTGGCTCTTGTTCAACTCTTTTGACAGTCTGGAAAAACTGGTACTTTCTCTGTTTCCATCTTTTGGAATATTTAATTTTATTACTATTAGTAATGAAGTACGTGAATTGTACGTGAATATGATGCCCCTTGATTGTTTTCAATTTTGCGATTATAACAATTCAATTATTTTATAAATGAATGTAATCCGAACAAAGTAAATGAATTGAAGGATATAAATTAAATTTTCCATTCTTTTCGAAATTCTTGATGTGTCCAATAATAGATTTAATTCCAAATAATTGAATATCAAAGAAAATATTTATTTTATTTTATTTTATTTTATTTAAATAACTTGTTTGAAAACTAATACATTTTTATTTTTGCATTAAATATAAAATAACACTTACTTCTTCTGAAGCTAAAATTTTACGAAGAAATTAAACTATATGCTTAGATAACTTATCTTATCTTATTGTAAAAAAAATAACAAAAATATTTTCCTAAATTTCTTTATTTTACCTATTAAATTTAAGTAATCTTGAGACATCTTAATTGAAAGAAGTAAAATTTAAACTTCTCAGGATGTGTGAAGGCCAAATTTGCTTAACAAAATAAGATTTTTGGAAATTCCAATAAAGCAAAATGAAGAATAATGCAACATTTTGAATTCAAAGACGTGAGATAAAACATATATAAGTGCAAAGGAATTTCTTTTTTTGTTTTGAAGAATATGTCCAGAACATGTTGAAAAATTTATAGTCCATAAAAGCGCAAAATGCTTAATCAATCAATTCAAAATTGTATCGTTTGGAGAAATATTACGAAGTTTTCAAGTGATTTTGATACAATTTTTATAGTGGCATACATACATGCCTTTTGGTACATTTAGAGAACTTCACAATATTCCTAAATTTAAAGAATTCCCATTCTTTTGGATCACCAAAAAAATTGAATTCTACCCTCTTTTGAAACAGTAAATGTTTCACTTCATAACACAATTCAAAATATGTGTAGTGATGCTATTTGAATTTGTTTGGTTACACAAATGTAAGTTACTTTCTAACTTCATAAAAAAACTTATTTTAGGAGGCATTTTTTTAGTTAAATTCATAGCTCTTTCTATTACTCTTAATTATACTACATGAATAGTTGAATAAGAAAAGGTGCAAAGAACTTATTTTAGTAAATAATATGTTTGACTGAACTCATAACTCTTCCTCTTATATTAAATAGAGTAACATATTTTTCTGTTGAATTTTATTGTATTCATAATTAAAAAAAAAGACAAATTTCAAAAACTATACAACTTAGGAGTATTTACTTAGTAAAAGTCATAACTCTTGATCATCATAGGTATATTGCGTAGTAGAGTCACATTCTTTTTTCTATTTAAATTTTATTGCAAAAATAATCCAAAAAATAAATAGTAAAAAGAACTTAAGTAGGAGATAATATCTAATTAATAACCCTTTTCTAACATTGCATGTAATCACATTTTTTTATGTATTTAAATTTTGTAAATAATCAAAAAAGAATAACTCTTCTTTTTTCTGAACATAATTTAAATTTAAATGTTTATCATTATTTAAACATGCAAAGGTAGCCGTTTGTAGGTTCAAATTTTAAATTGTAATAACTTAAGTGCAAAGTTATTTAAAATAAAATACTTCTTAAATATTAAAATTTTTATACAATTTTAATTCTAAACACCATTTCATATCGATTATATGCTACTATTTTCTTAAAACAATTGTTGTCGAAATAATGATTTAAACTTAAAGTCATAACTTTGAATTTTGAAAAAGCTTTACAGATAATATATAATTGTCATTACAATACTAACATTGACTGACTTTGAATTCTGATAAAGCTTTACAGATAACATATAGCTGCCATTATGATACTAACATTGACATGACGGTATTTGTCAAACATATTGTATGCTCAACTATTATTATACTTAAAAGTTAATTTATAAGTTTTTTATTTACAAAACAATGTTATTAAAAAAATTTCAAAGTTCTCTCTCTATAAATATTGATGATTAAACTTAAAACCTATTTACTTTATAATTGAATGAAAATATATTAGCTCAAATGATTATTTAAAATCTCACACATCTTAATAGCAATTATTAATTTGGTGAAAGAGACTTTGTTTAATATGTGTAGCATTAAATCCCAAAAATAATTATTTATTTAACTAAATAGTTATAAACAAGACACATACTTGTTTTTAGAATTCAAGTTTTTATACAATTAGTATGTTCAAAATAGTAAATTTATAATTATAATCATTCGAGTATTAGATTTTTAACATGGTCGGAAAAAACTTAAAAAGAATTTCTCAAAATTAAGTTAATTGCCTTCTAACAGATGCAAAATATCACTTTTTAATGTGAAAAAAAGATCTATTATGATCAATTAAATTGTTTTGTATTATTGATATAAAAACTTCATTTTTTATACAACTATATCATATAATATATTATTGTATTCATTTATAAAATTGACTTTTTGACATTCTTTTCCAAACTGTAAAAGGAATATTAAAGTCATAGGATGTCATTTATATGGTACAACTATCTAACTAATTTTTTTATGTATTTTTATTTTTAAATCCTTGTCTTATTGAAGAAGGTTTTTTGAAAAAAAAAATAGAGGTTCTTTAACAAGTGAAATTATGAGGCAAAATTAATAGTACTCATCCAATTATTTTCCATTTTCATTTTGGAAATATTCCCAGAATTTTACATTACGAACATGTACCTGAATTTTTTGATCCTCCATAGATTGTTAAAGTCAAAACTTATGAACCATTTAGATAGTATCTATTAGTTGTTTGAACTTTGAACAATATATACAATTGTTTGCGTTATCTCATCAATTACCAAACTTTAGTTTGACATGGATCACAAGCCAAAAAAAAAAAAAAAAAGGAACTTATTGGTGGAATGCTTATTCATAACCTAAATTTTAATGCATTATTTTGTAATTACTTATTCTTAAACAAAGAATATTGTGATTAAATTGATATCATTTAATAAAATTTGAAATTATGTTGTATTTTATTAACATAATTTAATACAATTTATTACTTTGCATGCTTTCTAAGAATTTGTAGGTAAATTTGTATATATCATCATCCGTTAGTTTTTAATAAGTCAAAGCTAAATTATGAACAAATGTTAAAGTTTACTGGTATTATTAGTCGAGAATTGAGTTGAAAGATAGGTAAGCCAGTAGAATTTAAATTTAATGAACTTTACAAGGGAAGATAAAGAGTTTTGCAATTACACTACAATTAGAATACAAATAATTTAATTATAACACAAGAGGGTATTTTAGGTATATTTAAAAACTGACATAAAAAAGTGCAAAGATTTCAAAACAATCAAGACTCGCCATACTCTTAATCTGTTGGTAATTGAAAGAAAAAAAAAAAAAAAAACTGACCATGCAAAACCATTTACCTACCCTTCAACTCAATTCTTAAGTTACCAATAACACCAATAAACTTTAACATTTGTTCATAATTTAACTTTGACTTATTTGAAACTAGCAGATGATACTTAATACAAATGTACCTGCAAATTCTTAAAAACGTGCAAAGTATTAAATTTTATCAAATCATGTTAATAAAATATAACACAATTTCAAATTTTATTAAATAATTACAATTTAATCACAAGATTCATTTTTTTTTTTTTTGATATGAACGAGCACTCCATGAATAAGTACTTTTTCCCTTATTTGGGCTTTTGATCCATGTCAAGCTAAAGTTTTGGTATGATGGAATAGTTCAAACAATTGTATTTAGTTCAAAATTCAAACAACAAATTACACACTAGTTAAATAGTTCATAAGTTTTGACTTTGAAAATCTATGGAGGATAAAAAAAAATTTAGGTACATGTTTTTAATGTAAAATTAAAATATACAGAGCACTTATAACTAAAAATTGTATAAGATGTAGGAATATTTCCCAAAATAAAAAAGGAAAATAATTGCATTAGTACTATTAATTTTGCCTCATAATTTTACTTGTTAAAGAACCCCTTTTATTTTATTCTTTTGAAAAAAAATTTCTTCAATAAGACAAGGATTTAAAAATAAAAAAATACATAAACAACATTTGTTAGACACTTGTACCATATAAACCATAGCTTATGACCTTAATATTCCTTTTACAGTTTGGAAGAGATTGTCAAAAAGTTGATTTCATAAATAAATATAGTAAGATATTATATGATATACTTGTATAAAAAATGGAGTTTATCAATAATATAAAAAAATTAATTGATTTTAATTTTAATAGATCTTCTTCACATTAAAAAAAAAGATATTTTGCATCTTTTAGAAGGCAACTAAGTTAATTTTGTGAGATTCTTTTTAAGTTTTCCCCAACCATGTTGAAAATCTGATTTTCAAGTGATTATAATTGGAAATTTACTATATTGAACATACTAATTGAATAAAGAACTTGAATTCTAAAAAGAACACATTTATCTTATTTATAACTATATAGTTAAATAAATTACTGGTTTTGGAATTCTATTAGTGAAATAGTTTTGTACGAGGAATTGATTTATTTTAATTATGAGCATAATGTAAATTCAGTGAACCTTACAATGGATGGTAATAAGTTTTTTAATTCCACCTCAATTACAATACAATTAATTGCATTATTGTAATTCCATTTCAATTACAATACAATTAATTTCATTATTGTAATTCCATCTCAATTACAATACAATTAATTCCATTAAAACAATATGTAATTTGAGTACACTATTCCAAATCAAAATTAAGTGCCAAATGCAATTCATTACTACCACATGATAGCATTGAATTCCATGTACAACTAAATACAAAACAAATGGAACATATACCAATCTAAAAAAAGACTACGCAATTGCCTAAAAAGCTTCCATGGTAATCTCACAAAGGCCTTCTACATCATCAATATTATAGCGTCCCAAAAGCAACTTTGGGGGGGGGGGGTGAATTAGTTTCTACAAAAACTAAGTGCGGTTATACTCAAATGTTCACCAATTTAAACTAACCAAATTTACCTAAGTGAACACACTTAGCAATACACCAATATAATAATAAAGTAAATAGATAACTCAAATACGCAATAATAAGAATGGTAAATAAGGAGAAGAGAGTAAGAGACACAACCAATTTATAGTGGTTTGGTACTAAAGTTGGTATCTACGTCCATTCCAAGTTCAACAACTTCGAATTCAATCACTATGAGCTTCTTCTTAAATTGATGAAGCTAACCGACATGTATAAGAGGGAGGATCACTCTTGTTTTCTTTTCCTAGTTCTAATTGACTCAAAGCCCCACTTTGTTCACACTAAGATTTGCCAAAATTATTCAGGAGTTTTACAACCACACACAACCCCCACACTTTGCTATACTTGATAGCTCTTACTCATACTTAGAAAAGCTCTCACAATCCCCACATTCTACTGACCAAAGAACTACAAGCCCACCCCAAATAAGAATATTTTCTCCCAAAATTACCCTAAAACACTTTTAAACTTTGTAAGCAATTGTTAGAATCAATTTCATACTAAAAGCTTTTGTAGGAATGAGAAATAGACTAGAAAGCTCCTCCAATAGTCATGTGCCAAAATTCTGTGAAACTAGCTATTAGACAGTAAATTTCTCATTTGGATGTTCGCACCTTGTTTGGAAGGCATCCGCATCCTACATCCACACCGCATCCACAATCCGTGTTCGTATGTTCTCTGTTCAACTCTCATTTCAGCACTTTCCAACTATATGGTCCACATCGTGTTTGCGTGTGCATTCGGAAGGTAAAGTACCAGTATTTTACTTTGTCCATATGTGCATCTGCAATGAGTGCGCATGCAAATCCACATCACATTTTTCTTGCAATTTATTCTTCTTCTTTTTCCTTCTTTTGCTCAATCACTTTCACTGGAAGAATAGCACAAATGGACTATTGATTTGCTTCATCGTTTTTTTGTTAATCATCAAAACTAGATGATTTAGGACCATAAGGTCTTCAAATGTCTCGTTACATTAATCGCAAGGTCTTCAAATGTCTTTTTGCATTCTAACATATCGATTTTCAACCGTTCAACACCTCATGAATTATTCACCAACCAATACTTAATCCCATCTTCGAATACTCCATAGTCTAAAGTTATGTCCTACAAATCAAAATTAAGTGAACTTTACAAGGGAAGGTAAAGAGTTTTATAATTTTGCCTCAATTACAATATAATTAATTTCATTATTATAGTTACACCTCAATTACAATATAATTAAGTTTATTAATACAATATGTAATTTGGATACATTATTTCAAACCAAAATTAAGTGCCAAATGAATTCGTTACTACCACTGGATAGCACTAAATTTCATGTACAACTAAATATAAAGAAAATGCAATATATACCAATTTAAGATCAACCTAAGCAATAGGCTAAAAAGCTTCCATGGCAATTCCACCAAGATCTTTTATATCATCAATGTCTCTTTGCATTCTGACATATCAATATTCGCCCCAATCAACACCCCATGAATTCTTTACCAATCAATACTTAACCCTATCTTTGCATACTACATAGTCTAATGATACACCCTCCAAAAAGTATCTCAAACTTAGTAATTGTGCCAATTTAATTACTATGCTATGAAAATTAAAAGACACGTTGTATTTAAGTATATCATTATAGTACAAAGAGCATTTTAGATATACTTAAAAACTAGAACCACAAAGTGCAAAGCTGTGTTCTTAAATTCGGATCGGACCAGTCGAATCAAAAACCGGCCAAACATTTGGTCTAAATCAGGTAAAAAAATCGGTAATTAAAAAATTAGTCAAATTCGATAAAAAACCGAATTTGATCCGAAAAAAACTGGAAACCGAACCGGACAAAACCCGGTCCATTGCCACTCTCTCAAGCTTCTCTTCTCCTCCGTTCTCAAGCCCTAAGCCAAATTCCAAATTCCTCTCCCCAGTGCTTCAATAGTATTCTGAGCAACAACAGTTGCAGCAGATCGCTCCCTCTGAAAACGATGACGAAGACTACTCTTTTTCCCCTAATAATTTGATCATCCCAAATATGAGCCTTAGCATAAACGACAACCCTCATTCTCGTAACTCAACGGATCGTTCACCTGTGATGCTTCTACACGTCTCCTTTAACCAAGACTACAACTGCTTCGCCACCGGCATTGACAGTGAGTTCGAAATCTACTATTCCAATTGAATTCGACAACGCTATAGGAATTGGCACTATTGAGATGCTATTCTGATGCAGTATACTTGCCATAATTGGCGGCAAGGACAACCCCCAGTATCATCTCAATAAGCCGATGATCTGGGACGATCATCAGAGCCGGTGCGTTGGCTGGAAATTAAAGACAAGGGGTCAAGATTTGGTCTCAGAATTTGGTCAACAGCGACATCTAAAGTGTTTCATTTTCCACGTGGCACAATCAGAATCAAAAGATAACAAAAATCAAATGGTGGGAGACCTTCCTAGGCCATGGATCACATGGCTAATGTCAAATGGCCCAATGTTAGCGCTGTGGACTGTCCCCTGGAGGTCCTAGGAACTTTTATTTGATTTATTATTTTTTTGACAAATTATTTGATTTTATTGTTGATATATTAAAGATACCAACATCAAATACATCAAAACAAATAATTAAAAATTAAAATAACTTTATGAGGTACTAGTTTTGTAATTAAAGAACTTAAAATTTTTTAATATTTTTAATTGGTTATAATTTTTTTTGGATACATTGACTTTTTTTTCCCTTTGACAAACATTTAAGATTGAAGAAAAAGAAAAGAATTGATAGGTGTGTGTGTCTATACATATACATATGACTATTTATGACGTCATCCGATTCGACCCGAGTTGACTCCCGGTCAAACTCATTGACTCTTGACCGCTGAGCTCGGCCGAATCGATATCCAGTCCAAGTCTAAAAACATAGGTGCAAAGACTCTAAAGCTACGAAGACTTACCATACTTTTAAAAAGCATTATAGATTATAGATATAAATTACAGATTTGCTTTATTTCCTTTTGAGTTTTCCAATCTTATTCAATTTTCAGAGAAAAGAAAAAGGTCATCTTCCTTTTAAATCTTAATGGAGATTCCTGCGCCAAATACGACCCCTCTAATATTTAGTCTCAATTTGGTTTGCTGTGCATTATACGGTTGATCCTGCTTGTAATTGACCTATACAAAGCTGACTGCACATCCTTCTATCTTTCAGGGACTAATCAAGGATTTGGTTAGCGCAGTAGCTAGTGGAATTTAATGTGACATTATTTTCTGTGTGAGATGTTCCACGTGTTATATATATATATATATATATATATATATATATATATATATGATAAATCCCTGAATTTGTCCAAAGAATAATTGATTTGACCTCCTCAGTTGAACACTTAAATAGTAACCACATATTGGATAGACATCCAATTACTGTTCTAGAATATCAATTTACAACAGTAATGCAAAATGTTTCTTTTGATGTGGACACTTTCTACAATTGAACGCAACATGAAGATTAATTTTTTCTTAGTTGTGAGCCTATTCCCATTTGTTTTGTCATAATCTTCAAGGCAGTCAGCTGGATGGCAAGTCGATACCCTATGATCAAGGTAATAGGACCAACAATTCCATCTATGTACCTTGACAAACAATTGGAGGATGACAAAGACTATGGCCTCAGTCTCTTCAAGCCAGATACTGAAACTTGCTTGCAATGGTTAGACTCCAAAGCCACCGGTTCTGTGGTTTATGCATCATTCGGGAGCTTGGCGAATCTTGGGGAAGAACAAATGGCAGAAATAGCATGGGGTCTAGCAAACAGCCAATGTTACTTCTTGTGGGTGGTTCGAGCTTCTGAAGAGAACAAACTCCCTAGTAATTTCAAGTCTGAGGTGGAAGTTAAAGGTCTAATTGTGAATTGGTGTCCTCAACTAGAGGTCTTGACTCATCAGGCTGTGGGATGCTTCTTGACTCATTGTGGCTGGAACTCCACAATTGAAGCATTGAGTTTGGGAGTGCCATTAGTGGCAATGCCTCACTGGAGTGATCAACCAACAAACGCAAAATGTATTGTTGATATGTGGGAAACTGGAGTTCGAGTTATGGCTAGCAAACAGGGAATTATGAGAAAAGAAGAGATTGAAATGGCAATAAAAGAAGTTATGGGGGGGCAGAAATCAACTGAGCTTAAAAAGAATGCTGTAATATGGAAAGAATTGGCTCAGGAAGCAATAAGCAAAGGAGGGAGCTCTTACAAAAGCATTGAAGAATTTATTTCATCATTTTTAACTATGTGATATCCATCCATAGTTATTGATTTTCACAAACTGAGAAACAAATAAAACTTTGGACAATGTGTACCGCATACATGCTTAAAAAATTTTAACAAATGAGCTGTCACGTAGCCCCCAGCCACAAAGCTTTTATGGCAGTTTAGGCGATAGAATTGCGAATACAAACAAGAAGATATTATAGCCCAATAAGCACCCACGAGAAATGCAATCAATGCTCTAGCGATGTAAATAAATTAAATTTCTATGACGCAACTTATGTAATTCAAAAGTCCGCCAGCTCTGTATATCATTCAATGGTAACTCTGAATCATCATTCATAAATTTTGCTCATTACAGAAAATTGCAAGGGAATGCAATGGCCCATTCAATAATGTACAGTTAGCAATGCTATTCAAATGTAAATGATCACAGGGTTGGGAAAGTCTGCAACCAAGAAGTCAACCATACAGGTCAAGCTGAGGTATAAAGACTAGAAAGAGAGAGAGAGAGAGAGAAGGGAAGGCTAGCTGAACTTGGGACTTAAAATATCCAATGATCTGTTGGAATTTATCTTCAATGAACCTCGGACCTCCAAATGTATATAGTTCTTCAGGGATTCTTTTCACTGAAGAAGTCAAAATCTTTCAAGAACTCCATCAGGATTTTTAAGAATTGAGGGCTTCGAGTTGCTTTCTAAGATCTTCAAGGTCATCAAGAGGGTTACTAGTCTCCTCTGAAGAGGGTAGATTTTCATATCCATCAGCACTTGGCAATTCATGAGTAAGGCCCTCTGGAAGAACACCTGGAAGAAAGAGTTGAGGATGCTGTCAACCTAGGCAGCTTTTGATAACAATAACAGCAGAAAATGGCAGACATCAAAGTAAATACAGGAGGTTCAATGGTCTGGTTATTGGAATGAACTTCCTCGTCCTTGATTTTTCCTTCCCTTATCACCCTTAAATTTTAAAGTCAAGTTATTGATAAACAACAAGGATTAATCCAGTAGATAATCTATATAACGTCTGTGGAAATAAAAAATGATGACAACATATTATGCAAATAATAATAATAATAATAACCTGAACTTCCTGCATCTGAACCAGCAAATTCACTGTCATCAACAACACTGAAAAGCACAAAAAGAATAACATGAAACAGTTAATAAGAAGAACAAGTTAAAACCGTGTAGAAACATATCTTCAAGAGATAATTACAGAAAGCACATGGATTTTTCACATATAACTTCATAACATAAAGAACAGGGAAATTGTTATTTCAAATGTTTTGCCTAAAGAACTATGCAAATCAAGAAAACCTTTTGGAGACTTTACCTTATGTTCCATTCGTTATCTGCATGAACTGGGCAATCTGTTGCAGAAAATGCTTCAGCTTCCATCTTTGCTCTAGCAGCAGCATCCCTGGCAGGCTTTGCCAGAATGTATTCTTTCTACAGCACAGAAGGCACTAGCTCAACACCATAACCAAACAACAAACCTAACAAAAAAAGATATTTCACAGGCAAAGAATTGGTGAATGATCCATAACTAATAACTTACCTGTCGCTCCAAACAAGCTGAATTTGAACATTGTGGGTTTGGCTTCATTTCCATAGTGGGAAAATAGTCTTTGAGGGCATTGTAACCCTGAAATCAGTTAAAAAGCATCAGCGACACTTAATATTTATTTCCACATCTGTTTTCTACAGAGAAAGGTTTTGCAAAGTTTACCAGATAAGAGGTGACTTGCCCAAACTTTAACAAGTATTTCAGAGTGTTTTGAACAAGGAGACCAGCAACAACACCCTGTCATTGCAATTTTAAACAATCGGAATATATAACATAAGGTAAATGATCAAAAAGCAGCATATCTCAAGCTCTCAACATTACACACATGTATTCGACAATAAAACTTTTAAAACGTATGATAAATTTGTTGAAATAAAGCATTAATTAAAGCATAAGAAATTAACAGATAGACACCCACTCCCACTAGATGTGTCCAATCTAGGTGTTGATAACTCACAAACTCACTGACTCAAGCAAACCCAATCTCTAGCCGTTTATCTATGTCCAAGAATGTGAAATTCCACAATTTTCATGACAAATATTGAATCCAAGATTGGCCAGTAATTTTGTCTATGTTTGACAAGGGCCCAAACCAACTTTCTTCTGAGTATCAAGAACAATAATACTATCAAAATTAACAAACAGAATAAATATAAAAATTTAGATTCTTATCCATCATCTTGTTTATTTCACCATTAATGTCAAAAAGTTCAAAACGTTTGACTTTGATTCATTTGGCTGCAGGCCACATAACCATCATAGCATATTATCAAGAAATTTAAATCATGCAATGCATTGATATACCTCCAAGAAGCTTGCTAAATTTCTAAAGAGAGGAAAATCTTTACCATGGTAGTAGGCAGAGATGCAGCACATACTCCTTCACGCTTTAGTGTGCGTTCATCAACACCAGAAGCTACAACCTGAGAAAAGGGGCACTCATTATTGCAGTTAATTATTTGCTTTAACAGTGTAAGATCTATTGCAAATTAATATTGCACTAGTGATTCGCAATTATATTGCCTAAGGGGTAAAAGAAGAAATGAAATGATCGATACTCTAACACATAATATCAAACTATGTTTCTCCTGAACACAGTTTTATAAAATTAAAAATTGCTTCTGTTGATAATTCCCCCACAAACCACAAAAATTCTGTTTCTATGCAGCAGATTCCAAATCATATTCGATCAATGAAATTACCAAGGGAGGTGCACAAGCAAAGCATGCAGTTTCACCAGGAACCAGTAACTGTATGTGACCTGAAACAGCATTCTCAGATACACCTGCACAAACAACGTCTATTGTAAGTCCTTCACAAAAGTTTCCAGTATAAATATGAACATTCAACTGAATCATTATGTCAAGTATGCAACTGACAATCAAAAATACGAACAAACCAGCCCTGAAATAGAATCAAAATAGCAAGTCTTGATTTCCTAAGGTTGAAAAAGGAAATATTTTTAAGGGCCATTGTAATCAAGTCAAGTGTGTCATACATTCAGCAGATTGCTCAATGACATTCTAACAATTTTACGAAACATGACCAAGGAGTAAAGCAAAACAATTCATGCTTCTTTCGGTAGCCTGCTGAGTGTAAAGAGTTTAACATATGGTTTTAAGGAACAGAAACTACATGTGCTGCAGTGTATCTATAACTATATATAGATATAATATAATATATACTATGAAATATTATATTATCTATTATATTATTATAATATGTTATATAATATTACATATATTATATATAGTATAATATATATTATATAACATAATAATATATGTACTTAAAGATGCAAAAGCACGCTCACACAACAACCATGCAAACATATCCTGTTTAGCCAAATAATAAAAAGAACCATGTACCAGACTCCATCCATGTTTGGTTTAATTCGTTGCAAGCCTGCAATAAACGTGACTTCTTTAGTTGGGGAAATTGTATATATTTCCAATGAAATAGACCAAAAATTCTGATATTGACAAGGAAAAATCAGAACTTTTTTAGAATAGCCTACATGAAAGCAAATCAAAAGTACAAGAATCAAACTGGTTATATGATATTAACTGTTACCTGATTTACAACCATCCTTGCTTCATAATTATCGACACAACTCAAAACAAGATCAACGCCGCTACCTTCTTTACTCAAATTGAACAACTTATTTTGAAGACTTGACATAAAAGTTTCAAAACCTTGAATGGTCGTGATATTTAGTGTATAGCTCTGAAACAATTAAGAACTAATCAGTACAATTGGAAGAAAACAAACACAAGAATCAAAAGCAAGAGCAATATATGCTTTACTAAGCTGCAAAGGGGAAATGATATTCATTAGAACAGAAAATAAATCAATGAGAAATCAAAACAACCCATCAACAAAATAGGAATGAGAAAACTTCAATGGACTGATAACTCAATTTCAGACTACAAAGTCAGCACAAACAAGGGTACAAATTGAAAAAGAATGAATATAACAGGTAGGTAAGTAAGCCACCTAGGACACTGTTGTACTCAAATTTTACCTCAAACACTACATCTGGATTGATGTCAGAAAGAGTTTGCACAGCAGCTTCGGTTTTTGTCATACCAACCTGAAAAAAAAAGAAAAGAAAATGCACATCAGTTAGATGAACAATAGTTACCAATAGATTATCTTTGAATAGAAGACCTTTTTAGAATGTAGGAGAAAGAACCAATAGAAACCATTGGTCACCTCTTTAGTTATATCAATTGATTTAGTTCTAAGCTATACCACACTTTACTGCAAATAAATCAAATCAAATATGAGGCTTTGAATAAAAACCTACTCTTGATGGAATAAAAGCCCATTTATGTTATACCAATAAAAAGGCATTGATCATATCTTTAGTTATATCAATTGATTTAATCTAAGTCATACCACATTCTACACAAGGAAATCGAATATGAGGATTCGAATAAAACCTGCTCTGGACGGAAAAAAAGCCTATTCATGTTAGCTAACTCCACTTTATCATAATCATACAACAATAGACGTCCTATGCCACACCTTGTTAGCATTTCAGCAGCAACACTGCCTACACCACCTATACCCTGTTCAAAGTAAACCCGATGAAAATGAGCCAATATGTTAGTTTATGTAAGAAATATTCAATCACTTAAGGATGCAAACTGCACATCTTCTCAAAGATCAATATATTCAATCATTTAAGAATGCAAACTGCACATCTTCTCCAAGATCAATTTATAAGATCGAATGTTTTAAAACATGCATTCCATTTAAGCTCCAGAAAAACAAGTTGGAGAAGATAGATTTGAGTTAGGAAGTGTATTTTAAGCAAAAGTGGATTCGTATACTAAAAACTATCTGCTATGAAAAGCACCTCAATCAAAATTACCCATTGTAATAAGAATAAAAATTTACATCAATAAGTAGAGAATAAATGATAAACTGTGCGCCAAATTTGTATCATTCTCGTACCAAGCAAATCCATAGATGAATTAAAACAGAGCCACAAATTCATTTACTAAATTTGTTCATGCAAAGATCTCCCAAATCAACAGCGTATCAAGATTATTTGATAAGAGAAGGGAAAAGAAAAAGGCATCACACACAGAACAAAAATCTGTAAGGAGAAACGCTGAGAGACTTACAACAATTGCAACTGAAAACTGCCTTATTCTTTCATAATTTTCCACAATGCCCATCCTTTGAAGGGCCATAAGCCTACTGTAAGGGTTGCTATCAACTACTTCTGCACTCATATCCTTAACAAAAATTAATAAGCATAAGTTCAAGCTGATCAATGCAATGGGGTAAAGCAACCCAAAGCACATGACATAAAGATAACAACGGCTGAAAACAATACCTTCACTTTCAAACGGTGCATAGGGCCTGATTTTGAAAGATTGAAGAGGCTTTCAATACGACATCGAAACTGAAAGCACAAACAGAAAGCCATTAAACCGTATTTCCTTATATATACACAACGGAGTGAATTATAATTATCAGCAACTTGACTAAAATTCAAAACCAAGCAAAGCCCACAATTTTATCTGAGATTTAACACAAGAATTGAACTTCTTGACCAGGAATGTTCCATAATTTGGACAAAATTCAACATCAGGCTGCAAAAATCCACAGTTTATACGAGAACGAACATAACATTGATCCTCATACATGCACCTAGATAAGCCCTTAAACCCTCTTCTTGTTGTCAAAAATTTCTCCGTTAGTTTCTTAATTTATCCAAAAGTTTTGATCTTTAGATAAAATTGATTGATTGCAAGACAGACAAAAATTGCATCAGAATTCAATTAACAGAAATATTTGTATACACAAATTCAAACACATAAATTAGAAAAAAGCGGGGCATTACTCTATTGAATTGGGATTGAAGAGATGGATCTGGCAACGAATTCTGCAGAGAACTGAGATCGTTTAAAATCTCTTTCAGCTCAGTCTCCATTGATCCGTTTGTTGCTTGCGTTTCTTTAGCCTCTAAATTTTCTTTTTCTTGGAAAGAAATGTCTGAATTCTCTCAGCAGAAAAGATCTGATTGATTGATAAAATAGAAATAGAATGAAGAAGAAAGGAATGTCATCAGACAAGTATGCTTTTGAAGAGGCGAAAAGCAAAGGAGGACTGAGTTGGGTTTTCGATTCCCTTTGGGTTTTCGATTCTCTTTCTTCACTTTCACCTCTTTAGAACACTGCTGCTTTAAAAAAAAAAAAAAAAAAAAACCCTGCTGCTTTATAACGTTTACGTCACAAGATTGTACAAAAAAATAGTGGCTTTGGATTGATTTTTTTTGGGCATTATTCTGAAAAATTTTCTACTGTTCGCGTTTTGATTATTTAGAGATTTTTTTAAAACTTTTTTGAAGTTGGTTTGACAAAAAAAATTTTGCCACTTTTTCTGAGAGAAAATTACAATTTTGGTACCAAATGTTTGGGGTATCGGCATTTTGAGTCCCTAAAGTTTGGACAAAAGCAAATTTAGTACCAAATGTTTTAATATTTTTTAACATGTTTAGTCCCATTAACCAGTTTTACAAAAATTTTATTAAAATCTGGTCACATGATACTTACGTGTTGGTTACAAAAATTTTTAAAAAGAATTAGATTAAAGAAAAATTATTTATTGCCATAATTTGTAATTAAACGCACTAATTTGAGTTTATAAATGATAAATAAGCATATAGAACTGAAAAAATCCATCTAGATAGTGCATTCCGTGTGTGCCTTAATTACAAATTATGACAATTAAATTTTTTTAAATTCTTTTTGAAAAGTTTTCTAAACAAATTTTGAACATAAACGTGCTTGGTCTTGTGAATAATTGTGTAAAAAGTGGTAAAGTTGTTGCAAAGTTTGAAAAAATATTTGAAATTTAAAATAAAAACATTTGGTGGAAAAATTTGAACAATTATTTTTGAAAAGAAAAAATTGTAGTTTTGGTGCCAAAAGTTTGAAGCATTGGCAATTTCAGTCCCTAAAGTTTAGACAAAAATAAATCTAGTATCAAATGTTTCAATTTTTCAGCACATCTAGTACTATCGACTAGTTTTCTCAAAATCTTATTAGAACCCGGCCATATAAATTTCTGAAAAAATCATGAGTAACAAAATGAGATTCATTGTTAGTAGATTTTGTGATGGGTTTTGTAGAACGAGCATTGATATTGGACGCTCGAGCATCCGATACTGTCTGATAATTAAAAGCTTACCAGACACTCGTCATTTTACGAGTGTTCGATATCAATGTTCGTTCTACAAAACTCATCACAAAACCCATTGACAAGAGATCTCATTTTGTTACTCACAATTTTTTAATTTTTCTAAGCAAATCTTGAATTTAAACTGTGCTTACTTTTGTGAATAATTATGTAAAAAGTCCCTAAATTAATTACAAAATTTTTAAACAAACCAAAACTTTTTCACAATCCAAACACTTTTCCACAATAATTATTCACTATTAAAACTATCATGTCACTTCAAAAAAAATTTCACAATACAAACATTTTTTCACCTTTCCAAAAAAAGCCAACAAAAACATTCTAAATAATTTTTCCAAATAATACTATTCAAACAGAAATATTAGTACATTATCAAAAAATATATATATTATCAATCTTCTGGAAGAGCGTACCACTTTTTGCACCCGATGTAACCGCACCATATTTTCTTCTTGCTTTTTATAAAAGTTGAATTATGAAGACTAAACATAATTCTGGTGCGTCAATATTTAAAAACCAAGTGAGGGCATACGTTCGAAATTGGGACATTCGAGTTTGAGGTGGATATTAATTCTTATTTCATAAAATCAATATTTTTTTTGTGATGATAAAGAAAATATTTTTCAAGAAGTTGCATGGGCCAGTATGGGCCAAGAGTTCAAAAGCTCATGTTACCAATCTGATGCATGAAAAACTTAAAACAATTTATTTTCCAAAAAAAATTAAAATTAAAATTACAGAAACACACATTTCCCCCCTTTGTCTATCTTCTTTCTACATTCTTAAGCTCTCAAGCTATTATTTTATACATTCTTAAGCTCTCAAGCTATTATTCTATTACAAGTCATTGACTTAAATATCGAATTGGAACTAGGGAAAAGCTCTAATATTTTCCCAGTAAATCATGCAAGCAGATTCAGGAACTGGACTCATAAGGGATTAGTTCACTCCCCTAGAAGACAACTAATAGTATAGGCCCAAATTTTAGGATCACTATCCAGCGCCGAATACGAGAAGCTAGCAAGAAAACATGCAAGTAGACAGGATCTGGACTTACAAGGGATTAGTTCACTCCCCTAGAAGATAACTACCAGTAGATGCCTTTTTTTTTTTTACCAAACTTATACGATTACAATTGGAGAAAGAGAATGCTGCTTAGTGGAATTTATACTCCGACCATTGAGGTAGAATTGTAGAACTCTAACCGTTCGACTCTTTAGTCGTTCCTAATGCCCAAATTTTAGCATCACTATCCAGCGCCTATGAGAAGCTAGCAAAAAAAAAATTTTTTTTATCAAACCTAGTTCACTCCCCTAGAAGATAACTACTAGTAGATGCCAAAATTTTAGGATCACCATCCAGTGCCACCTATGAAAAGCTAGTGAAATTTTTTTGCTTGATCAAACCTATACTATTACAATTGGGGAAAAGAGAATGGTGTTGGTGGGATTCAAACTCTCGACCTATAAGGTGAAGTTGTAGAACTCTAATCACTCGACCCTTTATTCGTTCTCACAAGGAAAAATTAACTATGAATACAAAATTTAACTACGAGGAAAACTATAGAAAAAAATGATGAATGCAAGGAGAACCATCTTCCAGGAGTCTACTAGGCTTTCCCTACGTCAACCAAATAAATAAGTACGCAATAGGTGGTGCTCCGCCCAATGGGAAAAGATAGTGCCTACCTCAGCAAGAAAACAATAATGTTTTCAGAACTAGATCGGCCAGTGAAGCGGAGGAGGTTTGGTTCAAGGTCCGACCGGTCGGACCGGTTCGACCGGAGGTTCAACAATTTTTTCACAATTGTATAAGAAAATTTTTAAAACTCATACTTGAAATCTAGAGACTCATACACATCATCATAAGTTTTTTTTATAAATTCATTACAAATATAAATAATATTAATAAGCATAAGCCAAATTTTAATTAAAGTACATGCTTATTTTTCTTTCACATATTAAAGAGGTTCATAAAAAAAATACCACGTAGTCTAACAACTAATCGTATTATATTTATCATCAAATTTATAACTGATATTAAAGACAAATAATTTCAATGA
The DNA here is from genome assembly GCA_024721245.1 of Mitragyna speciosa. Lineage (NCBI taxonomy): Eukaryota > Viridiplantae > Streptophyta > Magnoliopsida > Gentianales > Rubiaceae > Mitragyna > Mitragyna speciosa. Next base: position 20,622,559 of record CM045571.1, read on the forward strand.
CTTCCTTCATTATCACCACAAGGCAACAATACCCATGTGAATATCACTATGTTGATAACTAATTCAATTTAACCTTAAAATGTCAAAAAGTTTAACACAAAGAAAGAAGTCCGATCATCAAACTAAAAAAAAAAAATCAACTAACAAAATAAACAAACACAAAAAAAATTAAAAGAGAAAAGAATACAATTAAATACCTAAAAATTTAATTGCTACTAATAATCATTTATAGTTGAAATAGTAGAATTATCAATCATTATCTTCACAACTATCCAAAAGATGGCTGCATTGAAATACTTTCAAATCAATACTTTCCCCAATGTAGAGATTTTATGATTCAATGGTAATTCACCACTAAAAAATAAAAGTGAAAAAGGGTAAAAAATATTGAGGAGATCAAATAGGCTTTACTCTAGTTAACATTGGCAAAAATGAAAAAGAATACCGTCAAAAGCCTAGAATATTAGTAGTAAAATATAGATGTTTCATTGTGTAAAAAAGTAAAATGTCATTAATATTTAAGGAAAAAGTTTTAATTTTGGTCCCCAATATTTGGTTGTGCATGAAATTGGTCGCTTAATGCTTTGATTAAAACAAATATGGTTCTTAAAATTTTTGATATTAGGCAAAGTAGGACGACTGACAAAATTTTAACAATTGCAAATATAATATAGTCACATGCAGTTAATACAAAAAGTATAACCTAGTCGCATGCATGTGACGTGGCAGTCAATACAAAAACATATTGGAATTTTGAGTTTAAATTTGCATTTTAACTTCAAGGAGCCAAATGCTAAATTTTTATTTAGGAAAATATTTTAGTCATAAATGAATAATTAAAAAATTTTGATAAAAGGACTAATCTTAGTAAATCTATTTGCTCATAAATTTTTAATTTAATCCATTATGTTCACTTTATGTATTTTCTTTTAGTTCCTAAAAAAAACATATTTTCTTTTAGTATATCATATATCTATCAAGAGAAGGTGGATATGTGTTGTTATGATAATTGGAATATATCGCATAGAAAAATAAGATTTAATAATTTGAACTAATTTTTGGTTTTTTAATAAAGAAAATAAATTTGTACTCACTTACTTTGAAGATGCCATATTTTCTTATTATTGAATAATGATTTATTTACTTTACTTCTTAATTCATACATTTAACCATAATTCAAAAATCTAAACAGATAATTTACAAAAAAAACCAATTTAAACTTTTAGTTATGGGAATATTTTAGGTATAAATGAATAATTAAACAATTTAGATAAAAGGATTGATCTTAGTAGGAGAGATTTTAGTAAAAGTACATCAAAGATTTCTTTAATATAACGAATTTGGATGCCAAACTAAAAGGGTGAGAATTAATTAATTTCATTAAATATGATTGATAAAGGAAATTAAGAAAATAAAAAAAGTAAGAATCAATTAAATTTATTAAACATGATTAATGGAAACAAGGAACCTAAATAATTTCATTAAACATAATTAATAAAGAAAATGAAGAAACTAAAAATGTAAGAATCATTAATTTTATTAAACATGATTGGTTAAGAGGGGGAAAAAGAGTACTTACCAAAAAAAAAAAAAGAAAAAGAGTGAAAGAACAAACAGATTATATTTATATTAATATTAGATAAGAAATCACAACAACAGTTTTGGGCTGGTGGTTTCGCACGTGGAAGTGCAAGTGGAGGGTCTCAGGTTCGAGACCCCCATTTGCACCAAATCAAAGAATCAAAAAAACATTTTTTAGAGCCACAAATTCAAGAACTGCCGGTCCACGGTTTTAGCGGTTCGATCGGTTTTGGACCGTTTGACTGGTTTTTAACGGGTTATTGATATTTCCGGCTTTGATGGAGAACTGGACTGAACCAATAGCCGATTCGCGGTTCAACCGGTTATAAACCGTCCGGTCCGATCCGATTCTCAAAACACTGGAAAATAACTGACATATCTACTAGATTCCAAGAATAGTCAACTTGGAGCAATAGGTGGAGGCATTGACCCAACTTATTCTTCACTTGCAAAATTAGAAAGATGTGCAACATCCAAAGGATCCCAATGTCGCGAAGTCAATTAGAAAAGAGGATTCCTTGTGTGATGGTAAATCAAAGAGCCCAAGGCAAGGGCAAGCAATTCATGTTGGGAAGGGCAATGGTCGTGATAACCATTAGGCTAAGACAACCTCCTTAAGACCTTACTGGAAGACAAGCAATTAATAGGCTTAGGTGACAATATAGTCACCCCTCCAGCATCGATACAAGCCTTCTAAAGCAGCTGGAAAATTTTCAGGGGCAAGGCTGACAAAAAGAAGTTCCATTATTCGATGTCGTTCACAGAAAACATTTTGTCGGAATCACATCTCAACCGCGGAACCATTGATCCAGCAAGAGACTTAGCAATTTACCAATTCATAATGTGCCTCCAAGGTGGTACAAGTGCCATTCTTGTTGTGGGTTCTCAGCTTGCTCTCATAAGTTCCATCTAAGATGAGAAAATTACAAATTTGAACACAAATGTTTGAGACATCAATAGTTTCAGTACTAAAAGTTTGGTCAAAAATAAATCTAGTGCTAAATATTTTAATTTTTTCAAAACATTTAGTCCTATTGATTAGTTTTGCCAAAATTTTATCGGCATCCAGTCACATGATACTTACATGCCGATCACCAAATTTTAAAAAAGAATAGAAAAAAGGAAAAAGAATTTAATTGTCATAATTTGTAATTAAATGTGCTAATTTGAGTACACACATGAAAAATAAGCAAATACCTGAAAGTGCATTCATGTGTGTCTTTAATTACAAATTATGGCGATTAAACAAAATTCAAAATTTTTTGAAAATTTTATCACTAGCACTAGCACGTGATTATCACATGATCAGATTTCAGTTAAATTTTAACAAAACCGATCAATAGGACTAAATATATACTGAAAAATTGAAATACTTTATACTACGTTTACTTGCATCTAAATTTGAGGAATTAAAACTGCCGATGCTCTAAATATTTGGTATCAAAACTACAATTTTCTCATTTAAAGGAAATTTAAAAAGCTTACATAGAGAGAAATTTCTTGAGAAGTTTGGCATCCAATAAGATAGCCCTAGCACTAGTGCTCATCTTTTAGCCATCAAGAAGAAACATGATGAAATACTTAGAGAGTTATCAAAAGGTTCAAAACGGAGGCTTTGGAGATGGAAGACACCACTGAGTAGATGTAGATGCTTGCTTTTTGGCCAAGAGCCAAGCCCGGTGGCTTCTCCTATGAACTTGTCAAGATACCATCCAAGACTTGTCATCAAGTGCTCTTCATAGCTTAAGGACTTTGATTGAATCCATGGAAGTGCTCTACTCAGAATATGAGCAAGTCTCCCCACAAACCTCACCAATTAATCAGATCCAAGAACTAATGCATTGAAGCCTATAGGGAGAAATAAAGAAAAGACCATGATGCAACCTCTTAGGTTGTATATTTTATAATTGTGCTCTTTTTTTGCTATACAATAAATACGGAATTTATTTTTTTTTATCACTTCCGAATTTACTAGCATCTATAAAGCATAACTTCTCCTTCATGTGTAAAGACTTACTCTTGAAGGTATAAAGACTAACTCTGCATCTAATACAAGGATTTGATTCCACTTTTCCAATTAACACAATAACGAGCGCATAAAAGGTGGACTTTTCATCTAAATTGAGTGCTTAGATCTGCAAGCTCCAAATGACAAATTGTGCCACCTGAGAGTTTGAGAGTTTAAGAACTGCAGACTCCAAATAAGCACTTATGCAACCTGAAATACAATCGGTTAGAACCATAAGCTCCAAATATGTAATTGTGCGATCCAAGGATCGAAAGGTCAGAAATATGGATCCAAATAAGCAATAACTCAACAGCCTAAAGTCGAAATAATACGTGCAGGATTGTGAATCACTAAAAATGTTTTCAAATCGAGGAAGACAACTCAATGAGTTTTACCTCGATGGAATGTTGTTCCAAAGCAACCAAGACAAAAAATTGGTTTACCTTGAATTTCTCCAACCTCACGGGAAGCAACCTAAATGATAATTATATTGGATCTAAATCAACCCCATAAAAAAAATTTAAGCTAGATTATTTGGTCACCACAAGATCACCTTGATAAGACCAAGAATGATTCTAATAGAAGAACTAAAGAAAAACTCTCAATTAAGAGAAAATTTCAATTTTATTAATCAAAATCACACATATGAAATTCGTAAATAGTAACTGGCCTCTTATACGCTTACAATGTTGTTTAGAGAACTATCTAGAAGTGTAGACACCAAATTTTGACACACCTTTTAAAATATGTGTATTACTTTATTTTAGGGGACATTTTTTATTTTTCGGGGGTCGAGTACAATTTTCGCGTATTATAACTAATTCGTCGTACTAGGGGGCAAAATGGTAATTTCACCATGTAAATATTAATTTATTTTACTTCATTTTTCTAAATACATAATTTTACTATTTTTATCATTATTTATGATTTTAATGATTTTTAGGAGTCATTCATTATTTATTTAAAATTTTAGTATTTTTTAATTCAACGGCACATTTTCCAATGCACTCTTTTTTTACGAGAATTTTTAAGTGAAAAATTTCATATATGTATTTTGTATATTTATAAATTTTCTGTAAAAATTACATGATTTTTAGGAGTCATTTAGTATTTTTTGTCTTTTTGCCTATTAATGGCACGTTTTCCAAGGATACGTTAATCTTAAAATTTTTGAGTGAAAATTATACTATACGCGCTTTATGTGATAATATATGTTGTGTAAAATTTTTGTGACGTCATTTATTAATTTCATAAATTTTTTATAATTTTGCCATAGTTAAGTCACGTTTTCCAATGTACTTTTTTTATCTTTATTTAAAATTTTTCTTTATAAGAATTATGTGTTTGTGCATTTTATAAATTTTATGCAAAGAAAATTTTCATAATTAATTTATTTATTTACTTATTTTTAAATACCCTTTGTTTGTTTATTTTAAATTGTATTTTTCTAACCTATAATTAATTTTCTTACACTGAATTTTTCTTTTTTCTTCTTATAATGTTGTGTTTTAGTTTTAATATATAATCTAAAAAGAGTTCAAGTTGTTTTTATTTTATTTTTTTTTATTTTTATGTTTCTGGTTTTCTTTGTTTTCTTCTTTCAAAAAAAAAAAAAGGGGAGAAGCAGCTGCTACAGCAACTGCAGCAAAAGAAGAAAAATCAATCACCACCTAAACCAGATTTGAGGGGATTTTGGATGAGTTTTGTTCCTTCCTCACCCACTCCACACCTATGCAAAAACACTTTTGCTCTCATTTTTTACACACAACCGGATCAACACCACAGGCATCATCAGTTCCTTTTTTCTCTCAAGAAAAACACAGACACTTTTTTCTTCTTTTCTCCCTCTCGGCTCTCACTGCATACACACGATTACACCACCATCAGCTGCCAAAATCAATCCACCAGCGTTGCCAAGTTCCACCAATTTCTCAGCCAAACCAGGTAAGGTTCTCAGCCCTTTTAAACTAATTTTTGCATACCATAAATTTCATGATGTTCCTGCTTAGAATTTCTGAATTATTGCCGCTTAATCCATAATTTCGATAGCCTTGCTATTTGGGTTTAGACAATCGTGTTTCATAAAGAAATTAAAGATTGATTAAAAAAATTTCGGGTGAGAAAAAGGAAAGTTAACTAGGAAGAACGGAGAGAGAGAAGCTGAGAGAAAGAAAGAAAAAACTAGAGTATAGTCCGGAGAGAAGAGGAGCTGGAGAGTGAGAGTGAGCAGACCGAAGAGAAGAAGAGAAGAAGAAGAGTGAGTGAATGGCCGAAGAGAAAAATCCGAGGAGAGAATGGCCGAAGAGAAAAACCCGAGGAGAGAATGGCCGAAGAGAAAAATCCGAGGAGTGAATGGCCGAAGAGAAAATTCCGAGGAGAGAATGGCCGAAGAGAAAAATCCGAGGAGAGAATGGCCGAAGAGAAAATTCCGAAGAGAGGGAGGCCGAAGAGAAAATTCCGAAGAGAGGCTGGCCGAAGAGAAAAATCCGAAGAGGGAAGCTGAAGAGAGAAAATCCGAGGAGAATATTGGCCGAAGAGAGGGAGGCCGAAGAGAAAAATCCAAAGAGGGGAAAACCGAGGATAAGAAAAGAAAATTTGTAGCCGAGACTTAGTTTTTTTTTAGTTATTTATTTTCATTATCTTCATCTGATTATATTACATTTTGCTCCCCTTAAATGCTTAATTGTTTAATCATGCCGTTCAATACTTTAGTTTACTTTATTTAAGTCCTCATTTTATTTTGGTTGGCCCCTAGAATTTTGTAGTTTCTTTCAATTATATCTAAGTTAATTACAATATGTTCTAATATGTCTGAAAATTGCAATTCTATACCCCTTAGTCTGCTGAAATTGCAAATTTGTCCCTAAATATTGCTGAAATTATGTTTTCACCCCCCTAGGTTCGCTCTAGTTCACCTTTTTACCCCATATATTACTGGAATTGTATTTTTGACCTTAGGATATTGCTGGGATTGTATTTTAGCCCTTGGATATTGCTGAAAATCATAAATTTGGTCCCCAGTGTTGCTGAAAATTGCATTTTTGCCCCCCCAACCTTGCAGAAATTTTATTTTGTCATTATATTTTGCTGGAATTACATTATTGCCCTCCAATATTGCTGGAATTTCATTTTTTTTAACCCCCAAGTTTGTTGAAATCATATTTTTGGCCTTAAGTGTTGCTGGAAATTATATTTTGTCCTAAAATATTGCTGGAATTTTGCATTTTTGCCCCCAAATCTTGCTGGAATTTTATTTTGTACCCCAACATTGCTGGAAATTATATTTTGTCTTAGAATACTGCTGGAATTTTACATTTTTGCCCCCAAACCTTGCTGGAATTTTATTTTGTACCCCAACATTGTTGGAAATTATATTTTGTCTTAGAATATTGCTGGAATTTTACATTTTTGCCCCCAAACCTTGCTGGAATTTTATTTTGTACCCCTACATTGCTGGAAATTCTATTTTGTCTTAGAATATTGCTGGAATTTTGCATTTTTGTCCCCAATACTTGCTGGAATTTCATTTTTATCCCTCCCAACATTGCTGGAATTTTATTTTGCCTTAGAATACTTGCTGAAATTTTATTTTTTGTCCCCTAAACTTGCTGAAATTTTTATTTAAGTCATTATACTTGCTGGAATTTTAGTTTAAGTCCCTATACTTGTTGAAATCTTAGTTTTAAGCCCTAGATACTTGTCGGAATTTTATTCTAAGTCCCTAATTTGATTCGAAATCGACATTTTATGCTCAATTTTTAAGTATTTCATATTTTATACTTTAAATAGTGGTACCTTGACATATTTGTTGATTTTCTTAGCAAATTATACCGGGTTTACAAATGGGAGGTACCTCGATTACCCTTTTTATTTATCTTTATATGCTCCTACGTGCTCCTATGTGTTTTCTATATGTTTTTTTTTTTATCTCTTTGTGCTTATAATTTTATCCATGTGTGAGTGTTTATTTATTTATGTCGTATTATTTACTCGAATTTAATTTTTGATTATTCAAAAAATGTAATAGATAGGTAATATATTCTATTTAGCAAAAATTTTTGTATTTAGATAGTTAATGTAATAGATTGTTCACGTGTTATCTACTTAACAAAAATCTTATGTATTTTAGATAGAAATGTAATAGATAGGCTAGATAGGTTACCTTTTATTTTTATTTTTATTTTTATTTTAGATTGTAATTAGGCTTCTCCGGTGTAATAGTTAGGGTTTTTGTGTGCTATGTGTACTATGTGCTTATGTGTTTTATTTGCTTTCTTTAGGACTTTGCATCTAGAATATCATGCCTATGTGTTATGTGCTCCTATGTGCTATTATTTGCTTTTATGTGATTATTGCTTTAATACATGCTTTATTTATTTACTTGCTTTAATTATATATGTGTATCGTCATCACACTAGTCCAACGGTAGTTGTGATTCATTCCGGTTTCTTCGCTAGTCCAACGCTAGCGGAGAACTTATAGAAAATGGGCTAGTCCAATGCTAAGCCCTTAGGTCATTTTAGCCTTAGAATCATTTTCGTGTGCATTTCATGACATTTCACACACATTTTATCTTTTTAGGCTTTTTTCCATTTTCTATGAATTTTTATACATACTTTATAACTTATTACTTATTTTAACATCTATTTGGTACATAACATTTAGATTCCACTACACATAGAATTTTAGGTCATTTGCGTGATTTCAACTAAGAAATAGTCATCTACTCATGTGGGAAGCGATGGCGTACATGTCGTTCCCCCCTCCGTGAGTAGAAACAGATAATCACGAGGCTATTAGTCCCCCGCACCCGTTATGTTGCATCCCCATTGTCTTTGTTCACTTACTATCTATACTATTATTTCTCTTATCTTTTGCACTCCATTCAGCATCTATACTCGTGACTCCATCAAGGTCTATATCCGGTTTTCGCAAATTAATGCGATAATTCCGATCAATCCTCAGTGGAACATTTCGTCCCTTAACGATACCCATTTTTTAGGACTAGATTTGCATTCATATAGTTGCATCCAAATGCGATAAAATTTTAGGGTTATATTAGGAAAATTTAGACTAAACCTCGCAACTAGTTTCGGCTAGGTTGGAAGGGTGCCTTAAGCGCGAGCCTTTGCCTTCCCTTTCTTCAACTGTGACTCCCGAACATCTTTCTCTTGTTTTCAAAGACCTGGAGTCGTCTAAAAGGGTTTTTCTTGTTTTTCCTATATTTTTCCAAAATCATTTCTTTAAATAAATCATTTTTATTTTCTTACCTTTTATAAAATATTTTCGGGTGACTTGGTACACCAAAACTCAATACCAAGTGGCGACTCCTTTTTCACTAAAAAAACCCTTTTTAGACTCTATTTTCGGGCCCAAAAACCGTCGCATTTTCAAAGTCCCATTTTAGGCCCTTTTTCTTTTGTTTTGTTTTCAAAATAAAGTATTTATTCGTCACATTTTTATCGAATCATCTTTTACAAAGTATTTTCTAAAAATTATTTTTTACAAAATTTACACGCTTCTTTTTCCAATAAACACAACCACATTTAACACTTCCTTTTCTTTTTTCCAAACATCTAACACCCATTTATTTCCTCTTTCGAAAAATGGGGCGCGACAAGAAGCCTAACAAAAGTTTATTTGTAAACTACTAAAAACTTTAAGCTAAACAAAAGTGAAACACTTAACAATCTCAACTTGTAAATTAATTAGAGTACTTAACATAATACAAATCGTGACTTATTTAGAACACTTAACATAAAACAAAAGCTTTTAGCACACTAAAGCCTTGTTCTCAATAACTTCTGAGTTTTATAAAATCTGATTTTAGAAAAGTTAAAAATCAGTTGCTCCTGATTTTAGTTTAAAAAATCTAAAAAACATAATACAAAAAGCAGTTGAGAACATTACAAAATAGATTTTTTTAAAATCAAAAGCTAAAATTAGGTAAAAAAAAATTATTGAGAATATGCCTTAAAAAGAATCTACCATTTCCATCTTGGGCTTAGGTTGGCCGTGCTTCATCAAGTGGAAACTTTGACTTCAAGTCTCCCTAAATCCTTGCTGGCCCAAAACCAACAAGCCAACTCTTGGTCCACATTCATGCATGACCCAGCTTCAAGAAGTAGAAACAAACTTAGGCTTCCTTGGCTTTCTCAACCTTATTGAAATATGTGCTTGGGCCCAAATTCCATCAACTAGTTTTAATGCTAAGAATGTAATTCTTCCAAATCTAGGTTCATGTGTTCAATGTCGATGAAGCCTTTAGCTCTTCATGGACAATCAACTTGACTAATGTTAATTTGAGCACACTTAGCACACTTTGAACAGCTTCCAACTCTTTGAAAAGGTCTTGAACACAACTTGCACATTTGAAACATGTTAGTACATTTGTATTTCTATTGTAGACACCAAATTTTGACATACCATATACTTTTCAAACATTGGGTACATGTTTATATTTTTTGGAGTCAAATTCTAATTTTTCAATAAAAAGGGGGAACAAAATCAATGATCTCGGGGGGAAAAAATAGTAATTTTTATCTATAAATATTTTTCCATTAGCTTTAGGGGTTTTAAATTCATATTTTTACTTTTATACGTATTTTTTAATTTTCTGTGATTTTTTTGAATTTAAGTGGTATTCTTTTTATATTTTACCAGCATAAGGGTAAAATAGTAATTTTGCCTCATGAACACCATTTTAGGTTCCAAATATATATTTCTAATTCCTTAAAGCATGTTTCTAAATTTTCTTGATTTTTTCGGGGACGATTGCTATTTTTTCTGTAAATACTGCATTTAGGGGCAAATTTGTTATTTTACAGTTTAAATTCATTTTTCGTCAATTTTTGAGTCATAAATGCATTTTTTAGGGTTTTAAGATTATTTTTAATTTTTGATAATTTTTTGAGGCAAATAGCTATTTTTCTGTGTATTTCGTTATCTAGGGGCAAAATCGTTATTTCACATTTTTAATGCATTTTCACCGATTTTTGAGTCATAAATGCATTTTCTAGGGTTTTAAGCTTATTTTTAATTTTTAAAAATTTTTTTGAGGCCAATAGCTATTTTCTGTATATTTTTGTTATCCAGAGGTAAAATCGTCATTTCACAACCTGAACGAGTTTTTTATCAGTTTTAAGCTCTTACCTTTATTTTGAAATCTACTTTGAATTTTTTTAAAAATTTTAGAGTTTACTGTCATTTCTTTGTATTAATTTTTAATTTTTTTGTGTTAAAAAATATTCTTTTTAAAATAAAATCAAAATTTTTATTACCGGTAGTATTTTTGTTATTTTGTAGTATTCTTGGAGACCAAGACAACATGGCTCTATAAATACCCCTGTTAAATCAGGATAAAAAATTAAAAAATCCTAAAACACATCCTTATCTAAATTATAAAAGATCAAAACACACATTAATACACCAACACTACACACACATCAACCGTCCCTCTCAAGAAGATAGGTACTGTTCATCAAGATCATCAGCCCTAACCTTCTTTATCAGGTATTTTCTTATTTCAATCCTTGTCCTGTTTGATTCGTTTCAATCTAATTTTTTTATGTGGATTTTTCTATTTTTGTTTTAGTTTTGGGGTTTTGGTTTTCTGTTTTAGGATTTCTTTTTCTTTTTCTTCAACAATGACAGACAGCCTTCACAATCTTTCTTCAACCTCCAAACTCCATCGTTCAACCACCATAATTTCTTCCCTTTTCTTCTTCACCTCCTTCCATCGTACCCAGCCAGAACCACCAGGTAACCTGCAAGCTTGTTCCCACAATAACCCAGAAAATCACCGCTTCTCCACTATATCATAAAATCAGCTATTAAGCCCACCAAGAACAACCAAAACCTCTCATTCCTCCTCACCAATTTCACTGCCAAACCATCATCTGAAGCCTATCTCAGATTGCTCTGTCAACCCCAACAACTCTGTCATTAGCTACCATTCTCCGCCCAACCTGCAAGGACAAAGTCAGAACACAATAAAATAAATTTCACAATCAAATCCAAACCCAAATCCGTGGACCCATTGAAATTGTCCAAAATTCACCACCACAGACCCACGGTCAAGCCCTAGTTCACAGTTCCAAAACACTCCGTAAAACCCATTGCCATCATGCTTCTTTCTCCTCCCACAATCACAAACAACCCCTAAACTACTGTTAACCACCCAAGCCACCGGAAATCTCCCTGGAACTAGCGGACAGCCACAGAAGGCAACTGCAATTTGCCCAAAACAGGCCCTCATCAGCTGCCCCCTGTGCTCTATTAGTTCCACCTAGAACCACACACCTCCATCACTACCATCAACCACCCCAATAGCCATAAACACACATCCCACTACCATTCCTAGCTAACAAAATCGCCAAACACCCATTTGCTATAGCCATACCACCGAGCCTTCTTCATCGCCAGATTCCACCACCATTAAAACTCCCTTCCTTGTCACCTACACTCACAACTTGCAAAACAAATAGAAAACACATAAACCAAACCACCATCAATCTCCAACCACCATAGAGCCACCACTACCAGTTGTAACACTAAAACCTGCAAAATAATTCAACAAGCAAGTCCTAAAATCCCACACACAAACATACTCAATACATTCACACACACCACACACTAATCTCACAGACATACAGAGCATCCAAAACACACACTGCACACCAATTTACACACACTGCACACACCAATCTACACACACAATACACACAAATTCACACACCAAACACACACCAATCACAACCATAACACCCCTCAATGGCCACTGCCCAAAATCGCCAATTGCTTACAATAAACCAGTATAACCCCATAACCATGGCTAGAAAACATAGTCAACCACCACAGCCCCTCCCTTAACAACCACAATTTCACAATCAGAGGGAGGGGTAATTGGAAAGGGGAAATAGAGACGGAGAGCTGGAGAGAATCGAAGAACAGGGTGAGACAGGGAAAAATGGAAAATAGAGAGCTGTGGAGAAAGAAGAAGAAAGAAGAAAACAGAGAAAAGAGAATAAAGAGAGAGAGAGAGAGAGAGAGAGAGAGAGAGAGAGAGGCGAAAGACAAGTCGAAAGAAGGAAGAAAAGAAACCAAAATCAGAGGATAGCCGGAAAGGAAAGAAAAAGAAAAGAAATAGAGGAGAAAGAGAAAAATCCGGAAGTGAGAAGAAAAAGAAAAAACGGGGGAAAGAGAATGAACCACAGAGAGAGAGAGGAAGAGAGAAATTTCGGTGAAGAAGAGAATAGAGAAGGGAAAGGGAGTAAAAACAGAAATGGGAAAAGAAAAAGGTTGAAGAAGAAGGTGAGGGATAAAGGGATTAATTTGATTTTGGGGATTTTTTTATTTTATTTTTATTGTAATTCCTTTAATTTGGGTATTTTGTTATTTTCAAGTCAACTGATTAATTTGATTCATTAGTGTAAATTTTATTTAGTTTAGCTTTTTGCTCCTTTTGTTTTTTTTGTGATTTATTATACCTGATTGCAGTCCCCGGATTTTACTAGCATTGTTAATGTGCCTCAAAGACTTTTGTTTCTGCAATTTAGTCCCCTTCTATTCATAAATTGGCCCCCTTAGGTTTTTATTTCTTTCTATTATGTCTGGAATTAATTACAAATTGTCCCACTCTTGATGAAATTTATTATTTGGCCTCGCATTTGCTGAAATTTTATTTTGGTCCCCAATTTTGCTTTAATTTTTAATTGCACCCTTTAGACTCACGTAATGTTCAATTTTACCCTTTAAGCTTTATAGAAATTTATTGTAGTCCACTTAGTTGCTAAACTTTACATTTTTACTCTAAATTGTCAATATTTACATATTTTAGACTTTATTTCTTTACATCAAGGTACCTTGACTTGTTTGTTCATTTTCTTAGCATTAAGTACCGGGTCTTCAAAAAAGTATCCATATTTCTCCTATGTGCCTTTATGTGATTTATTATACATTTTCTTCACATGTTTTGTATTTTATGTGCCTTTTCCGTATTTATTCACTTTACATTATTTAATTTTGAATTTTATTATTTTACAAAAATGTAGTATTTTTGTATTTAGCTAGTCAATATAATAGTTAGGTTACATTTCTTATACTTTTAGTAAAAATTTTCTATTTAGATAGCAAGTGTAATAGATAGGTCATTTTTACCTTTTCCCCCTAAAATTGTAGCTAACCCCCCGATGTAATAGTTAGGATTTACATGCTTTTTGCATGCTTGTGTGCTTATATATTTTATCGCTTTCCTTAGGATTTGCATCTAGAATATCATGTTTACGTGTTACTTGCTCCTACGTGTTATTATATGTCTGTATATGTTTACTTGTTTTCAATTCATGCTTTATTAGTTTGATTCATGTTTTATCAAGTTTTATTGCGTCACCACACTAGTCTAACGCTAGTTGTGGCTTTATCGCTTTCGCGCTAGTCCAACGCTGGTGGGAATCCCTAGAAAGGGCTAGTCTAACGCTAGACCTTTGGGACATTTTAGAATTAGGTGCACTCATGTGTATTTTACATCCCACTTGATACATTTTTAGTTTTCTTTCCATTTTGCATGATTTTTATTATTATTACTATTATTTATTTATTTTTGACACATCTTCAAATGCATGACACCTAGGTTGTATCTCACTTAGAATTTAGGTCATTTTGTGTGATCCAACTAGAAATAGTCGCCTACCCACGTGGGAAGCGGTGACGTACATGCCGTTCCTCCCTCCGTGAGTACAAACACTCAGTTATGAGATATTAGTCCCCCGTACCCATCATGTTGCATACCCACTTTCTTTCTTCACTTACTATATATTATTATTTTCTTTTTTTTTTGCATCATATTTTGCAGAGACACTCGTTATTCCTTCGAGGTTTCGATTCGGGTTTCACAATTAATGCAATAATCCCGACCAAAATCTTGACGGAACATGCCGACCCTTCCGATACTCACATTTAGACTTAAGATTTGCATTTATTTAGATATATCCAAATGCGATAGAACTTATGGTTAATTTATGAGATTTTGATTAAACCTCGTAACGAGCCTCGATTAGGTAGAAATGGTGCCTTAGGCGCAACCCTTTGTCTTTCCTTTCTTCAAATGTGACTCTCGGATCTTTTTCTCTCGTTTTTCATAAACCAAAGTCAAAAAAGGGGTTTTAAATGATTTTCCTAAAAATTTTACTTTTATTTTGTTAAACGATTTTTTCGGGTGACTTGATATACCCGAACTCAGTACTAAGTGGAGACTCCATTTTTTAAAATAAAACCCTTTTTCAAAAATCAGTTAGCCAAAACTGTCGCAATTTTAGTCTCGGCCTTACTTTCTTTTAAAATACTATTTTTCCTAAAAAATATATTCTTTACTAAAAACTCGATTTTTATCACACACGCACGGTTTTTCCAAAACTCTACCTTTTCGAAATGGGTCACCTGAACTGGACCGCCTTTTCGGGGTGCGACAGTCACGACCCCACCCGCACCTTTTCGATTTTTAGGATGCGACACCTATCATAACTCCAAATAAGTACCTGTGCAATTTGAGAATCGAGAATTTTGAGCAAAAAGCTTCCAATGGACAAATCACATGGTCTAAGGATCATCATCCCAAAGGTAATGAAGTTTGAACCTATAACAGTGGCTAGGTAATCGTTCCTGCAGTTTGACGTAAAAACTACCTTCCCCTTGTCGCGCCCCATTTTTCGAAAAGGAAAATAATAGGTGTGAGTGAGGTAAGGAAAAAGAAAAATGAAGAATTAAATGTGGTTGTGTTTATTTATTGAGAAAAGAGTGTACGTTTTTTTTTTTTGTAAAATGATTTTTAGAAAACACTTTACAAAAAATGGCTGACAAAAAACGTAATTTTTTAGAGAATGCTTTATTTTTGAAAACACGAAGAAAAAGGGGCCTAAAATGGGACTTTGAAAAATGCGACGGTTTTTGGGCTCGAAAATAGAGTCTAAAAAGGGTTTTTTTAGTGAAAAAGGAGTCGCCACTTGGTATTGAGTTTTGGTGTACCAAGTCACCCGAAAATATTTTATAAAAGGTAAGAAAATTAAGGATGATTTATTTAAAGAAATGATTTTTTGGAAAAATATAGGAAAAATAAGAAAAACCCTTTTAGATGACTCCATGTCTTTGAAAACAAGAGAAAAAGGTTCGGGAGTCACAGTTGAAGAAAGGGAAGCCAAAGGCTCGCGCCTAAGGCACCCTTTCAACCTAGTCGAAACTAGTTGCGAGGTTTAGTCTAAATTTTTCTAATATAACCCTAAGATTTTATCGCATTTGGATGCAACTATATGAATGCAAATCTAGTCTGAAAAATGGGTATCATTAAGGGACAAAATGTTCCATTGAGGTTTAGTCGGAATTACCGCATTAATTGCGAAACCCGAGTCTAGACCTCGATGGAGTCACGAGTATAGATGCAAAATGAAATGCAAAAGGAAAAAAAATAGTAATACAGATAGTAAGTGAACAAAGAAAGTGGGATGCAACATAACGGGTACGGGAGACTAAGAGACTCGTGATTAACTGTTTCTACTCACGAAGGGGGGAACGACATGTACGCCATCGCTTCCCACGTGAGTAGGTGACTATTTCTAGTCAAATCACACAAATGACCTAAGATTCTATGTGTAGTAAAATCTAAATGTTATGCGCTAAATAGACGTTGAAATAGATAATAAGCGATAAAGTATGTATAAAAATCATTCAAAATAGAAAAGGGCCTAAAAAGAGCAAAAGTGTGTGAAATGTCATGAAATGCACACGAGAAATGATTCTAATACTAAAATGACCTAAAGGCCTAGCATTGGACTAGCCTATTTTCTAAAAATTCTCCGCTACCTGTTTCTCAGAGATCAAGAACGAGATGGCACTCAATAATCATCAACTTTCTGATGGGATATCTGTTGAGAAAGTTCTTAACACTTTACTCATGAAATTTGATCACGTGGTGATAGTAATTCAATAAACTAAGGATTTGTTAGAATTGAAAATTGAAGAATTGCAAGGCTCATTAATTCTACATGAGCAAAGAATTAATGGGAAGATGGAGCACACCCTGGATACGATGGAGAAGACCCTGCAGACACAGTTAAATTTGAAAGCAAAGGATGAATCCAAGGAGCAAGGAAATGTTCAATAGAGAAATCAGGAAAACAACAATAGAGATCATGGCTATAACAATAGAGGTAGAGGCCAGGCTAACAACAGAGGTAGAGGCAAATGAAATTCTCAACGTGGTGGAAGAGGTGACAATTTTAATTTTAGAGATGGCCCTGGTAGAAGTAGAGGTGATAGTTATAATTATGACAATAGATATAATTTTAACCAAAATAATGATGGCCAGAGGATTTAGTGTTATAACTGTAAAAAATTTGGACATAAAAGATTTGAATGTAGATCTAGCAGTAATTTTCAGGCTAATGTTGTTGAAAATCAATCTCAAAATAATAATCAAAATTTAGAGACTTTATTATTGGCTTGCAATAATGATGGAGTTGTTGATAAAAATAAATGATTCTTGGACATTGGATATAGTAACCATATGTGTAGGAAGAAAGAATTATTTTCTGAGCTTGATGAATCTATCAAAGGAGAAGTTAAATTTGGGAATAACACCGTTCTACCAGTGTTTGATAAGGGAAAAATTCCCATTAGCCTGAAAAATGGATCTAACAATTTTATTTCTGATGTTTTTTATGTGCCTAAGTTGAATCATAATTTGTTGAGTATGGGACAATTGTTAGAGAAAAATTATGATATTCGTATCAAGTAAGGTGTTTGTGTGATTTTTGATGAGAGAGTTGGTATGATTGCTAAGGTGACAATGACTTCAAATCGTTTATTTTCATTAAATTTGAATAGTGAAAATTTTTTTGTTTGAATACTATTATTGATGGCAATAATTGGCTGTAGCATATGCAATTTGGTCATTTAAATTTTGACAGTTTAAAATTTTTGGCTAGCGAAAGGATAGTTCGCGGGTTACCTAGTATCAATTGTCCTGATAGAATTTGTGAAATGTGTGTTTTGGACAAGAAGCATAGAGAAGCTTTTCATACAGGTAAATCATGAAAAGCAAGAAAACCATTAGAGATTATTCATTCAGATTTGTGTACTGTGGAGATTCCTTCAAATGGAGGTTGTAGGTATTTATTACGTTCATTGATGATTTCAGTAGGAAAGTTTGGGTTTATTTTTTGAAGGAAAAGTCTGACACCTATGAGACATTTAAAAAATTTAAAATTTTTGTTGAGAAGCAAAGTAGCTTTCAAATAAAAATTTTGAGAACAGATAGGGGTCAAGAATATATTGCTTGTGATGATTTTCTTGAGAAAAATGACATTCATCATCAGTTGACAGTCAGGTACACTCCACAGCAAAATAGAGTTGTAGAGAGAAAAAAAAGAACAATTATGGATATGGTGAGATGCATGTTAAAATTGAAAAATATGCCAAAATCCTTTTGGGTAGAGGCAGTTGCTTGTGCTATTTATTTGTTAAATAGGTACCCCAAAAGAAGTCTTACTGATAGAACCATTGTTTTCAGAACCGGACCGGCGAGTGAACCGGAGGAGGTCTGGTTCAAGGTTCGACCGGAGGTTCAACCGTTTTTTCACAATTGTATAAGAAAATTTTTAAAACTCATACTTGAAATCTAGAGACTCATACACATCATCACAAGTTTTTTTATAAATTCATTACAAATATAGATAATATTAATAAGCATAAGCCAAATTTTAATTAAGTACATGCTTATTTTTCTTTCACATATTAAAGAAAAATAATTTCAATGACTTCCTTCATTATCACCACAAGGCAACAATACCCATGTGAATATCACTATGTTGATAACTAATTCAATTTAACCTTAAAATGTCAAAAAGTTCAACACAAAGAAAGAAGTCCGATCATCAAACTAAAAAAAAAAATCAACTAACAAAATAAACAAACACAAAAAAAATTAATAGAGAAAAGAATACAATTAAATACCTAAAAATTTAATTGCTACTAATAATTATTTATAGTTAAAATAGTAGAATTATCAATCATTATCTTCACAACTATCCAAAAGATGGCTGCATTGAAATACTTTCAAATCAATACTTTCCCCAGTGTAGAGATTTTATGATTCAATGGTAATTCACCACTAAAAAATAAAAGTGAAAAAGGGTAAAAAATATTGAGGAGATCAAATAGGCTTTACTCTAGTTAACATTGGCAAAAATGAAAAAGAATACCGTCAAAAGCCTAGAATATTAGTAGTAAAATATAGATGTTTCATCGTGTAAAAAAGTAAAATGTCATTAATATTTAAGGAAAAAGTTTTAATTTTGGTCCCCAATATTTGGTTGTGCATGAAATTGGTCGCTTAATGCTTTGATTAAAACAAATATGGTTCTTAAAATTTTTGATATTAGGCAAAGTAGGACGACTGACAAAATTTTAACAATTGCAAATATAATATAGTCACATGCAGTTAATACAAAAAGTATAACCTAGTCGCATGCATGTGACGTGGCAGTCAATACAAAAACATATTGGAATTTTGAGTTTAAATTTGCATTTTAACTTCAAGGAGCCAAATGCTAAACTTTTATTTAGGAAAATATTTTAGTCATAAATGAATAATTAAAAAATTTTGATAAAAGGACTAATCTTAGTAAATCTATTTGCTCATAAATTTTTAATTTAATCCATTATGTTCACTTTATGTATTTTCTTTTAGTTCCTAAAAAAACGTATTTTCTTTTAGTATATCATATATCTATCAAGAGAAGGTGGATATGTGTTGTTATGATAATTGGAATATATCGCATAGAAAAATAAGATTTAATAATTTGAACTAATTTTTGGTTTTTTAATAAAGAAAATAAATTTGTACTCACTTACTTTGAAGATGCCATAGTTTCTTATTATTGAATAATGATTTATTTACTTTACTTCTTAATTCATACATTTAACCATATTCAAAAATCTAAACAGATAGTTTACAAAAAAAACCAATTTAAACTTTTAGTTATGGGAATATTTTAGGTATAAATGAATAATTAAACAATTTAGATAAAAGGATTGATCTTAGTAGGAGAGATTTTAGTAAAAGTACATCAAAGATTTCTTTAATATAACGAATTTGGATGCCAAACTAAAAGGGTGAGAATTAATTAATTTCATTAAATATGATTGATAAAGGAAATTAAGAAAATAAAAAAAGTAAGAATCAATTAAATTTATTAAATATGATTAATGGAAACAAGGAACCTAAATAATTTCATTAAACATAATTAATAAAGAAAATGAAGAAACTAAAAATGTAAGAATCATTAATTTTATTAAACATGATTGGTTAAGAGGGGGAAAAAGAGTACTTACCAAAAAAAAAAGGAAAAAGAGGGAAAGAACAGACAGATTATATTTATATTAATATTAGACAAGAAATCACAACAACAGCTTTGGTCTGGTGGTCGCACGTGGAAGTGCAAGTGGGGGTTGAGACGCCCTATTTGCACCAAATCAAAGAATCAAAAAAATATTTTTTAGAGCCACAAGTTCAAGAACCGCCGGTCCACGGTTTTAGCGGTTCGACCGATTTTTGACCATTTGACCGGTTCTTAATGGGTTATTGATATTTCCGGCTTTGATGGAGAACTGGACCGGAGCAATGGCCAGTTCGCGGTTCAACCGGTCGAACCGTCGGGTCCGGTATGGTTCTCAAAACACTGGATAGAACCCCTGAAGAAGCTTGGAGTAGTAGGAGACCATTTGTTGGCCATCTCAAAGTTGGGTTCATTTCTCATTCACATATTCCTGATTAGTTGAGAAAGAACTTTGATGATAAAGGAGAAAAATGTGTGTTTATTGGTTACAGTAAAGTGTCCTGAACTTATAAATTATTTAATCCTATTTCAAAAAAAATAATTGTTAGTAGGGATGTGACTTTTGATGAAAGAGGTGTTTGGGACTGGAGTAAGGAGAGTCCCAAGGATGTAGACTTGACTCTAATTTTTGATAGGGAGGATGAAGATGTTAATTTTTAGCAAGTGCCTATTACTCAGGGCTCACAAACTAAGTTAATAGGTCGTCAAAGGTGCCATAGACAATTGCCTGCTCGTTTGCAGGATTATGTTGTTACTCCTGATAATGTTGCTTCTTATGAGGAAATTGCTAATTTTGCTTTGTTTGCAGATTGTGACCCTATTGTTTATGAAGAGGTTGCCCGAGATGATCGTTGGGTGAAAGCAATGGATGAAGAAATTTATGCCATTGAAAAAAATAATACATGGGAGCTTATTACTCTTTCAACTGATAAAAAAGCCATTGGGGTAAAGTGGGTCTACAAGCGAAAGTACAAACCCAATGGAGAAGTAGAGAGATTCAAAGCAAAGTTAGTTGCTAAGGGATATAAGCAGAAACTGGTATTGACTATTTTGAAGTATTTGCACTTGTTGTTAGATTTGATACTATTCATTTGATAATTTCCCTTACTGCTCAAAATAAATGAAAAATTCATCAAATAGATGTTAAGTTTGCTTTTTTGAATGGAGTGCTTGAAGAGGAGGTTTATGTTGAGTAGCCTGCATAGTATATCAGAAGAAGCCAAGAAAATAAGGTGTACAGGTTGAAGAGGTCTTTGTATGGTTTGAAACAAGCTCCAAAGGCCTAGTACAAGAATTGATTCTTATTTTATCACTCGTGGATCTTTGAGGTGCCCATATGAGCATACTTTGTATGTTAAATCTTCTGCTCGTGGTGATGTATTGATTGTGTGCTTATATGTAGATAATTTGATTTTTACAGTCAATAATCCTGAGATGATTGTTGAATTCAGAGAGGCCATGATCAAGCTGTTTGAAATGACAAATATGGGCATGATGTCTTATTTCTTTGGTATTGAAGTTTTTCAATCTGACCGTTTTATTTTTATTTTTCAAAGGAAATATGCACGTGATATTTTGAAGAAATTCAAGATGGATGGAGTTAAGCCAATTTGGACACCTGCTGAAGAAAAATTAAAGTTGACCAAAGAGAGCATTGGTGGATATGTAGATCCTACCTACTTCAAGCGTTTGGTAGGGAGTTTGAGATATTTGACTTCTACGATACCGGATATCAATTTCAGTGTTGGGTTGATTAGCAGGTCTATGGAGAACCCATGTCAGTCACACTTGCAGGCAGCAAAGAGAATCCTAAGGTATATCAAAGGTACTCAGGGAGATGGTATTTTGTATTCGTGTATTGATCTTGTCGAACTTTTTTGTTATACAGATAGTGATTGGGCTAGTGATATAGTTGAAAGAAATAGTACTTCACGCTATGCATGGCTTGGGGATATTTTTGTGGAGTTCTAAAAAGCAACAGATGATAGCATTGTTTACTGCAGAAGCAGAGCATATTGCTGTAGTTAACGGTGCTGCTCAGGCATTGTGGTTGAGGAGAATGCTTGGTGTTCTACAGCACAAGCAAAATGGTCCTACGAAGATTTTTTGTGATAGTAAGTTAGTGATTGAGTTGTCTAAGAATCCAGTTCTTCATGGGCGAAGTAAGCACATTGACATCAAGTACCACTTTATACGTGAGTTGGTTCGTGACAAGGAGATTGAAATTAACTACTGCAGAACTGAGGAGCAAGTAGCAAATATTTTCACGAAGGCTTTGAAGACGGACATATTCTTGAGATTGAAGAAGATGTTGGGCATGCCTATGTTTGAAGAGTTTGGTTTAAGGGAGGCTATGTAGGAAATTAATTAAACCAAGTCTAATAGGTTTTGGTTATTTTATTTAATTAGTGCCATGTGTCCTAATTTAACTGGTTAGTCTATGTGGGTCTATGTGTTGTGGTGTGCATGTGATTATTTCCCATGCTAAGTAGAACTACGTTAGGTTTGTTTTTGGACGTCAGCAGCTCTTCTTGTGCCGTCTTCTTTATTTTGTAGCTTCTCACGTTTGGTTTTTGAAAACTATTGCACAGCAACTCTTTTGTTTCAAATAAGAGAATTTCCTCCATTATTTTCCTTGTGTTTATTGTCTAAATTCCTGTGGATTTTATGCATCTATTTAATTTAGGTCCATCAAATTGAAAAATTCTTCCTGGTATAAGGAGACAAACGCTTCATTTCACCAAGGTAAAATAAGGAGGTTGTACAACTGCAAGGCCTGAGCTCTAAGCCTCAAACACCAGAAAAACTCTAGCATCATATGGGTCTATTAGCTCAGCGTAGATATTAGCCGACTTCAACTTTCCAATGAAAAATTCCAAAGAAGAGCATGGGAATTATAGAAGAAGCAATGTGGGCGATTCAAAAAGAGAACAACAAAGGCCAAAATCCATTTCGTGCCCAGAATGGACAAAATAATAGCGGTAAGTCTGATTCCTACTGTATTATCTGTAATACAAAATAATCACTCTTTAAACCATCGCAGATTTAAATGCAAAAAATGTAAGGTTCCGAACCACTAGGAAAGTGATTGTTGATTCAAGAATAAAAAATAACAAAGTCAATATCCCTAAGGGAAAAGAAGTAAAAGTATTTTTATGCACGAATGCTATTAGAAAAACCAAAAAACATTGCCCGCGGATAGTAGTTGTAGTAACAACATGATAGGGAATCAGAACATGTTTATTCAGTTTGATAATTCCATTTTTTCTCAAATAAAATTAGGAGATGGAAAGCTGCAAAATGTTGAAGGCAAAAGAGTCATTGTTGTCACTACAAAATCAGTTACGAGAAAATTAATTTGTGATATTTATTATTTCTTGTTCAAACTTTATTATATATATTAGCCAACTATCACAAAAAAAAAAATTGTAAGTAAATTTTTGGGCTGGAAAATGCATTATTAGAAAGAAATATATTATTGTAGCAAGGGTTAAATGACCCTAACAAATTATTTCTTCTTAAAATGCTACTTGATGTAAATTTTGCCTTTATAGTTATAAAAATTGATGATTCATATTTGTGGCATTAATATATAGGCATTTAGATTATAGAGGCACGAAAAGCTAGCTTATGCTTTGACTCCCTAATAAGGCAAACGAAAATTTGATGAGAAGAAGAAAAATAAATCTCTGTTTGGCTGTAGTAAAAACCCAAAAAGGTTTCGTCGTTACAATCCCAACACTAATAAATTGGTGGTTCGAAGAGATGTAATATTTGATGAATTAACTCAATGGAGTTGGGAAGAAAACACTTACCAAAAGCCAAGAACAGTATAATTTCTTGATCCAAAGAAAGAAAAAGAAGACTAAGGCACTCAATCAGTTCCTGGCTCTTTTGCTTACCAATGTTTGGATGCACCTCCAATTCAAGTCCAAGAAGGGGTTGAACTGAAGCATCCAGCTTAAGATTTCAAGTTTTTAATTCTAAATCTCCATTTAAATTTGCATTATTTTCTTGTAAGCCACAAAACTATTGTAGAAGAAAACTAAAGAGAATTTTGGAGTGAAATTCTACTGAATGCTCATTAAGTCAAAGAAGAAATAATACATCAGTGTCAATTTATATACAATTGCAATGAATGAACAAAAGACAAGTGTCAAAAAATGAAAGGCTACTCTCTAACTAATTTTATCCACATCCATTTTTGCTTGAAGAAGAGGCAATACGATATCAGCTTGAATCATTCCCCATCAGCTCAACTTGAGCTGTTCTTGAAGCTGAAGGAATAACTCCCAGACTCCTTCGGTTTTTCTGACTTGTAAACTCATTTCTACTCTTGGGCTTTGTCCTTAACTTCTTGGGCCTTAAATATTTACAGCTTTAAATCCGTGGCCCATGACCCATACTTCAACATTTTGATGAAACATCAACAGAAGAAGTTTGAAGGAAGACCATGGATGACGAAATTGCGACAATTGAAACAAAATCAAATATGAGATCTTGTTGACTTCCAGAAGGAAAAGAAGTTATATCAGTCTCGAATGAATCTATAAGACCAAATATAGGGAAGACTTCATGATCTAGAAACATAAATCTCAGCTAGTTGCAAAAGGATATTCTCAACAACACAGAGTGGACTTCAATGGAACTTTCGTTCTAGTGGCTCAAATGGACTTATTGGGCTGTCAACTTGAATGTATTACTCAAATAGATCTATAAAGTTGATATGAAATTAACTTTCTTAAATGTTAATATTGAAAACTTTGTACGTAGCAACCCCGAGGCTACGAGGTAAAACGAAAAGAAGAAATTGCTTAAAGTAGGATTAATTTAAAGTTTGTCCTAATGGGCGTGGGATTTCAATATTGACAATTATTTTCGTAAAAATGGATTCCAAATGAGTCCTAATGAGTAATCAGTATATGTCAAGAAACAAGTTACGCAAGACTTTCTTATTGTATTGTCTGCTTGTATATTGATGACTCGGCTCCAACTCAAAGATGGTCAAAGAATTTAAGCAGGGCATAATCCAAGAATATGAAATAATTGATCTTGGCCTCATGAGATATTTATTGGGAATTGAAGATTGTCAAATTACGGCCATAATATTCGCATCACAAGAAAAGTCCCTTGAAGATCTGCCAAAGAAGTTTAACGTGCCAAACGCAAGACAGTACCTTCTCCAATCATCTCAAATGGAAAAATTAATTAGAATGTGGAGTTGAGAATGTTGATCTACTATCTATCGAAGATTGGATGGCTTACTTATATATTTGACACACACAAAGCCCTCAACTGTAGCAGCATGTGAAGTTGTATTCTTTAAGACATGACATTTGAAATGAATATATGTTAGCGACAGTCCCAGGCAAGAATCCCGTGATCATTTTATCAGGGACTTGGCGCAAAGAGGAGAAATAGAATAGGAGTTTGTCAACACAAAAGAGAACTAGGTTGGCATCTTCACAAAGGCAGTTGGTACAGAAAAGTTTGTGCTATTTTAGCAATACATGAAAATTAGTAATTAAACCCCCCCGGGGCCGGGGGATTGTAAGATGATTTGCAATCATAAAATCAAGAATATTATACCTATAATTATCTACAAATCATCTAGAGAATTATCGTTACAAAAAAATATATAAAAAAAAACCAAAAGTAATGAGAAAGGGGGAATTTGGTGTTGGTGAGATTTGAACCCCGACTTTTGGGATGGAGTCAGCTCGACCCTCTATTCGTTCTTTTATTGCGTAGTTGAGTTGGCGAAAGAGTTCTATAAGTAGAATTCAAGATTACCATTTTGCTAAGTAAGAAAACAAACAGCTTACTACTGTAGCCCAAGTTTCAGAGTTCCCCTTTTGTACTAAACCTCCACTTTACAATTAAAATTTTCAAAACACCTTGCATTTTATTCTCATAACTAAGTTACTCTAGAATTTTCTAAGTACGCCCTTTTACCCTGATAGGCAAATGCCCCCTTCCAACTCTGAATAATGCACAAAATAGACAGTCTTTTTATATTTGTCCTTCATTTGCACCACTAAATTTTTGTAAAATTTCATTTTCTTTAGATTGCCCGCAGTAAAAATATAGAGCCTCTGCACAATGACCTCCAATATGGAAATGATGAATATTCAAAAAGGAAATAATAAGTTACAAGTGAAAATTTACCCAAATTCAATATCTATTTTTTGAAAAATGTCTACTGAAGAAATTGTCTTGCAATATCATGTTTTCTTAAAAGATTTTATCATACAGATTACAGATAATGTACGATTATAACAAAAATGTCGATTATATGAATATCCCCCCATCACTACAAAAAT
This sequence comes from Mitragyna speciosa, assembly GCA_024721245.1. Lineage (NCBI taxonomy): Eukaryota > Viridiplantae > Streptophyta > Magnoliopsida > Gentianales > Rubiaceae > Mitragyna > Mitragyna speciosa. Next base: position 20,648,859 of record CM045571.1, read on the forward strand.
GTTAGGATCCAGACTCTGCCGCTGGTCTTTGACATGCTTTGGTAAAAGAAACTTTAGGTTTAGAGTATGAGCCGTGGAGAATTCTGCTTGCTACCCATCTGTTCGCAGCTTCAGTATAATGTATGCCATCCCAGCTAATGTATTTTGTTGGATCGCTACAAGAAGTCCCATGAACTTCTGTTCCATTCACCATTACCCTGTTCCAACAGTTAACAGTCCCAATCTTCCCGCAGCAATATTCTAGAGGATGAGGAAAACCTGCATTTTATGCAGATTCAGCACTATGAATTAGCAAGGGTTTGGAGATCATGTCCAAACAAACTTTAAGAACGCTATTATCTAAAATTTCTACTGATAAATAATGAAATTGTCATAAAAATTTCTGAAATTTTGATGAATTATCTAAACTTTAGGTGTAAAATATAGTTAAATCTATATTCTTTTTACGATTTTACATCATTTGGCGATACATATACTGACAATCTGGACTTAGTTACCATAGTTCTTTGCATTGCTGATTAAGGAATATTTGGCTGAGTAGATGTCAACATATATAATTGTTGAATCTGGAAGTTGGTCTCGTAATCTCGACACCCTTGCCTTCAGTTGGTTGTTGAACTGTTGAGCCACCTCATTGTATAATATTATGCAACCATTCTGGTCAGCATTGCCAGGTTTTGGTGGAGATGTAACGATGAAGAATGGTAAACATCCAATTGGACCTGTATTATGGATCCAAAATACTCTTGCTCCTAGCTTGTAAAGTTTCTGGTAGCAAAACAAATGTTGATGAAAAATCAGGCAGCGGAACTGAGCTCAAATTATACAGACATTAGGTAGAACAAATATAGACTTACCAAGCTTATGCTCTAGCAAGTTGAAATTCATGTACTAATAACATTATAAGGTTTATTGTTGCCAAAGGTTAAAAACAAAATGATTTACGAATCAAACTAAAAACCATGAATGCCCTCTCTTCCAATGTGTGGCAACTATTGAATTTTCATTCATGAACATGATGCAAACACATATCTACAGCCATGAGTAAATATGTTAGAATTCAATTTCAATTTATGAATGCTGCATTGGAAGAATTTCAATTTTTAGGAGAATCAGTACCTCTATACTCAACGAGAACTGATCAATTATGTCGGAAATAGATGCCAGGGCTTTTTCTTCTGTCATAGTTGTTAAGGCAAAGTGAATATCGTTTTGCCCAATGTCCACTGTGTAAATGGCTCTTGAGAAATCTTCAGGGTTCGGCAGAGTGTTTTTAATGTTTGAGCTCTCGGCTGAATATACGAAGTGTGAATCAGGAGGAGCCAAAAAGGCCAAATTATTTTGTATCAGCACTTGAACAAACTCATATTTCTTTCTTCGTATCTGTATGTTTTCTTTGTTTTTCCGCCTCGATTTGACAGAAAAAAGTTGTAGCAAAAACAAATTGTAATAGTAGTTATGCTTGCTTACATTGATTATATAACTCAGTGGTGCGGTCCTTCAATTGCTCGAACTGTGAAGCCTGTATGCCAAGAGATAGGGGATTGAAACCGGCCCCATACAATTTGGCATCAGTAAGCTGAATTGTTGTTCCACCTGCAGCATAATTAGCTCCATGTCTAAAATTTGCTCCAATTGAATCAAGATATGCGCTCAAATATGGAATTCCCAACTCCTCAGCTGCATAAATTATGAGACCAAAAATAAGTCAGAATAAACTCACCCAAAGAGCGAGATTCAACACACGAACGCCAGGAAGAAATAGACAAATCTAGCTAGTTCTTCCCATATCACGGAAGGTCTTACTCGATTACACAAGTCTTTCGTGAATATTTTTCTGAAGTATAACCCCACAAGATTTTCCTTAATTTTCAACTTCACTTCATAACGAGCTTACTCAAAGTAAAATCAACCAAAATCAGCAAGCAAAATGGGGAACAGATATATAGAGAAAACATGACTTTCGAAAGGATTAAAGCTAAAGACACCATTTGTCCAGACAAGAGCAAGATCCTATTTCTTCAATAAAAGTACTGTTCTATGAATCCATCTAAAAAGCTATGGGTGGGAAATAATTACCCAAAAAATCAATGATAATCCGCCCATCACAGTACCGGCCAGAAGGTTTGCCGAAGAAGGTCTCGCCGTTAGGAGGAACAACCCGGTCAAACGCTGCTGATACAGTGCCTGTATCCGAATTTGAATCTCCGAAATTAAAAATTGCTGGAAATTTGCAAACTTTCGAATCTACAAGAACCAAGCTACCGCCATCTCTTCCCAATAATGAGAATGTAGCAACCAAGATTACTGCTGCAGCTGCCACCACCACTTTCACACTCTTCCTATTCAATCCAACCATTTCTTTTACTTCTTTTACTTTGCTTAACATCTCATTTGGCATGAGAGGATATGATGCAAAAGATGGGATCTGGAAATGAAACTGACGTCTTCTACTGTTGAGACTTGAGAGTCAACAGGAAAATATTTTAAACAAGGGATTAATTCCACTTTACATCCGTTAACTTTATACGAATTTTCACTTTTTACCTCAAATTATGATTCAGGACGTTTTGTAAGATTTAAACTAGTCCACTTTACTCCAATTGTTAATTATACTGAAAAAAGTTAAAAGATCATGCGCGCGAGGATCGCTCACGTGAGGATCACGCTTACATTTTGTCAAGAGTATTCAAGGAAGAGATAAAAAAAAGAAAAATTTAATCTGATATTTTCACATGAAGAAAACAGTAGTGGAGCATCTTCTGCTTTGTAGTTGTGAGTAGTGAAAAGCATATATAACATATAATATATGTATCTCGGATAGTTGATATAAATCATGCATACGAAACAACAAGAAGTTTGTTATGGTCCATTTGTTAGACTAACAAAATTTGTTAATTTAATAATCTAATACTAATGTATTGATGGTTGTAGGACACAGTATAGTTGTTGATTGGATGCCGTCTCCAAGTGCATCTCTACAGCCAACCACTACTCCACCTTCCAACGTTGTTTGTCTAGAAAGCAGGGAAATCTATAATAGTTTAAACTAAAACAACACTTTCTATGAGGATTAATTTATTGTAATTATAGTTCCAAAATTACTATCCTAAATGGTAAAGAAAGGGAAGAACAAGTGCTGCCAAAGTTGGATTCAATCTATACTAACGCAAAATTTATCATATCTTTTACCAACCAACAAATGGGCCTCTGGTCCTTGTTTAATGTTTATTCAGATTCAAAACATATTTTAACATCTGCCACCTCTTTTGGGTACGTTTATTTATTTTGATAAAAAAAATAATCGAGTAAATCTTTTGGTTCAATTTTGAAGCCAAGATTTTGTTTTAAATTAACCAAAGATTAAGTTTGAGAAATCATTCAAGATGACCTATATAATATATAATTAAATAAGTATCTGATGTTACCTGCTTCTTTGGTTGGCAAGGAATTTGTTGAAGTAAAGTAATATTATTTAAAAATTTTCAAATTCATCTTCGAAAATGGTTCCACATTACTAGGATTCTAAATCTTCATTCGTACTTTAATAACTTTCTTAGGAGTTTAATCAAGAATATTCTCAAGACGTTTTAACCCTCTCTTTCCACTCAAAACACAATAGTATCACTCTCCTCTAACAACATAAACTCCTATACTCTAGGTTAGAAACAATTTCTATATTTTAGTTATGATTCTATTAAAGTTGTGTTGTCATTAGTTTGTTTATGTTTAGTTACTTGTTTATTTCTTTTTAGGGTTTAGATATCACTGAACTAGTACACCTTTTTTTGAACTAATACACAATTTGTTCCTGTTTTATATATGAAATGTGTGGAATTTACATGTGATCTAAATATATGCTTTTCTCAAAGGCATGCAAGAAGTTATTTGCACCAAAAGGCTAGATAAAAGAATCTTGAATTTGTGTATTCTTGATGGTTTTTGTTTTTGCAATTCTTTTTATTTGTTTTGGTTCTTGTGTTTGTTCTTTGTGTGTGTTTTTATATTTTCTTAATGTTGGGCAAAACGGAAGCGACATAGGATAAATCAAGCACGCAATGAAAATAATGAACATGAGATTTACATGGTTCAGTTGTAAGACCTACATCCACGGGCAGACCAAGAGAGAAAATTTCACTATAAGCAAGAACAATGGAGTACAAAGCAAAAACTTTCTAAAAATTCCTCTCACAACTCATAATTAGCACTCTCTACAATCAACCTCTTTCTTTTTTCCCCTTACTACAAAAGGACTAAACAAAACTCTTTTTTATATTTTAATGGGCCGGGCTCCAAATAATGAGGAAAGCCCATCAAAGGGCTCCAAATAATGAGGAAAGCCCATCAAATCTCCCCCTCCGAATTATTTGGAGGGCATCACCATCCCGGCTATCAAGCAACAAGTTTTAAACTTCTCCTTTGGAAGAACATTCGTCAGCATATCAGAGCCATTTTCATCTGTGTGAATCTTCTCAAGCTGTAAAACTTAGAACTCAAAACATCTCTAATCCAGTGATATCTGACATCAATATGTTTTGACCTTGAATAAAACTGAGCGTCCTTACTAAGGTAGATGGCATTCTGACTGTCATAAAATAGTTGATATCTTTCTTGAACAAAGCCAAGCTCCTGAATGAATTTCTTCATCCACATCAACTCTTTGCATACTTCAGTGATTGCAAAAAACTCTGCCTCAGTGGTAGAAAGAGCAACACACTTCTGCAACTTAAACTACCAAGACACAGCTCCCCTTGCATAGGTGATAACATAACCTGAAGTGGACCTACGAGTATCAACATCCCCAACCATATCAGAATCAGTATAGCCAACCAAAATAAGATCATTACCTTTAAGACAAAGTTTCAATTCTGAATTGTCTCTAAGATACCTCATAATTCACTTAACAGCTTCCTAATGTTGTCTTCCAGGATTTGAAAGAAAATGACTTACCACACCAACCACATAAGCTATGTCTGGCCTCGTACACACCATGTCATACATCAAACTTCCCACTGCTGAAGAATAAGGAACCTTCTCCATTTCCTTCTTTGATGCATCAGTAGTAGGACACTATTGAACACTCAACTTAAAATGAGTAGCAAGAGGGGTATTTACTATCTTAGCATTATCCATGCTAAACCTCTGAAGCACCTTGCCAATTTATTTCTCTTGAGATAAGTAAAGCTTCTTAGCAGCTTTGTCTCGAGAGATCTCTGCGCCCAAAATCTATTTTGCTAGACCCAAGTCTTTCATAGCAAAAGACTTGTTCAGTTGTCTTTTCAACTCATTGATCTTCGAAACATTCTTGCCAACAATCAACATGTCATCAACATAAAGCAACAAAATAATAAAGTTATCATTAGAGAATTTCTTCACAAAAACACAGTGATTTGAAGTAGTTTTCTTGAAACCTTGCTTTCCCATAACAGACTCAAACTTCTTATACCACTGCCTAGGTGCTTGTTTTAAGCCATACAGACTTTTCTTTAGCTTGCAGACATAATTCTCTTTCCCTTTCACTTCAAAACCCTCTGGTTGCTCCATGTAGATTTCCTCTGCTAACTTACCATGAAGAAAAGCAGTTTTAACATCCATCTGCTCAATCTCTAAATCAAGACTAGCTGTCAAGCCAAGAACTACCCGAATAGAAGACATTTTGACAACAGGAGCAAAGATTTCATCAAAATCGACTTCTTTCCTCTGACTGTATCCCTTAACAACCAATCTAGCTTTATACCTTGAGTGTGAACAAAATTCATCTTTCTTGATGCGAAAGACCCACCTATTCTTTAAAACCTTCTTGCCTTTAGGAAGTGCTACCAACTCAAAAATGTTGTTTTCATGCAAAAATTTCATCTCGTCGTGCATAGTATCAAGCCACTCCTTTTTGTGCGCATCTTCCAAGGCTTTTGCAAAGCACTCAAGTTCTCCCCCATCAGTTAGCATCACAAACTCATGAGAAGAATATCTAGTGGAAGACTATCTAACTCTGGTAGACCTTCTAGGAAGATCAATAGGTAGATTCTCAAGCACTGGAGGCTGATCATCAAGATTAATCTGTACAAGAATATATGCATCAACTGCATCATGCTGATCAATCTGTACCTCATCAACATTTTGATCATTATGAGCATCTTCTATAGCCTGTTGAGGAATAGTGGTTAAAAGAATTGGATAAAAAATAACCGAATCTGCTGCAAACTCTGTCACGAGTTTTTGAGTTTTCTCAACATCTTCAATAGTCTAATTCTCCACAAAAACAACATCCCTGCTTCTGACAAGCTTCTCCTCAATTGGGTCATACAACCTGTAAACAAACTCATCTTGTCCATAGCCCAAAAACACACATTCTTTAGTCTTCACGTCAAGTTTTGACCTCTCATCCTTAGGGACATGCACAAAAACTTTACAGCAAAAAATACGCAAGTGATCATATGAGACATTCTTGCCTGTCCATACCCTTAGGCCTGTCAATGGGTCGGGTCTCGACCCGGACCCGACCCGGATCCGCTCTTTTTATCCGGGTCCGGATAAGGGAATAATTCCATTTACCCGGACCCGGATCCGGACCCGAATAGTTCTAAAAGAAAACGGGTCGGATTTGATAGAATCTATTCCGACCCGACCCGGACCCGGACCCGTTTTAAAATAAATAATAATTAAAAATATATATCTGCATTTTACTTTTTACAATATCACATTTGTCCCAAAAAACCCTACTTCTTCTTTTGGCCAACAGCGACTGACGTCGCGTTCTCCTCCCTTATCTCACTCTCCAATTTCTTCAAAAATTTCACGCCCCCCTCTCTCACTCCCCTTATCTCTTCCACAATTTCTGAGCAACCGAGATCGCTTTTGCTTCTATTTCTTTTGTTGGTTTGCTTCTGGCTTCTGCTGCTGGTGGTCTTACAGGTATAAATTGATGAATCTTTAATTTTTGTTGTTTTAATTGATTTCTTCTGCTGCTGGTGGCTTATGCTTCTTCGTTTTTAATTTTTGTGGTTTTTGTATTTTATTTTCTTGAAGAGATTTTGTATTCTGCAATTTATTTGCTTCCATCCCTTAACTGCTACAAACATTAGCTTAACGGGTGCCGTCCTGTTATGCTCTTCCATTGCAAATTCTGCAATTTTTATGACGTGAGGGTCTATGGAGTTTACCGGAATATATTGACCTTCCCCTGTAAAACACAAAATTAACTCCCAAATATCAAAACCCATTGAGACTGGCCCCCAAAAAGAAAAATCAATTAAACAAATTAGAATCTTACATTAAAAAAAAGGACTAGTAAATGAAATAAAAAAGACGATTAAATCGTACAAGTTCCACGCGTTCTCTATCCTTAATCCCTAGTCCTCACGCATTAAAGGTTTGAGATTGAAGAAATTCCACAAGTCTTTCACCAATCACAGTTAAGGCTTGAGGATTTGAGGATCTCAACCAGGAAGAACAATTTAATTACTTGTAGTAGTGAAACTCTCTTATTGCATGGTGCCAAAGAATAAGGCAGGAAAGCTATACATACTGCCAAAAAATTGTTTTGCTATATATGTGTAGGAAATCAAAGAGGTGGCGTCAAATATATGACTATATATGAATTCTTATTGTAATTTTGCTCAAGTAGCTTTTCACCACTACTTGAAGACTCAAAACTGATGTTTTAGCAAAATATTAGTGCTACTAGTTAAAAACGAATACAATAGCCAATGATAATGCTGTAAGTCAAAATCTTCTGCCAATTAGAGACTTTTCTTGTTTGGATAATCACTAAGTTATATTACTGTAGATGTGAATTACATAAAGATTTTCTATCTTAAGTTGTTCCCTTCTAGAATCTTGATCAAGTAAATAAAAAATACATCTGTAGAGTTCAATAAGCTATACAAGAAGATTAGAAATGTATGTGAGAGGATTATCATTTTAATTACTGGCTTAATATTTGTGGGCTTTCTTACGTTCATCTGTAGAGTTCAATAAGCTAATAAAATGGTGGATTGTATGGTCATTGTCATTTTAATGTCTATGCATCCTACTACTTGAGATATCAAACACTTCCTTCTCAACATAATGGATTAGATATCTAAATCTTATAGAGACTTGTTGGATTCTTGATTGAGGTGTCAAATTTTTGCTAATTGAAGAGGGATTTAATGACGTGTTTGAACTTAAAATGATGCTGTTTTTTTTTTTTTTTGGAGAAAAATGCTGCAGCTTTAATATGCCTCGGATGGGGAAAAAAATGGTCCTCACTTCTTAGAGATAAACTGCAATTATGTGAACCTTTAGCATTCTATGTCCCTAGGTTCCAATTATAAGAAATCTTCATTTTAGGAGCATTATTTAAATCAGGAACAGTTGTGAAGCTGATAATGAAGAAATGTCATCCATGAAAGAAGATGAACTATCATATTATCTTTTTTGATTCCAAAGAAATTGACCCCAAGAATGTATTAAGACAACTTTCTAAAAGTTAAAATGATCTTTTGTATTATGGGAATGACTTATTGATAAACTTGATCACGTCAAGCTTTGATTGAATTGATGGCTTGCAAGAATAAGCTATCCACTTTATGTACGTTTGTTATTTTAGTCTACACAAGTTACTAGCCTATCATTGCTATCAAATTATGTACCAATTTCTTCATTAGTTTGTGGACAAGAATCTTAGAATATGTTACCGAGCTTATTCTTTTAAACTTATTATATCAATTCATTTGGTGTTTTGGTTTGCAGGATGTCATCTTTACCTAGTCAACCAACCGGGCCAACACCAAGTAGTACAGCCGATGAAAATGATGTTGCTATCTTGGATTCGGGAGAAGAGGGAATGAATGAAGATAATTCAAGTAAGCAACATAAGGAAAAAAAATTGACATCTAAAGTATGGTTTGATATGGATAGAGTTAGGACTCCAACGGGCATTATGGCCATATGTAAACATTGCAAAAAGAAAATGGCTGGGGATAGTTCACATGGAACAAGTCACTTGAAAAAGCACATAGATAATTGTATTGCTAGAAAATATAGGAGTGGAGGCCAGCAAGTACTTCAACTAGCTAAAAGTGCATTGGATGATAAAGTTAAACTTCAAACTTTCAAGTTTGATCAAGAGAGAAGTAGATTGGATTTGGCTAGAGCAATAATAAAGCATAACTACCCTTTTAACATGGTTGAGCATGAGTACTTTGAACTTTTTCTCAATAATTTGCAGCCAAATTTTAAGCTGGTTTCTAGAAATACAATTAGAGCGGATGTGCTTAGTGTTTATAAAGAAGAGAAGGAAAAATTGTACAAGTATTTGGATGATTTTGATGGTAAGATAAGTCTCACTACTGATATTTGGACATCGGATCACCAAAGCTATGCTTATGCATGTTTGACAGCTCACTATATCAACGAACATTGGGAATTGAAAAAGAAGCTTCTTGCTTTTAAATCTATTCCATATCCTCATGATGGTGAAACATTATTTAGATTTATTTCGGATATCATTTTGGAATGGAATATTGACAAGAAGTTGTCCTCCATTGTTGTTGATAATGCATCTTCAAATGATTCAATGGTTAAACATTTGAAATCATGGCTCTTGGATAAGTCATTAATCAACTTAGGAGGTGAACTTTTTCATGTTCGATGTAGTGCACATATTCTTAATTTAATTGTGCAAGATGGATTAACTGTTGTTGGGAGTTTGCTTCATAAGATCCGAGAGACTTTAAAATACTTGAAAAGGTCTCCTTCTACTTATCAAAAATTTGAGAATGCGATTAACCAATGTAGGCTGAAAAATAAAAAAAGAGTGAGTATGGATGTATCCACTAGATGGAATTCTACATTTTTGATGCTTGAGACTGCTTTGCCCTTAAAGGAAGCTTTTTGCCGTTTTGAACAAATGGATAGAAATTACAAGCTGAATCCTTCAGAAAATGATTGGAAAGTGGCTAGTGTTGTTCATGGTTGCTTGAAAAAATTTTATGATGCCACATGTCATTTTAGCGGTAGTAATTTTCCCACAGCAAATATTTTTTTCCCTGATATTTGTGATCTTCGACTTAAGTTAAGGCAATGGGAACTTAGTGAGCATGATTTTATTAGAGAAATGGTTGTTCCTATGAGAGCTAAATTTGAGAAATATTGGGATGAATGTTGTTTGGTGTTGGCTATTGCTGTGGTGCTTGATCCGAGATTTAAGCTGGCTTTGGTAGAGTATTATTATAATGCTCTTTATGGAGAATATTGTCAAAGATATGTGGATAGGGTTCGTAGTGCTATTGCTGATTTATTTGTTGAATATGGAGGTAACCTTTATCCGTCTTTGAGTTATGTTGGGGACAGTGTAGGAGAGGGGACTTCAAGTGACAAAAATACGGATGTAGAAGATGATGATGATAACTTGTCTAATTTTGACAAATGGTATAAGCGATCTTGTTCTTCTACTATTCTTGCTCATCAAAAATCTGAATTACATTCATATTTGGACGAGCCTGTATTTCCAAGAAAAGAAGATTTTGACATACTTGGTTGGTGGAAGGCAAATAGCCCCAAACTTCCTATTCTTAGCAAGATGGCTCGTGATATTCTTGCAATTCCAGCTACTACTGTAGCATCGGAATCGGCATTTAGTGTTGGAGGAAGGGTACTTGATGAGGCTCGGGCTTCTTTGCTTCCTGATGTGGTAGAAGCTTTAATAACAACTGGTGATTGGTTAGAGTTAAAAAAGAAAAGAAGTAAGTTCTTTATTTTTAAGCTTGTATAATCTGATTTTTTTTTTTTTTTTTTTGCTTTAGTTTCTTTTTTGTTTTTAAATCCATGTTACTTAATTGAGCAAGGCCAATTTGATTTCTTTCCCTCTGTTGTCTTAGAGTTTATTGAAGAAGATTTGCTTGATTCTTCTAAAGTTCTCAAGTTAGGATGACAATGAAGATAAACTTTGGGAGTTCCAAACAACAGGTAAGAGTTTATATGACTTTTCTTATTTGGTTTTCTTGTAGAATGATACTATATTTGGAGTGTAGGTTCAATTTGAGCTTAATTTTTGTTTGTTTTATGCAATAAAGAATGGCAGTTTTTACATACAATTTCAGCATAACCAAGTAGAAATTATGCAGCTCTAAATTATGTAGTAACTGCATAATTTAAAAATGGTCCCAATGTACATATCTACCCGTACTTAGTGTTATGTAGTAACTACAGTTTTGCCTCAATGGTCCCAATTTAAATTATGTAGTAACTGCAGTTTTTTTTTTTTTTTCAAAAGCCATGATCTTTAATGTTTAACCATTTAAAATCATAGACTATGCTATTTATCTCCCTTATTGTTTGATTGATGCAGCTGTTTAGTATGAAGAAATAAGCTGACTTCGGTTGCGAATTGACCTCCTTGCAAGTATTTTGAGTGATGCTGCTGCTGGCACATATTTGTTGTTGATTGTAATTCAATTTATACAGCTTGTATGTGGAGTTTGGTCAATGTTTTTCAAGACTTATGTGTAGTGTTTTTAAGTTGGCTTTGAAATGATTATGTATTAGAATAGCTTTAAAATATGTATTATTTTTAAGTTGCTTTCTTTGAATTAAAATTCTGATTGTATGGAAAATTTGACAACCAGTTTTTTTTTTCCATTTTTTCTGCGGGTCACCAACCCGGATCCGGATCTGGGTGATTCAATTGAGCATTTGAACTCCTTTTTGTTGCATGTTGATAGGACCCAGACCCGGACCCGATCGGCCCGGACCCGATCGGACCCGGATCCGGGAAACAAAAAGGAGGACCCGCCGGGTAACGGTTCCGGGTCCGGCACCATTTCTTCTAAACGGGTCCGGGTCCGAAATGTTCAATTCCGACCCGGACCCGACCCGTTGACAGGCCTACATACCCTGTTAGGAACATCAAACTGCAAAGGAACACACGGTGTGAGATTAATCAAATGAACAACAATATTTAAAACCTCACCCCAAAAATTTTTTGACAATTTGGCATAAGACAACAAACATCTAACTCTCTCAACCAATGTTCTGTTCATCCTCTCAGCTAAACCATTCAACTGTGGTGTTTTTGGTGGAGTCTTCTGATGCCGAATGCCTTGCTGCTTGCAATACTCATCAAATGGCCCAATGTATTCTCCCCCATTATCAGTTCGAATACACTTCAGCTTTTTACCAGTCTCTCTCTCAACTGAAGCCTGAAACTGCTTGAAAACATCCAATAACTGATTTTTGAACTTTAACGTATAAGCTCAAACCTTCCCCGAGTTATCATCAATAAATGTCACAAAATATGAGGAACCACCATGTGTCATGTTTTCATGGGACCACAAAAATCAGAATGAATCAAATTTAGCACATCTAATTTTCTAGAAGGAGGATGATTCTTAAAACTAACTCTGTTCTGCTTTCCTGCTAAACAATGATCACACCTCTACAAATTTGTACTCTTCAGTCCAGACAATAGGTCTTTTTTTGCCAGCATTTTCATCCCCTTTTCACTTATATGACCAAATCTCTTGTGCCACAAATCAGTTGCACCAGAATCATCTGCAACATTAATACACTCTTTGGAACACTTGGCTTGCATCAAATACAATTTGTAATACTTCTTGCCTCTTGCCACAATCAGATTTCCTTTAGTGAGCTTCTATTGTCCATTGAAGAAAGAGCTACAAAAGACATCGTCATCAAGTTTTTCAACTGAAATTACATTCAATCGGATATCAGGAACATATTTAACATTCTTGAGAACTAACCTTGTGCCATTACTTGTCTCTAAGAAAATATGTCCCACACCAGCTATCTCAGCATGACCATCATTACCCATACTCACAGTGCCGAAATGACCAAGTGTCAAGGATGTGAACAAATTCTTAAGAGAAGTGGCATGAATGGTAGCACCACTGTCAACTACCCAATTGGTCTCAGGAAACACAAGATCATTTACAGTATCACACAAAAAAAAAAAATCTTCAACTGCAGCAGTAATTCTCTCTTCAGCATCATTTTTCGTATCACTGCCATTATCATTTTTCTTCCCTTTATTCTCTTTCTTCAATTTCCAGCAATACTTCTTAATATATCCATCTTTGCCACAATGATGACACTTCACATTTGCAAACTTTCTTCTGAACTTACTTCTGCTCTTGTCTCTCTTGTCCTGTTCTCTGTTCTGATTTCTACCTCTAGATTCAACAACAAGAATGTCTGACTGTGAAGTAGTGGTCCCCTGTGCGTGTCTTCTACTTTCTTCATTAATTATACTACCCTTAGTATAATCCTAAGAAATCACACCACTAGGAGCTGTATTGCAAATTGTTGTTCAAAAAGTTTTCCATGAATCTAGTTGAGACCTAAGAAGTATCAAACCTTTAATCTCATCATCAAAGTTGATACCCAAACCAGTCAACATATTTATGACAATTTGAAACTCATTCAAGTGATCAGTCATGGGAGTACCATCTCTGTATCTCATAGACATCAACTGCTTAATCATAAACATCATATGATAGCCACTCTTTTCTGCATATAATTCTTCAAGTTTGTTCCACAAAGTACGAGCATGAACTTCATCATATACATGATTTCGCACATTATTATCAATCCATTGACGAATAAAAGAACAAACTTCCATATGCATGATTTTTCAATCGTCATCACTCAAATTATCAGGCTTTTTAGTAAAAAAAACTGGTTTAAACAACTTTTTAAGATAAAGCAAATCTCTCATTTTACTTTTCCAAGCATGATAATTTGTACTATCTAAACAAATCATTTTTGAAGTATTAACATCCATTGCAAATGACATATAAGAGCCCAAAACTAGCAAAAATACTCAACAAATTGAAAAACAGACCTCAAAAATGGATTCAGGACGTCGAAAAATGGGGGGAAAGGGCGGCACTGAAAAAAGTCAACGATTAACGCCGGTCTACGATTGGTCAACGATCAACGATCAGTCGGTCAATGGTCAGCCCAGTCAACCCAGTCAATGGTCAGTCAACTAATCCAATGGTCCTTGACAATAGGGTGCAAGATTACACAATGCACCCACCCACACCAAATCAAAACTAACTCTTCCAATCCAACGGTCAAGATTAAAGATTCTGAAACCGGATCAACGGCTGCGATTAAAGGCTCAAATCAGCTTACCATACTTGATTATCTCCTCTCCAGAACAAAGCCCACTTTCACCCAAAGCAGAGACGGCAAGTGCGCTCCACCCCGGTAGAATTCGGCGACGAATTTTGGTGAGCAAGTAGATCTCGAAGAGCTCTATCCAATGGTGGTGGAATTTTCCAGTTAAGATGGCCGGAAAGACACGAACGACGAGGCGAATAGATCTGTCTTTTATCGGAGAGTGATGCAAATTCCGGCGACCAACTCCGATGAAACTTTGCAGATAGATAGATTGGGAGACATAGATTTCGGTGATATCAATACCTCCCTCTAACTCTCTCAGAAACTCCACGAACTAAAAATGACTGCTCTCTTTTTGACAAGCTCTGATACCAGTTTGTTGGGCAAAACGGAAGCGAAATAGGATAAATCAAGCACGCAATGAAAACAATGAACACAAGATTTACGTAGTTCGATTGTAAGACCTACATCCACGGGCAGACAAAGAGAGAAAATTTCACTATGAGCAAGAACAATGGAGTACAAAGTAAAAATTTTCTAAAAACTCCCCTCACAACTCACAATAGGCACTCTCTACAATCAATCTCTCTATTTTTTCCCCTTACTACAAAAGGACTAAACAAAACCCTTTTTTATAATTTAATAGGCCGGGCTCCAAATAATGAGGAAAGCCCATCACTTAAGGCAGGAGATGTTAATTGTTTTAGTGGGCTTCAATTAAATGATTAAATACATCGTTAATTTCGAGGAGACGAAAGAGTATTAGTGCATACAAAGGTGATTTTTTTTAGGTTGCAGTAACATTTCTACGCAGAAATTACTTTAGGGCTTCAAGCTTTCGGTAGATAGATACAAGTTCGCAGATGGAAGTATCTTCTATCGGTTCAACTGACATGTGAAGACTAACCCCACCATTTGTAAAGCAAACTACTGCAAGAACACTCATTTGTATACCCCTTCTCCGTCTTCTTTGTCTTCATTTGATCTTTAGTTTAATCATACCTTTTCCCCTTTTTTTTTTCTTGTTTAATTTTTAGTTCAATAGCATTTGAGTCAATTAATTTATATCGCTTATAGATCAATTATTATTTTTATGTATTTTCAACTAATTCACTTCTATACAGGCATATCTTTTTTCTATGTTTTTTACTTTATAATAAAGTAATTCCACTATCTATTCTAGATAGGTGTATCTTTGTTACTCAAAAATAAAATTTATATTGATATTAAAATTCAACTACCTATTAATTGATGGATAATTAATAAACAAAAAATACTACTAGTGTTTTCGTAATTAGTTGTATTACTAGAATTTTCTACCTTAACCAAAAGTTTTTATCTTGTTTTGTCTACTCTAACCAAAAATATTTGATTTTGCGCCTCACATTGGATGCATAAGGAGTTATATTAAAATGATTTGAATAGCACAATGTGGATCAAATGATGATGAATTGCCTAAATGGGTCACAGACATCATTTCGACAGTTATTACAAGCTTGCAATTGCTAAAATCGGTGTATTAACAGTTGCCAAGCAAACAAAAATACCATGCCACAACCATTATTATCAGATGTAAGAATGATATCCGCCTTAGAAAGCCTCCGAGGTTGAACTGATGGCCAAGTCTACCATCCAGTATATAGGAATTAAAAGCAATTAGCACGCAACACTCGTTAAGCCCAAAAAGTCTAATATATCATGTATAAATACCATGTTATAGGGCTGCAAAACAAAGTCTCAACACAAAATTGAAATAGAAAGATGGAACGTCAACGTATACAACATATGGAGAAGCAGAAATATGAGGATATTCTAGGACAAGCAAATGAATCCGGAGGAGGTGATAACAAAAACACCAAAAGATATTAGAGGTGTAGCTAGCAGCTAGAAAGATGTAGAAAAAAACAACAGAGAATTGTTCATTGTGTATAGAACTCAATGTATCAGCATGGCAGAACAGTAGATTGTAAACCATGTAGCAGTAGCTGAGGGATCCCCTCCATTTGTAAGGATGAAATTGCAATAAAAGCAAAATAAAAATGCGGCTTACAAAAAAAAAAAAAAAAGATGGAACGTCAACATCTCAAAAATGAAAAATTTGCAGTAGCAACCCAATAACAAAAGGTCTAGAATACTGTTGTTACAACTTTAGCATCTACTCTACCTTAACGCAATTCTTGGCAACTATCTTCCAATTTAGTACTTGAGGTAGGTGCGAATGTCTAGTTGGGAGCCAAGTTTCTCTTTGGCAGCTTTCTCTGCCTCAATTCTGAGTCTTGTTAGTTGTATGTAGTTTGGTCATCTTTAACATATTACGTCATCAGATACAGTCTTGAGCACAAGAAGTGACAGTAAACTCAGGAATTTCCATTAAACACCTAGAACAATCTACTATAGAACAGTGTTGTTAAAAACAATGACATTTGCCAAATCATGATAATTTCTAATGTGTAGTTTTTTAACATAGGAACAATCAATTTGAACTTGTTGAAATGTCACCTCTAAAGTCTAGGTAGTTGTTTTTTCTGTGTAGCTATAGTGCATCTTTTTTTTTTCTTTCTTTTATTTACAACTTTTTTTTAAAATTGATAGGTGATTTATTTAAAGAATGGTTCAACTGGATTTGGCAACATAGAATAAATGAATTTATTTGTTAATGAATATGCAAATGGAACAATTAGATATATTAAGGGGTTATATTTTATATTATTCCCATCATCGTGTTACATTATCATCAAAAACACTGTTTAAAAGCTCTGTATTTCGTTAATCAATACGATAGATCTCGATGTATTCATAAATTAGTATATGCTAGCGATTCAACATGTCATTTAGAGTTAGCATGGACACATTCATATTTTGAAAATTAGTAAATATGCTTCAAGCTTGATAAGTTCAATATTTGAATATATTTATGTTATGATTTGCTTTGGATTTTTCAAACTTATGATGCATATTGTCTATAATTTTTAGAAAGATAAGTTGGAGATTTGAATTGAGAAGATATGGAGAAAAATCAAGGATATCCATTGGGCATGTATCAAAGCAAGAGGTTTGAATTAGGAAATCTTATCTAGAGAATGCACATTGACCGATCAAAAGAATGATGCAATTCAAGCTTTGAAAGAAATTTGGTGGTATTAGATGAGATATTTTTCTTTAATAAATCCTATATCTTGTCCTTGAAAGCTTATCATGAGAGCAGTTCTTTTACATTGAATGAGAGAAGCCAGAGACCATGTAAAGCATCCTATTCAATTCCTATGTCATTCATCTACTTTCTCTATGTTTTCTTAGAATAATGTCCCTGCTAGATAATTCCATCTCCAACATTGGTTTTGAGAAGTAACTTTCAAATTTGTAATTCTTTTATGTGCAAGTAGTTTGCTTCTCCTTTATTTTACTTCTTTTGTAATTGATGATTGTTTCTTGCTTGTTGAAATAGTCTACACATTGCACACAAACTTGCTAGTTCCTTTCAATGCGTAACTATTGTTAGGGACTACAACTAGAAGCAAGGTGAATTAACTTGATTGTCTACCCTTATCATGTTAATTTACTAGGGAGAAACAAGACAAGTTAAATCGTTACAGCTTATGAACGATTGCTTGGAATAAGATTACATTCTCTGATTTATTGAGCGAATGATAATTGCTTATCAATATTGAATTTGCTTGAAAATAAGGAATTGACTAGAAGCCTTTTCTAGTTGATTTTACCATTGAATGTTTCTGTTATCCTTAGCCTATTACCGAATTCTTATTGGACAAGATGTCTTAATTATTACTCTATAAACAAGTCCTAAACACCAAGACTTGACATTAGATTCAATACAACGTAGCAAACGTTAGAAAATTAGAGAGAGAAAAAATAGTTTTTTTATTACATAATTTTCTTCAAGTGGATCTAGCATATTCACTTGATATTGATCAATCCTGATGAGGATCCCAAGAAGGTGTTCGTATGGATACCTTAGAAGCCGGACACGTGTGCGGCTATTTTTGACATCGCATATCGTTAATCAGGTTGACTGTTTAATTATGTCATCAAGACGTTTTCGTTTTTGTATAGATGATCAAAGATTCTGGTTAGAAATTAATTTTATATTCTGTTGCGTCAAATTATTTTGGCATATTGATTTGCGAACAGTGGTATCAGAGCATTGTGTTTTGATTATTTGTACATTATATGTGATGCGGGTGGATTAGGTCTATGAAATATGGCATTAAATCTTTCAAAATTTCACTCACAAACAAGTAATAAATATAACCTAATTCCCCAATACTGCAACTATACAGGTCGTATTTGAGTATAGGGATAAATTAGGGTCAATCCTACAGGGAAACTTAAGGTGGCAATTACCAAAGCTAATAATTTGTTTATTATCTAAACAATCAAAAAAACAAGTAGTAGAAAAAAGTATAGAAGTAAACAAACTAAAGAAAATTCAATTTCTTGTAAGATAACTAATGAAGAAAATTCACAAAATGCAAGTAGTAGGGTTTAGATGCCACTAATTCTCACTTGCTATTAACATCTTGATTTACTGAGGATTGCAAATCTTTATATAATCAAAACTTATTTTCACAATGAATTGACATAAACTCACATACTCATGTGATAAAGTTTTGTGAAATTCATGAATTGTGGTTTAAAACAATCTCAATCCACCTAAGAGTACTACTATTTTCATGTCATACTACAAAAGTTTCATCTATCATATTTCTATTGTTATGTTGCAAGTTTAGTTGTCAACTAACAACTAGGTAGTTTCTAGTTGGTGATCAATCAACCACAAATGCTTAACCTTGATAGATGAACAAGTAAAATCAAGATATAGCAAGTTTAATTTTATTCAAGACATAGAATTAGTTTCATTTAACCCTAGTACAAGTAGTTAGCTTAACATAGAATTCATAACTTCAAAGAACAAAAAATCAAAGTAAAATTTCATAACAAGTAGTAAATGAAAGGACAAGGATAGAAATTGTTCATTTGGTGGATGAACAAGGCTCCATAGCTTCCATTTCCTCCTTGAAGATGAACTAATACAAATGAAATCTCCAAGAGTTTCATTAAAGTATTGAAATTTTGCTATGGCTACAAGAAGATTTCTACCATAATACACTACTTAACATAACCTAACATATCCATATATAACATCTCCTAACCTCCCATACATATCATCTCCTCCAATATGTTAACCAAGGACCCCTATTTATAGAACATTGGGACTCAGGTCCTTATTAACAATTTCTTACAAATTTTGTCCTAAAAATGAAAATTCTAGGGTTTGAAAAGTCAAATACACTTGTGTAGAGAATTCTTCAAATTTCTATCATTTTCCAACTTACAATGCAAGTTGTATTCCAAACATCTCTAGAATTCTCAAGAGAATTGCATTGGAATTAGTAATTTTAATTTGACTAAAATTCCTACAAATTTCTTTAGAATTATCTTAAACATCAAGTGTGAACGTACTGCAAGTTGCTTCTCTAGAGAAGTCCACCACCATTGGGCTAACTTGGGCCAACTTGGGCTAATTGGGCCTTTTAACATTTTGTGCCAAATTTGCAAGTTGGGCCAATTTGGGCTTTTCTACTTTTTGGTCCACAAGATCTTGGCCTAAAATATTATTTGTGAGGCTAATCTATGAATTCCATAGTTGATTTGTTGGTGAATTACGCTCTTAAATGTTGAACAAACAATCTCCAAGTTTTGTGATGTTTTTTATCCAATGTTGAATCAACTCAAATTGAGATAAGTGTGTTCCAATTGATCCAAATATCATACAGCTACAAAATCACATAAACTTGTGCATTAAATTGCTCAAAATATAAATTTTGCATCAAAATTCTTAATTTCTAAGCGAAAACCCTAGTTTGAGGAAAATAACATTTTTGAGCCAAATTCATTCTAAATATATTAAAACATACTAAAAACTTATAATAAAGCATATACTAAAATATGTAAATTTTACACTTGTCAATATGCTGTCATGAATAATTTGTTTATATGTACGTGTGATTTAATTAATGAATTTGAGAAGTAATATTTTGAAATTTGTTTCAAAATAGATGAATGAGTTTTTCTTGAAATTTTCATTATTTTGTTGGACCAAAAATTTTAATGAAAAGTGTTTTCTTGAAAATTTTTTGGTATTGTTCAATGAAAATTTTGGAATTTTTTTTGGACAAAAAGTAGTTTTCTAAAATTCTTGAAAACTGTTTCTGGAAATTTATTTGGTTACTATACATAATTAAAGATTATTTTCTGAAGTTTTTAAATTTTGGGTTACTGTTCGTTAAAAAAAAAAAAAGGCTCTGACTACTAGAGAATGTATCCAGTTGAATAGTCAAATGAAAGCTTGGGTATGTTTTCAAAAAAGGTTCCGGCAAATTAGTAGAACCAAATCTTTGGGCGCAAATTGCTATTGTAGGAAATCGTACCAATGGAGCAAACTGAAACTAATGGCGGCGCTGGTAAATTCGGCGGCAATCAACCATAGCTCGACCGGCCACGCATGCTGGAAATGTTTTTGGCCGTGGTCGGAGCTAAGATGTGGTGGATCATCTCAGATTCCCCTCGAGCAAAAGGCCGGACAGAGTCTTCTGGTCAGACTTTTCATATCTAGCCAAGTCAGATCAAGATTTGAGCTCACACTGGCGATTCCTCACGCGGTCGAGGGTTGCAATTGGCCAAAGGTTGGCTAGATCTGAAAGACCATCGCATGGGAAATAGATTAGCAGCCAGATCTGACCAGATAAAGGCTTGAGAGATGCCCGAAAATGCCGCCGAAGAAGAAGAAGTTTTCAGGAAAGGGGAAGAAGATAAGGCCCCAAATGGCGTTGTTTTGACGGCCTAGAAATTAAAAAAAAAAGGGAAGGTCCAATTAGCCTAACACGCGTGGTTTGGCCACGCGTAGTCACAGAGACATGTTTGACTATGCCAGAAAAGGAAAATGGTTTTCCTTTTCACAATTTAACCCCTGGTTTTCTTTCTTCCTCGTTTTATGGCCTAACAATTTTTGTTTGAGTATTTTTGACCCAAAAACTTCTCAAATAATTCAATTCTAATATGATTAGAATTAATATACATATAAATTCATGACAAGAATCTTAAACATTCATTTAATATGGTTATTTGAATGTTTTATTATATGTGATTTATATTTGATAAAATAATGAGATTTATTTTATTTGAATGACATATCATATGTGAATTTTATATTTGACAAAATAATGTGATTTATTTTATTGCATATTGTATGCTTTAGTTGATAAAATATTTATTTTCATATATGATATATGTACACGATAAGACCATAATTTATCCCTCAATAAAAATAAAAATAGATTGCTTTTATTATTATAGTATAAATAATTCTTGTCAGGATAACTTGCTGAGTTAACTCAAGGCTATTCTACCAGCAATATTTGTTACTATAAGATATGATCTCTGAATAATAATTTTGATTTAAATAAAAAAATATATCATTATTATTATTATAATTTAAACAATTCTTATTAGAATAACTTGTTGAGCTAACTCAAGGTTATTCTACCTAGAACATCTTTACGATGAGATATGATCTCTAAATAATAGTTTTGATTTAATTAAAAATATTAAATCATGAATAGTTGCCTTTCGTTATTATAGTTTAAACAGTTCTTGTTCGAATAACTTGTTGAGCTAACTCAAAATTATTCTACCTCGAATATGTTTATACCATGAGATGTGATCTGTTGCCTTTCATTATTATAGTTTAAACAGTTCTTGTTCGGATAACTTGTTGAGCTAACTCAAAGTTATTCTACCTCGAATATGTTTATATTATGAGATGTGATCTCTGAATAGTGGGTTTGATTTAACAAAGGCTCATGACTTACTCTAGGTTATGTGTCTTTGAGACAAGGAGTTAGGAGACATATTTGATATGTGTATCAAAAGTAGATATCTAACTATCTAGGAGTTACAACTGTTGTAATTGATAATTGTTACCTACCTGTTGAAATTATTTTTGATTTGTTGAGCTAACTCAAGATTAAAATAATTAAAATGGGATCCTAGCCCACTAAGAATTTTATAAAAGTTCTTGAATTAATTATGAGGGATATTGATTTGGATAGAATAGGGTGAGCAAAACCAAAATTTTATGTCCATATATAATTTTATTTTGGTTTTGTTTATTGTATAAATATAAAGTCATATTCTATCTTTATTTTCTAATTGTAGAATGTATAATTACGTGAACACATAACCCATTTTTTAGGAGTCCATTTTAATTGAATTTCTTGGATTAGTATAAAATTTGAGAATGGTTCTCAAGTATACAAATATAGGCTATGTTCTTGATACCCTGATTCCACCTGTCCTGAGTGACAATAATAGTTGGGAAATAAAAGATGTATACAAGATGCATAAATACAATAATGATATTGCTGCTTGTATCATGGCGTTGTATATAACTCCTAAGCTATAAAAACATCATAAAATGATGAATGCTTAGTCCATGATTGTGCATCTCAAAAGGTTGTCTAATACTCAATCTAGGACCAATAGATATGAGATATCTAAAGAGCAATTTGTCTAGGAATCAAGGGATACTTTATTACTTTTCAAGGGGATACCCAATGCTAGTCTTGAGCAAGCCTAAATAGCCATGACAAAGTATAAATGTGTGATCAAAATGGACAAGTCTATAGGCATGTGTTTCCAATCCAAAACAATTTTAGTATTGGAAAGAGTATTGTATGACACATTTAGCACTTAGAAGTCGACAAGGCTTGGTGAAACTTTGACTTATTGCATGTTTATAATTGAGATAAACTAGTTTACTAATCAAGATACTTGGATATTAGATATTAGATTTGGATCTCATATTTATACAAATATACAAGATCTTGAGAAATTGTAGATTTTTGGCAAAGGAAAAAGTCGAACTACATCTAGGGAATGGAGCAATAGTTGTTGCATTAAGTGTAGGGACTTGTACACTTACTTTGCCAAATGGGCTTATTCTAGAATTAAACGATTGCTAGTATATTCTAGTGCTTACAAAGAACATAATATCCATATTTGCATTAGATGTGAATAGATTTACCATTATTCAAAAGAATAAATGTTGTTCTTTTTGCGTGATGGTATTTTAAGTAGTACTAGTTTATTAAACAATGGCTTAAATATTCTGGGTTTTGATAAGTCCATTCTCAACATAGACATCAAGAGACAAAGCTTGATATTTTGAAGCAATTTTATCTTTAGTATTTTAGACTTGGTCATGTAAATAAGAAGCGTATATCCAAGTTACATAAAGATGTATACTTGGACTCATTTGATTATGAATTCTATGAGATATGCAAATCTTATTTACTTGTTCAAATAACCAAGACACATTTTATTGAAAAGGTGAATGTGCTAATGATCCTTTTGGGCCTGTACATATTGATTTTTGTGGCCCAATATTGATATATGCTGAAGGTAGTTTCTCGTGCTTTGTCACTTTCTCGGATCACCATTTAGATATGGTTATGTATATTTTATGAAATACGAATTCAAGACCTTTGAAAAGTTCAAGGCCTTTAGACTTGAAGTAGAGAAACAATTTGACAAAAGTATTAAGACATTGAGATATGATTGAGGTGGAGAATACTTGAATCATGAGTTTCAAAATATCTAAAAGAGGAGAATTGTGCCCTATTGGATATGGTACGTTCTGTGATGAGCCGTGTTAGACTTCCAATCTAGTTTTATAAATTTGACTTAAAAATCATCTCTCTTGCACTCAATTGAGTTCCAACTAAAATTGATTGATACACCTCATATAAAATATGGTATGGTAGGAAATTAATTCTTAGTCACATGAGAATTTGGAGATGTTTTGCTTATGTGAAGCATCGCATCAGACAAGTTTGAAACTGAGTCTTATAAATGTTTGTTTGTGGGTTATTCTAAAGAAAATTTAGGATGCTATTTCTACAATTGCCTTGAGCAAAATTGTTTGTCTCAAGACATTCTGTCTTCCTAGAAAAAGTGTTTATTCTTGAAAGAGGCAGTAGGAGTATAGTAGAATTTAAAGAAATTCATGAATCACAATCTAACAAAAATAACAGTTGGAACTTGACCTTAAGCCATATAATGATAAGGCACAAACGAAAGCTCAAGTTACACAAAATCTTCATAGTTTTGGTAAAGTACATCATTCTATTTAGAGATATAGAGTTATCATAAATAAGAGTAATGATGTGCTAGTCATAATTGATGATGGTTCTACCTGCTACGAAGATGCTATGTCAAGTGTAAACTCTTTGAAGTGGCGTGAAGCTATAAAATCCAAAATGGATTCCATGTCTGACAACAAAGTATGGACCTTGGTCAAACCACCCAAAGGGGTAAAACTCATAGGGTGCAAGAGGATCTTAAAAAGAAAGATTGACATGGATAGTAATATGATTACTTACAAATCAAGAAGTTAGAATATTCGTTTTGATGAGATGATCAAAGAGTTCAATTTTCTCAAAAACGAAGACAAGGCTTGTCTATACAAGAAGGTGAGCGGAAGCATTGGTTTTTCTTAATACTTTATGCGTATGACATATTGTTGTTAAGAAACAATATACCTGTGCTTTAAAACGGTAAAAGGTATGATTGTCCAAGAATTTGTGCATGAAACATTAGGAGAGAGACAACCTATTTTTGAAAATTAGATCTACAGAGATAGATTTAAGAGGTTGCTTGGTCTCTCAATTTATGTACATACACAAGATGCTAAAAAAGTTTAGCATAGAGCATCAAAGGAAGGGTTTTTGTACGACATGGAATAAACCTTTCGAGAGACATGTGTTCTAAGACACCTGTCGAGATTATAGCATACAAAAGATCCCTAAACTTTTGCTATAGGATCTATAAAGTATGTTATATTATGTACGGGACCTAATGTCTACTATGCTTTAAGTGTTTTGAACAAATATCAATCTAATTCTGGTGAGTGTCACTAGATATTTGTCAAAAATATCCTAAAGTACTTCAATAGAAACTAATGGATTATTCTTGATTTACGGAGTTCACACTTTAGAAGAGTATGAGTTTATAGATGTAAATATTTAATTATTTAAGAATAATAATAGATTGCAATCTGTACTTGTGTTCACATTAAATAGTGGTGTTACTAGTTAGAAGAATTCTAAGTTAGACACTACAATAGATTCTACAACAAAGGCCAAATGCTTTATCGCTTTAGAAGCTAGGTTGGATCTAGAAATTCATCATTGAACTTATGGTCTCATATATGATCCAAACAAGTATTTTGGTTATACCATTTATTTAAAGAAATAATTGGTAAAAATGATGTAAAAATAGATGAGATTCCCACTGAGAATAATATAGTTGATCCATTCACTAAAGTATTATCACAAAAGAAACATGATAGTCATATATATTCATTCAATATAGAGTATATGAATGATCGGTTTTAGTCAAAGTGGGAGATGACTTATAATTTCATAAATTGTTATGTTTTATTGTTGTTTATGCAATAATAATGATATGACATTTGATCATTTTGAAATTTATTTATTTTCTTAATGATAAAGTCCTTAGAATAATATTTATTATTCTTAAAGCATCCCTAATCATAGTATTAACAATATTAAGGATATTGTTAATGTGGATAGATTAGCATATATGATGATATAGGGGTGGATTGTTGGAGAACAAATTCACTGGATTGATCCGCTTAGAGATTTCTATAAGGTTAACTATTTGAGTGCCAATGGTATAATCTTTATGTGACAGTAGTGTAAATGATCTTTTGACTTGAGATCATAAGAGTATATTTAGTGTAGATTGTTATATTTTAATTCTATTAGTCTATAATCTGTAATTGGTTATGTGTACAATAGAAGTTGGGTATAATAAGAAATACGAATTGATACTTTATGATCAATATAGGATTCACCACTCCTACCAGTGGAAGAGTATATCCCTATTGTGGCCATACTTGTTGAAATATCAACTCAGAAATGTTTGCAAACGAATCAATAACTTAGAAAAGTTCTAAATTTATTGAAAAGGAGTTGATTTTCAGGAAGAAGGAAGAATAATAATTAGTACATTAAGAGTTGGCACTTACGCCTTACTCTTGTACTAATTTGGTATATAGTATGGTGAAAGGATAATAATTACACGGAATCTGGTTCATGAATAAGTAAAGTCAATCACTTGACTTTCCTAACAATTCGGTGGTCATGATGCCTGGCTAGAGGCCAATCTTGATCTATAAATATAAATTAATTAATTTTAATTAATGATAAATTAAAGTTGTTTAATTTATCCAATCTTAGTACCTTGTGACTAAATTGACTTTAGGCCAAGTGGGAGTTCGTTGATTTTGTACTAAAGCCAATTAATTCTAAGATTATAATTTATATTTATTGTCAAGTAATTAGGAACTTAAAGGGTCACACACAATATAACTAATTCTTGGGTTAAATTGATTTGAATAATTATATGATCATTATGGGATTAATTTGTAAGATAATTAATCTCAAGGACTTATTAATAAATAGAGTAATTATAATAATGGAAGAATTTCCTTTTTAAGGAAATTAAAACCTACTAAATATCTTATTTGGTAAGATATCCTAATAGGTAAGGGTTACCTATTATCGAATTCTTGTTGGACAAGATGACTTAATTATTACTCTATAAATAAGTGCTAAACACCAAGACTTGACATGAGATTTAATACATCGTAACAAACGTTAGAAAATTAGAGAGACAAAAAAAATTTTTCTATTATATGATTTTCTTCGTGTTGCGACGTGTCAAATGGATCTAGCATATTTACTTAGTGTTGATTAATCCTGATGAGGATCCCTAGAAGGTGTCTGTGTGGATACCTTAGAGGCCAGACATGTGTGCAATTGTAGTTGACATCGCATATTGTTAATCAGGTTGACTGTTTAATTATGTCATCAAGAGGTACTTTTTCGTTTTTGTATAGATGATCAAAGATTCTGGTTAGAAATCAATTTTATATTCTGCTGCATCAAATTGTTTTGGTATATTGATTTCCTAACAATTTTCACAGTCATACTACAAAAATTTCTTTATTTTAGTAGTAGAAGATCAGTATTATTTTGGAAAGTTTCAATAGCCAATCAAAAATTTGGCTCCGTTGCCAAGGAAGTTTTACATAGATTTTCTTTTACAATGAATTGATTTATGCTAACATCTTCCCCGTACAGGTGAATTAATTATTGATCCAGAAAGCGAGAAAAACAGAAAAGGCGAATAGGAAGGCAAAAAGACAATAGGACAATTTTCTATCCTCAACAACTTTGAGTAGTGATTATGAAAGTGAAGAAAAAGTGGTCCTTGAAGAACGAGGGACACTAAGGGAGTTAGCTACTCCTAATATTAACCAGCAGCCTTTATGCATTCAATTTCCTACTATTGATGTGGCTTTTGAATATCTGGATTGATTCATTTATTGCCTTCATTTCGTGGTCTTGCAGGTGAAGACCCCCACAAACACTTAAAGCAATTCCATGTAGTTTGTTCAATTATGAAGCCACAAATGGTGACAGAAGAACAAATAAAACTGAGAGCTTTCCCATTCTCATTGGCTGAAAAGGCAAAGGAGTGGCTTTACTACCTTCCATCGGGGTCAATTACTACATGGAATGATCTAAAGATGAAGTTCTTGGAAAAATTTGTTTCTGGTTTTCAAGGGCTGCAAAAATTCGAAAATAAATTAGTGGTATTCGCCAATACAATAGAGAGACGTCATATGAATATTGGGAGAGGTTTAACAAGCTGTGTGGGAGCTGCCAATATCATCAAATTTCTGATCAATTGTTGCTGCAGTACTTTTACGAAGAACTATTGCCCGTTGACTGAAACATGATAGACGTTGCAGGGGGAATACTCATAGACAAAACACTAGGAGAGGCAATAGAATTAATCTCCAAAATAGTAGCCAATTCACAGCAATTTGGAGTGAGAGTAGATCATACACCCAATCAGGTGAATAAGGTAAGAACTCCTAATATTGAGGCTCAACTCTTGGAACTAACTTCTCTTGTTAGACAAGTTGCTTTAGGGCACGTTTAGAATTCTAGAGTTTAGGGTTGATTTACAAGGCTTGATTTATTGTATTTCCTACAATGCAGATGATGTAAGATTATAACAAAAATGTAATTATATGAAAATCCCCCATCATTTAGAAAATGTTAAGGTCCTGACTCTGCCACTGGTCTCTGACATGCTTGGGCAAAAGAAACTTCAGGTTTAGAGTATGAGCCGTGGAGAATTCTGTTTGCTACCCATCTATTTGCAGCTTCAGTATAATGTATGCCATCCCAGCTAATGTATTTTGCTGGATCGCTACAAGAAGTCCCATAAACTTCTGTTCCATTCGCCACCACCTTTTTCCCACAGCGAATAACAGTCCCAATCTTCCCGCAGCAATATTCTAGAGGATGAGGAAAACCTGCATTTTATGCAGATTCAGTACTATGAATTAGCAGGGGTTCGGAGATCATGTCCAAACAAACTTTAAGTAAACTATTATCTAAAATTTCTACTGATAAATAATGAAATTGTCATAAAAGTTTCTAAAATTTTGACTAAGTATCTAAACTTTAGGTGTAAATATAGTCAAATCTAGATTCTTTCTATCATTTTACATCATTTGATGATACATATACCGACAACCTGGACTTAGTTACCATAATTCTTTGCATTGCTGATTAAGGAATATTTGGCTGAGTAGATGTCAACGTATATAATTGTTGAATCTGGAAGTTGGTCTCGTAATCTGAACACCTTTGCCTTCAGCTGGTTGTTGAACTGTTGAGCCACCTCATTGTATGATATTATGCAACCATTTCGGTCAGCATTGCCTGGTCTTGGTGGAGATGTAACAATGTAGAATGGTAAACATCCAATTGGACCCGTATTATGGATCCAAAATACTCTTGCTCCTAGCTTGTAAAGTTTCTGGTAGCAAATGTTAGATGAAAAATCAGGCAGGGGAACTGAGCTCAAATTATACCACAGACATTAGGTAGAACAAATATAGACTTACCCAGCTTATGCTCTAGGAATTTAAAATTCATGTACTCATAACATTTGAAGGTTTATTGTTGCCAAAGGTTAAAAACAAATAATTTACGAATGGAACTAAAAACCATGAATTCCTTCTCTCCCAATGTGCAACTATTGAATTTTCATTTATGAACATGATGCAAACACATATCTACAGCCGTAAGTAAATATGTTAGAATCCAATTTCAATTTATGAATGCTGCATTGGAAGAATTTCAATTTTTAGGAGAATCGTTACCTCTGTACTCAGTGAGAACTGATCAATTATACTAGAAATCGATGCCAGGGCTTTTTCTTCTGTCATAGTTCTTAAAGCAAAGTGAATGTCGTTTTGCCCAATGTCCATTGTGTAAATGGCTCTTGAGAAATCTTCGGGCTTCGGCAGAGTGTTTTTGACGTTTGAACTCTCAGCTGAATGTGTGAAGCATGAACAGAAATGAACCAAAAGATCAAATCATTTTGTATCAGGATTGAACAAATTCATATTTCGTTCTTCCTGTCTCTCTGTTTTCTTTATTTTTCACCTTGATTTGACAGAATGAAATTGTAGCAAAAAACAAATTTTAATAGTAGTAATGGTTGCTTACATTGATTATATAACTCGGTGGTTCGGACCTTGAATTGTTCAAACTGTGAAACCTGTATGTCAAGAGAGAGGGGACGTAAACCCGCCCCATATATTTTTGCATCAGTAAGCTGAATTGTTGTTCCACTTGCAGCATAATTAGCTCCATGTCTGAAATTTGCTCCAATTGAATCAAGATATGCACTCAAATACGGAATTCCCAGCTCATCAGCTACAAAAATTTGGAGGCCAAAGCATAGTCAAAACAAACTAACCTAACGAACAAGATTAAAGGCCAAGCAGACATAGACAATCTAGCTAGTGCTTCCCCATATTCTCAAGTCCAGAAAACAATCCACCTTTTCTGTTTCCTACATTATATAGCGCTTCACAAATGGCATTAATGAATTTAGGCAAAGTAGTTCATGTTATGGAAGGTTTGACTTGATTACACAAATTGTTCTTGAATATCTTTCGGATGTATTCCCACAACTTTTTCCTTCATTTTCAACTTCACTTTCATTACAAGCTTACTCAAAGTAAAATCAACCAAAATCAGCAGGCAAATTTGGGGAACACACACATAGAGAAAAAATGACTTTTGAAAGGATAAAAGCACAAGACACCATTTGTCCAGACAGAGCAAGCTTCTATTTCTTCAGTAAAAGTACTGTTCTATGAATCCATCTAAAAAGCCGTGAGTGGGAAATAATTACCCAAAAAATCAATGATAAGCCGCCCATCACAGTGCCGGCCAGAAGGTTTGCCGAAGAAGGTCTTGCCGTTAGGAAGAAGAAGTCGGCCAAACACTGCTGATACAGTGCCTGTATCCGAATTTGAATCTCCGAAATTAAAAATTGCTGGAAATTTGCAAACTTTCGAATCTACAAGAACCAAGCTACCACCATCTCTTCCCACTAATAAGAATGTAGCAACCAAGATTACTGCTGCAGCTGCCACCATCACTTTCACACTCTTCCTATTCAATCTGACCATTTCTTTTATTACTTTTACTTTGCTTAACATCTCCTTTGGCAGGAGAGAATATGATGCAAAAGATGGGATCTGGAAATGAAACTGATGTCTTCTACTGTTGAGACTTGAGAGTCAACAGGGAAAATATTTTAAACAAGGGATTAATTCCACTTTGCATCCTTTAACTTTATACGAATTTTCACTTTGTACCTCAAATTATGATTTAGGATGTTTACTCCAAAAAAAAAAAAAAAGATTTATTATGTTTTGCAAAATTTAAATTAGTCCACTTTAGTCCAATTGTTAATTATGTTGAAAAAGGTTAAAAGATCATGCGCGCAAGGATCGCTCACGTGAGGATCACACTTACCTTTTGTCAACCGTATTCAAGGAAGAGATGAAAAAAATAATTTTAACCCCCATATTTTTCCATGAAGAAACAGTACTAGAGTATTTTCTGCTTCGTAGTTGTGAGTAGTGAAAATCGTATGTAACATATAAGCGTTACCGGTGGGCTTTTCTCAAGCATATATGTCTCAAGATAGTTGATATTAATAATCCATACAAAACAGCAACTTCAAATAAGTTTGTCATGGGTCCTTAATTTTTTACAAGTACTATTCTTGTCTCATTTATTTGTGGGTCATTTTGAGGGATATGTATAAGACTAACAAAATTTTGTAAATCTGGTAATGATGTTTATAGGATCAAGCCTACTTACTCCCTAATTTACCGTTGGGTCCACGAACGGGTCTTGTGGAGCCAGTCCCACCCTAAAAATTTTTTTTACAGGACATTCCTTAGTTTATTGGGATGCTGTCCGAGTGCATCTCTGCAACCAACAAATACTCCACCTTCCAACGTTGTTGTATAGAAAGCAGGGAAATCTGTAATATTTTAAACTAAAACATCACTTTCTATAAGGACTAATTAATTGTAATTGTAGTTCCAAAATTACTATCTTAAATACTAAAGAAAGTGAAGAATAAGTGCTGCCAAAATTGGATTCAATCCACACTAACGCAAGATTTATCATATCTTTTTTTTGTTGCACCAACCAACAAATGGACTTGGGATCCTTGTTTATTCAGATTCCAAACATATTCTAACATCTGCAACCTCCTTGGGTACGTTTATATATTTTGTGAAAAAAAAAAGAATCGAGTAAATCTTTTAGTTCAATTGTGAAGCCAAGATTTTGTTTTAAACTATTCAAAGATTAAGTTCAGAGATCATTCAAGGCAACCTATATAATTAAATAAATGTTTGATGTTACCTACTAGTTTAGTTGGCAAGGAAATCCGTTGAGAGAAAGTAATCTTTTTTAAAAAAAAAAAATTTAAAATCCATCGTTTAGTTCATTTATTGACTTGTCGAGAAAGTAAAAACTTTTTTCAAAATAAGGAAAATGGTTGCACATTACTAGGATTCTAAATCTTCATATGTGTTGATATTCTGATTACTTTTCTTAGGAATTTAATCAAAAATACGCGTAAAAACTTTCATGCCTCATTTGGTTGGCAAGGATTCTTGCCTAGAAAAGTAATCTTTTTCCTAAAGTTTAAATTTTACTGTTTGATTTATTTTTAGCTTACTGAGAAAGTAAAAACATTCCTCAAAACTTGAAAAGTAGGTGCAGAATCCCAGAATTCTAAATGCTTACATCTCCTAGGTATTCTGATTACTTTCCTTAGGATTTTAATCTAATAAAGCTAATGACTACATATTTAAATCTTCTCTCTCTTTTTTCTACCTCCATACAAATTCAAACATCAACACTTTCAACTTTTATCTACTACATTATTTTATATGAAAAAACTCCTATCTTCATTGTATTATTCATTGCATGATTAATTGTTTTACATTGTAATAACTCATTTTTTACAATAAAAAATGTTTTCAAAGTTACAATTAATTAAATTATTATTTAAATTTATTAAATTTTAAATTTTGTCAATAAATTTTTTTGCACAAATAATAGTTGCTTATTACTTATTTTATTAAATATAATTAAAATACTAAATATAGAAAATAAAAAAATAAAAAATTATTTTTCACCTTATATTTGTGGAGATATGTTTAGATATTTAGTAGGAATCAAATTACATTCCATGCTACATTTTTCTAAACTAAACATTGGAATCAAAATCTATACAATTTTCCTGTCAAGATTCTTATTAATATCTAAACATAATAAACAAATATCTTTACTTAGAATAACATTCTGAGGAATCATATTCCAAGTAAACTTTACTAGGATTCTAAATCCTCAAATGTCATTGCCATTTTGATTACTTTCACTAGGAATTTAATCAAAAATACGTTCTAGACATTTTAACCCTCTCTCTCTTTGCTCAAAACACAATAATCATCTATTTCCTCCAACAACATAGGCTGCGTTTGGATGAGTGTTTTTTGGGGTGTTTTTTAAGAAATTTTACTGTAAGATGTTTTTTAGGAACAATTAGCGTTTGGACAATATTGTTTTTTAGAAACAATTAGGGAATTTTTTTCCAAAACCCAAATTTGTAAACACACACACACATATACACATGCATGCACACACACACACACATATAACATGTATTTACATTATATATATAATATAGTATATACGTACATACATACCTATACGTATATATTATACAAGTAAATATATATAATATATTATATATAATATATATTACATGTACATATATATGTATGTACTTGCATGCATGCATACATACATACATACATATATATATACATACATACATATATTTATACATAATATCTATAATATATATGTATATATAATATATTTATATACATTATACATACATACATATGTATGTACATGCATGCATACATACATACGTACATATATATAATAAAAAATATATAAATATATGTGTGTATATATATTATCTATATATGTATATTATTTATTATATATATTATAATACATATAATATATATAATATATAAATATATATAATATACAATATATATTTATATATAATATATTTATACATATAAAGATCCATACATACGTATGTACATGCATACATACATATATACAAACATACGTATATATAATATAATATATATAATATATAAATATATGTATGTGTATATATTATATATTATATAGTATTATAATACATATAATATATATAATATATAATATACAATATATATGTAATATATATAGATAATAAATATTTTATATGTACATAAATGCGTATGTGCATGCATGCATGCATATATACGTACATACATATATTTATATATAAATATATATAATATAATATATATATTTATATATAATATATTTATATATATTATACGTATGTGCATGCATACACACATACGTACATATATATAATAGTAGTATATATACACATATGTATGTATAGATATTATCTATATATCTCTATATATTATATATTATATATATTATAATACATAAAATATATATAATGTATATTATATATAATATATATACAGATAATAAATATATTATACGTACATAATGCGAATGACTCTGGAGGATAATGAAATAGCCTACTCTCAAATTTACATTAATCATGTACCCTCTCTCCAAACTTGGTACAAATTTTATATACCTCTTTTGGTTCTATTTTGGGTAAATGCCAATTTTGTAAACTTTGTTCTATTTCAGAAAATTCAAGTAAAGATGCATTTTTAGTAAATTTTGTTTTTGAAGAAGAAGCAGAAGTAGATAATGAACGAGAACACATGAATTTAAATTATTATTACTCTTTAGATGAATTTATCCTTTTATGCAAAATCCTTATGATTTTCATGACATAATAACTCTAAACTTTTTATACCCTTATTTTAAAATAGAATTAATATACTTTCCGTATTGAACTTTTAAACATTAAGTCTTTCTTATCAGATATCCGTATTGATCAACTGTTTCTCAAGATTTTCATCAATATGAACTAATAGTAACATTTGTAATTGTTTTTTATCCTTTATTTCATCCGGAAATTTAGATGCAAATTCTATGCTTCTAGAAATTGGGGTAATATTTCCTTTATTTAATTCAAATCCTAAAAACCTAATTTGAGTTTGAAATAGTTTCATCTTTTTTAGCAGATAAAACTAATCCATTTTGTTTTACTATGTTTATAAATTTTTCTAAGTGTTCAAAATGTTGTTTTATAGATTTTGAAAATATTAAAATATCATCGATATATACAATTATGAATGAATAATTTGAAAATATTTCATTCATGACATTTTGAAATTCAGAAGGAGCATTTTTTAATCCAAATGGCATTACATTCCATTCATAATGACCAAATGGTACTGTAAAAGCAGTTTTATATCTATCTTTTTCATTTATTTGTATTTGCCAAAATCCTGATTTTAAATCAAATTTTGAATAGATAATAGAATCTATTGTTCTATTTAATAAATCCCTTTTATTTGGTATTAGATATCTTACCCATTGTAAAACATGGTTGGTGATATATGAATATAGCATTATATTCATCAATATGCAATGGTTTTCCATTTACTAAAACAAATTCGGGATGATGAATTCCATTCTCATCTATATACATTCGGGATGATGAATTCCATTCTCATCTATATATGGTTGAGGAATTTGATTTTGGTTAGAAAGAATTTCAAGGTAAGGGATTGGATGATAATTTCCATGTTCATCCGTATATGGTAAAGAAGTAATTTGAGAAGTACTAAGATTTGTGGAATTTGGAGGAGATTTGGAAGGGTTATTTGAAGTGGAAGGAATATCCATGATCTTAACCCTGTAAGAATTCACGAGTGAGAAAATCAGGAAGAGAATTTGACTCTCCTTTAATATGTTCAATTTTAAAATCAAATACTGAAAGAGATGCTTGCCATCTAGCAAAAATTTGTTTTGATGCAATATTTTTAACATCTTTTTCTAAAACATTTTTTGCAGCTGAACAATCAATTTTTAAAATAAAAGTTTGATTTAATAAATCATCTTGAAATTTTGAAATACATAAAACAATGCTTAAAATTTCTTTTTTAATAGTAGAATAATTTATTTGAGCATTTTTCCAAGAACCAGAGGTAAATCTTATTAATTCCTCTTTATTGGTTTTTGGATTAATTTGTTTTATAGTCTTTCTTATCAGATATCCGTATCACCTTTTTGAGAGTTATCATTTTCATATACAGCATGAGGGATTTTAGAAGATGATTCTTCTAATCCTTTAAATTTTAAAGAATGTTGAAATCTTTCAGACATAGAGTTCAAAGAATTTTCATCATAAGATTCTTCAGATAAATTTGAATTTGTATACATGGAAGAGGTTGATTTTCTATTGTTAAATTTTATTTCTACATCTCCACTTGGAGATTCAATTATATGAGATATTTGAGATACGTTCCTTATTTGAGGTGTCGGATTTATAATATTTTGTAATTTCCATATTTCTGGAAGAGTAACTTCATTCCGATTAGTAAATCTAGGTAATTGAAGATTCGATCTTTTAATATTAGTTTCTAAAAGTTCAGTTTTCCTAATGCCTTTTAAATCTGATCTTTTAACACCAGGGCTTATTGTATTCATTAATTTAAAATAAAATCGATATGTAATATTTATATTTTCAGATCCTATTTTCATATTATAACCTTTAGTCATAATATTTAATGTTAATACATCAATTAAATTTCTATCTGTTAAAGATACTGAAAAATTTGGATAACAATTAAAATATATTGGACCTTTACATAAACTAGATTCAATCATTCCTAGCAGTGAGTCACTAAATGAATTATGTCTTCGATCTCTAAGGGCAATTAAGACAGAATTATTTAATCCTTCTCTATTTAAAGGTTGTATTGCTACTTGAACTAAACCAATATGTAAATATTTCTTTCCTGAATTTCTGATTTTCTCAATATCTTTCTCTAAGATTTTTATTTCTTCAAATTCATTTTGGATGGGAATTGTTTTTTCTACTGTTTTTATAGCTAATTTAGTTGCTATATCAAAATTTCCAATTTTATATACCTCTTTTGGTTCTATTTTGGGTAAATGCCAATTTTGTAAACTTTGTTCTATTTTAGAAAATTCAAGTAAAGATGCATTTTTAGTAAATTTTGTTTTTGAAGAAGAAGCAGAAGTAGATAATGAACGAGAAAACATGAATTTAAATTATTATTACTCTTTAGATGAATTTATCCTTTTATGCAAAATCCTTATGATTTTCATGACATAATAACTCTAAACTTTTTATACCCTTATTTTAAAATAGAATTAATATACTTTCCGTATTCATATATCACCAACCAGTTTGGCAAATTCCTAAACCTTCTGCAACAGAAATATATTATACTAATTATCTTGAAAGCAAACCAGTTTTGTTCAAATTAAATAAACTGAGAGAACTTTCCTCCCTCCTCTAATACTTCTTCTCATTCTCTCTTTATAAATCTCCCTCTAACAATCAATAAAGTTTGAAGTTTGCAATTCCAATTCTTGTAAGTTTTCTATTCTGAATTTTATTTTCCGCATTTATTTTCTGCATTTATAGAATTATATCCTGGAGTAAATTGGTTATATCCTGGAGTAAATTGGTTACCTCAATATAAAAGTTCATATAATTAAAAGATCAAAATTTCTGTTGCAGAAGTGCTCTGATACCACTTCTGCAACAGAAATATATTATACTAATTATCTTGAAAGCAAACCAGTTTTGTTCAAATTAAATAAACTCAGAGAACTAGCAGCAAGCTAGAGACCTTTCACTTATAAAGAAAAAATTTTTATTAAAAAATTAGTATATTTTGAATCTATTAGATCTCTTGAAGAAACCAAGAGAGTAGATTATGAAAATGTTCCTTTTGAAATAGCTGTTAAAAATCAAGCTTATAAAATTTTTATTAAGCTAATATTTTAAATGCAGGAAATGAGCAGACCTCTTTCTCAAGGAGGCAAAGGAAGAGGTAGAGGCTCTATCTTCTATGGAGCCCCTTACCTATCAAATTTCCAATTTCCTCCATTACCATCTTCTTCTTCAATGATAAATCTTGGGAAAATACCCTCAGCAAAAACTGTTCTTCTTCAAGAAGAAATAAATGATCCCTATATTCCTACAGGAGTAAAATTAGTCTCCTTATTCATTTCTTTTGAAGATTTAAATTCTGACTCTTTAACTCTTCAAAGAAAATATTTTAATCATCCTTCTTTATCTCAATTTCCCTTGAGAGGACCACTTCCTTTCAAAAATAGACATACATATGCAAATTTTTTAGATTTCTTTGTCATGAATAATCAAAAAATAGTTGACCTTCATGACAGACACAAATCCAATAAAAATCCGAAATGGTATCCTACTCTGGAGGATAATGAAATAGCCTACTCTCAAATTTACATTCATCATGTACCCTCTCTCCAAACTTGGTACACAAAAACTAAATCCCATATTGATTTTATTTCCAAATACAATAATTATAATTATCAATTTACCTATCAAGATTATATGGATTCTTGGAGCCATATATTCTTTTATCAAAATTCTCAATTTAAACACACTTGGTGGATCAGAATTTCTTCTTCAATTCTTCAAAATGTATTACCTTCTTGGTTTTACAATTGGTTCTTAAATTTTGGACCATGTGAAGAAATTTTCCCTGAACCACTTCAAAATCTTTTCCAAATCTTCCAAAACCAACATTCCAAATACTTTCAGGAACCCCAAATTCAGAAAAGATCCATGTTACATTTTCTTGCCAGATTCCAAATACCCTGGTGTTTAGCATGGAATTATGTTACAGCAATAAATGGTGATGCACTTCCAAATCTCCAAAGAGAAATTCATTGTAAATGGTGGAAGAAAATGGAAGTTGATTACAACCAAATTGAGCAAAATCTCAAAATAATAATTGTTCAAAATGAAGGGCCAAGTACTTCAGAAATCACTTCTCCTTCAAAAATGGAAACTTTGTTCAGACAAATGGAAAGCAGGATAAATTCTCAAGGACAAAAAACACCTGATCAAACAAAGAAAGAATTGCTAAAGTTATTTGCAGAAAATCTGGAAGAGATATTCTCTACACCGGAAAATACTGATGTAGAAAAACAAAAAGAGAAAAAGAAAGGAAAAGAAAAAGTATCTGAATCGGGCTTAAGAGTTCCAGAAATCCCAATTGAATTATCCTCGGAATCAGAATTTGAAAATCATGATCCAGATGAAATTCCTTTACAAAATCTCTTTGCCTCATTAGATTCCAAAGCTCTCTTGGAAATGATGAAGACAATGGCTAAAGGACAAGCTTCTGATAAATCAAAGAAAAAGGAGTAAAAAAAGCAGCCGATAGACTCAGAAAATAGTGGAGAATCGGCATCTTCATCAAATACTACTATCAAATCTCAGAAAAAGCAAAAGAAGAAATCCAAAAACAGGAAAAGCAAATGAAGTCATTGCTTACGTAATGAAAATTGTAATTTAGCTATCAAATTGTATTATAAAAGGAAGAGTTCAAGGCCTTATTTCGGCAGAACTTTCCTCCCTCCTCTAATACTTCTTCTCATTCTCTTTTTATAAATCTCCCTCTAACAATCAATAAAGTTTGAAGTTTGCAATTCCAATTCTTGTAAGTTTTCTATTCTGAATTTTATTTTCCGCATTTATTTTCTGCATTTATAGAATTATATCCTGGAGTAAATTGGTATCAGAGCCATGATTAGTGGCTAAATCCATCTCTTTGGATGGATTTATCCTACAAAATAATTATGATATCATTGATATAAGAAATTCTAAATCTATTATAAACTTATTTTAACATATGTTTTAATATATTTTCCAATAAGACTTTAAACATAAAGATTTTTTATCAGAATTCCAATAAGACTCTGCTATTAAGATCCAAATCCATATGAACTCTTGTTATATTGATTTGTGGGTCGACACCCAAGTCGCGTAAGGCTTCAGTGGCTATTTTTGCCGGAGATAGGCGAGATTTTGGCAAATACAAATAAATGAAAAAGATAGATATAAAACTGCTTTTACAGTACCATTTGGTCATTATGAATGGAATGTAATGCCATTTGGATTAAAAAATACTCCTTCTGAATTTCAAAATGTCATGAATGAAATATTTTCAAATTATTCATTCATAATTGTATATATAGATGATATTTTAATATTTTCAAAATCTATAAAACAACATTTTGAACACTTAGAAAAATTTATAAACATAGTAAAACAAAATGGATTAGTTTTATCTGCTAAAAAGATGAAACTATTTCAAACTCAAATTAGGTTTTTAGGATTTGAATTAAATAAAGGAAATATTACCCCAATTTCTAGAAGCATAGAATTTGCATCTAAATTTCCGGATGAAATAAAGGATAAAAAACAATTACAAAGATTCTTAGGTAGT
Source organism: Mitragyna speciosa (assembly GCA_024721245.1). Classification (NCBI taxonomy): domain Eukaryota; kingdom Viridiplantae; phylum Streptophyta; class Magnoliopsida; order Gentianales; family Rubiaceae; genus Mitragyna; species Mitragyna speciosa. Next base: position 20,689,036 of record CM045571.1, read on the forward strand.
CTAAATTATATTCATGATTATTATAAAAATCTTGGAATAGAATGTAAACCTTTATATGATAGATTAAAGAAAAATCCTCCTCCTTGGAGTCAAATTCATACAGAAATAATTAGAAAAATTAAAAATAAAGTTAAATATTTACCTTGTTTAAATCTTCCAAATCCTAATTGGGGAAAAATAGTAGAAACAGATGCTTCTGAAATAGGTTATGGAGGCATATTAAAACAAATTAATCCAAAAACCAATAAAGAGGAATTAATGAGATCTACCTCTGGTTCTTGGAAAAATGCTCAAATAAATTATTCTACTATTAAAAAAGAAATTTTAAGCATTGTTTTATGTATTTCAAAATTTCAAGATGATTTATTAAATCAAACTTTTATTTTAAAAATTGATTGTTCAGCTGCAAAAAATGTTTTAGAAAAAGATGTTAAAAATATTGCATCAAAACAAATTTTTGCTAGATGGCAAGCATCTCTTTCAGTTTTTGATTTTAAAATTGAACATCAGCTCTGATACCAATTTACTCCAGGATATAATTCTATAAATGCAGAAAATAAATGAATGTAAAAATTATTCATCAAAATAATTATACTAATCTTAATTTAGGTACAGTTTCAAATCAACTTAATAGAATTGAAGGAATTATAGAAAATAACTCTTTATTGTATAATCCTATAAAATCATCAAATGAATCTATTAATAAAAAATTAAAAGATCCATTATTTGTTCCAAATATGGTACCTCCTACGGATCTACCACCTAATGTTTTTAAAACAAAAAATTCTCAAAATGAGCTAATAAAAATATTAACAGAAAAATTAAACAATATTAATTTAAATCCAACAAGTTCACAACCAAGAATAAATGTTCTTTCAGAAAACATAACTCAATCTTGTTCATCAACTGATAAAGAAAATTTAGAATCAGAATCAGAAACATCTATCTCAAATCAAAGTAAAATAGAAAATTTAAATAAAATATTTGAAGAAACTTATGAACATAATCCTATTAAAAGAAAAAATTTTAAGAAACAAAGATATGAAAGAAAACCAAAATTTATTCCTAAATTTGGTGATTTACCATTTTATTATAAAAGACCAAGTCCTCAAGATATCTTACATGAAGAAAAATATCGTCATGATATACAAGCAAGTTTTAAAGGAAATGAAATTTATGAATGGGATATAGATGGTATGTCAAATTATTTAATTCAAAAAACATTACAAAAAATGATTATGTATTCTCAAATCCTTAAACATGAAGGAACTTCTAATAAAAATGCTGCACAAATCATAGTACACGGTTTCACTGGTCAATTAAAAGGCTGGTGGGAAATATATCTTACTGAATCACAAAGGAATGAAATTTTAAATTCAAAAAAGATTATAGTAAATCCTTGTAAAATCTGAACCAGGAACTTCAAATCAACAACAACAATCTCAAACAATTGAATATGAGGATGCTGTTTTTACATTAGTATGTACAATAGTTAAACATTTTATAGGCTATAATTCAAATGCTTATCAAAATTATGATACAGAATTATTAATGAATTTAAAATGTCCAACTTTATCTCACTTCAGATGGTATAAGGACACATTTCTGTCTAAAGTATTAATGAGAGCAGACTCTCAATTAAGTTTTTGGAAAGACAAATTTATCTCAGGATTACCAAAATTATTTAGTGAAAAGGTTAGAACTAATTTAAAATTAATGTTTGATGAAGTAAATATAAACTTTAACAATTTAACTTATGGAGAAATTATTTCAGTTTGTACTGAAGAAGGTTTAAAAATTTGTAATGATTTAAAATTAAAAGCTCAAATAGAAAAACATAAACAAAAATATGAATCTCTCTTCCTGATTTTCTCACTCGTGAATTCTTACAGGGTTAAGATCATGGATATTCCTTCCACTTCAAATAACCCTTCCAATTCTCCTCCAAATTCCACAAATCTTAGTACTTCTCAAATTACTTCTTTACCATATACGGATGAACATGGAAATTATCATCCAATCCCTTACCTTGAAATTCTTTCTAACCAAAATCAAATTCCTCAACCATATATAGATGAGAATGGAATTCATCATCCCAAATGTATATAGATGAGAATGGAATTCATCATCCCGAATTTTTAATTGACCAGTGAAACCGTGTACTATGATTTGTGCTAAATGAATTATGTCTTCCATCTCTAAGGGCAATTAAGACAGAATTATTTAATCCTTCTCTATTTAAAGGTTGTATTGCTACTTGAACTAAACCAATATGTAAATATTTCTTTCCTGAATTTCTGATTTTCTCAATATCTTTCTCTAAGATTTTTATTTCTTCAAATTCATTTTGGACGGGAATTGTTTTTTCTACTGTTTTTATAGCTAATTTAGTTGCTATATCAAAATTTCTAATTTTATATACCTCTTTTGGTTCTATTTTGGGTAAATGCCAATTTTGTAAACTTTGTTCTATTTCAGAAAATTCAAGTAAAGATGCATTTTTAGTAAATTTTGTTTTTGAAGAAGAAGCAGAAGTAGATAATGAACGAGAAAACAGGAATTTAAATTATTATTACTCTTTAGATGAATTTATCCTTTTATGCAAAATCCTTATGATTTTCATGACATAATAACTCTAAACTTTTTATACCCTTATTTTAAAATAGAATTAATATACTTTCCGTATTGAACTTTTAAACATTAAGTCTTTCTTATCAGATATCCGTATTGATCAACTGTTTCTCAACATTTTCATCAATATGAACTAATAGTAACATTGATTTGCTCGACTGTCAACGATTTACAGGCATGGCCAATAAAACGCCTATCTTCGGCAAAATACATAAACAAAAATATGAATTAGGTGATTTTTGTGAACAATTTGCTTATCAAATACCTGCGAAAAAATTAACAAAAAGAAAAACTAAAAAATATACTAAAAGACCCTATAAAAATTATAGGAAAAAGAGAGAAAATAAAAGAACTAATAAAGAAGTTAAAAAATGGATAAAAGAAAATGTTACTTGTACAAAATGCAGTAAGAAAGGTTATTATGCAAATAAATGTAAAAATAAAATTATAAGAATAATAGAACAAATAAGCAATCTAGATATAGATGATCAAATTAAAAATAAAATTTTAAATAATATTAAATATGATGAATCTGAAGATTTAATTTTTTCTGAAATTCTATTTATCTCATTTTTTATTTTAGTAAAACATGAAATCAATGAATTAAAACAGGAAGGTTTTAAAGTTAATAAACTTAAATTGGGTCTTTCTCTTTGTATATGATTAAAAACCTTATATATATTATAATACATATAATATACAATATATATGTAATATATATAGATAATAAATATTTTATACGTACATAAATGCGTATGTACATGCATGCATACATACATACATACATACATATATTTATATATAAATATATATAATATAATATATATATATTTATATATAATATATTTATATATATTATACGTACGTGCACGCATACACACATACGTACATATATATAATATAGTATATATACACATATGTATGTATAGATATTATCTATATATCTCTATATATTATATATTATATATATTATAATACATAAAATATATATAATGTATATTATATATAATATATATATAGATAATAAATATATTATACGTACATAATGCGAATGTACATTCACGTATACATACGTACATACATATTTATATTATATATATTTATATATAAATATATATAATATATTTATATATATTATACATACGTACGTACGTGCATGCATACATACATACGTACATACATATAATATAATATATATACACATATGTATGTATAGATATTATCTATATATCTATATATATTATATATTATATATATTATAATACATAGAATATATATAATGTATATTATATATAATATATATAGATAATAAATATATTATACGTACATAATGCGAATGTACATTCACGTATACATACGTACATACATATTTATATATTATATATATTTATATATAAATATATATTATATATTTATATATAATTAAATATATATTATATATATAATGTATAAATATATATATTATATTATGTATAAATATATATTATCTATTATATATATTTATATATATAACATATTTATATATATTGTACTGTACATACATACGTATGTACATGCATGCATGTACATACATACATACATACAATATAATATATATCAATATATATATGTATATATATTACCTATATATATTATATTATAATACATATAATATATATAATATGTACTATATATAACGTGTATTGGTAATAAATATATTATATGTACATACATGCATATGTACATGCATGCATACATACGTACATACATATATTTATATATATAAATATATAATATATAATACATATTTATATATAATATATTTGTATATATTATATGTACATACATATGTATGTACATGCATGCGTGTACATACGTATCTATGTACGTGTAATATATGTGTGTGTGTGTGCAAAAGTGAGTATATGTTCTTGATGTTCTTGGTGTGTAGGATTTTAGTGTGTGTAAAAATGTGTATGTGTATGCAAAACCAAAAAATGTGCCAAAAATACTTTTTCAGTGTTTTTTGTGCCAAAGAAACACATTTCTTAAAAAACAGTCCATCCAAACACACCCATAAATTCCTTTACTCTCAAATTTCATCCAAATTCTCATCTTCCTCTGATCTCTTCTCACAACATCACTGTACATATTCTAGGTTAGAAACAAGTTCTATATTTTAGTTCAGATTTTATAAAAGTTGTGTTTTCATTGATTTGTTTATCTTTAATCACTTGTATAATTTTTTTTAGGATTTAGGGTTCAAAAGTATAATCGAAATAGCTTTTTATATATGAAGTGTACAAAATTTACATGCAATCTGAATAGATGCTTTTCTCAAAGGCAAGTGAGAAGTTATTTGCACAAAAAAGTTCAGATAAAGAATCTTGAATTTGTGTATTGCTTATTTTTTTCTTTTTCTTTTATCCGTGTTGGTTCTCGTGTTTAACTTTTTTGTGTTTTTATATTTTTTTTAAAGTAGGAGATGTTTATTGTTTTAGTGGGCTTCAATGAAATGATTAACTTACATTGTTAATTTTGAGGAGGAGTATTTTAGTGCACACAAAGGTGGTTTTTCAGGTAGTGGTGACATTTTCCCACAAAAATTACTTTAGAGCTTCAAGCTTTCTGTAGATAAATAAAAGTTCATAGATGGAAGTATCTTCTATTAGTTCAAGTGACAAATAAAGACTAACCCCACAATTGTAACGCAAGTAGAGATGGGCATGGACCGGTTAGTCGGTCCATACACTCGATGTTCTAACTAAAAATGTTTATATTGATTCGCCTAATTTAAAACCATATCCGACAAACATTTGCCAGTTAACCACTTAGACGGGGACTCAGTTAAAGAAGGTCAGGTATTCCAAGTAACAAGAACCATATAATATTAATTAATTTGAAAAAATAAATAAAAAATTATTACAACATAAATACTTGTTCAAACTAAAAAGAAAACTACTTTATACAATTTCAATTACTTTGCAAAAAAAGTAAAAAAATTACTAATTGAAACTTTTGCATCCACTATTTTTAGAAGTAAAAAAGTTACAAATAAAAAATTTGTCACATACAAGTAAGAAAATTGCTTATGTTATCTTCCATATTCCACATCTAACTTATATGAATGTAATTTTTTAGTTAATATCAAGAAAACGTATGATTATCTAGCCATAAAAACAAAGGATAATATACAAATCAAAAAATTAAATAAAAAGAAAAATCAAATACGATATTTAGCTTTTTGAATTATCTAAGACTTGAAAATAACATGACTTGGTAGTCCTCATCTTCTCTAGAAATTTAACAGATATTAGTCTCTAAGACATGTTTGTGGACTAGTTCGGCTAATCGTGGTTTTTAAAACTTGGATACCTAAAACTAGAACCACTTTTGTAAATAAAGTTTGGTTAACCTAACTGCTTTCAAATTTTTGGTTTGGTTTCCTTCATTTTTTGATTTGGAATGGACTGATTTTTGCAATTTTTCAGTTTTTTGGTTGATTTTGCCCATCCCTAAACACAAGTACTGCAAGAACAGTCATTCATATATCCCTTCTCTGTTTTTTTTTTCTTGGTTTGATTTTTAGTTCAATTATTAATCTACCCCATTCCCTTTTTTTCGTTTAATTTCAAGTTCAACAGTATTTGAGTCAATTAATTTATACTATTATCAATCAATTATTTTTTATGTATTTTCAACTAATTCACTTCTAGACAGGCGTATCTTTTTTTTCCATCTTTTTTACTTTATAATAAAGTGATTCAACGCTCAATTCTAGACAGGTGTATCTTTATTATTCTAAAATAAAATTTATGCTAATATACTAATTCAACTATCTATTTATTGATGGATAATTCATAAACAACAACTACTACTAGTGTTTTTGTACTTAGTGGTATTACCAGAATTTTTTACTCTAACCAGTAGATTTTATTTCGTTTTCTCTACTCTAACCAGAATTATTGATTTTGTGCCTCACGTTGGAAGCATAAGTGATGTGGAACAAGATTTCTACGTTTTTCATATTACTCGTCTATATTCATTTTAGGGTTTTAGATAGGGTATTTTCTATGGTTTTAGTGTTGTTTTTATTTATGTTAGTAGGGTTATTATAATTGTTATTAAAGTTGGCGAGGAGCGTGTAAGAAGTTAGTGGGCGGATAGCATAATTAGGCAGTTGAAGTTGTTGACTAGAAGACTTCTTTTAGTACGGCATGACCACGCTTTATATCGAGAAATTTGCTGTCAAAAATGAATTTTAGCAATTTTCTCCAATTTTTAAAAATTTTTACTCTATTTTTATTTCTTTAGTCTTAGAATACTGATGTAATCTATAAATAGACATCCTAATGTTTCTTTAACATCTTTTTATCAACTTATTCTCAATAAACGTGGTTTTCATCAATATTCTCTCAAGATTCTTGAGATTTTAAGGTTCTAACGAATCTTTTCAGAGTTAGATCATGAACCTTTCTCTTTGTTCTTCGGGAATCATTCATAAAATAATTCCTTAAATCATGCTTCCGCATTTAGTTGGTATCAACATAGGATTCTCTTGTGACAAACGCTAATGCATCTCAAGAAGACCCTTTCCTCGTTCACTTTAATTTGATGCATGAACACATCCTATAGGCCAATAACAAACTTAAGCAAACACTTGAGAAGTTTGTTTGGAATTATCCACTGGCAATTGCGAAAAAAGGTCATAGGCATCTTAACCATGAGAGATACGCAGTTGGGAGATTCACTCTCAATGAACCTATTGCCCATACTATTCCCCCACATTCTCGTAGTTATTAGATCTATGAGAGAGGTAGCTTGATCAAACAAAGTCTTCATTCGATCCATGAAATTACATCCCCAACCAATTGAATAAAATCTAAACCAGTCGAATTGGAGTCTGTGATTGAGGAACATATTTGCAAGCTTGAGATTGACTAGGAGGGGTATATTTGTGAGTCAGAACATAGAAAACTTTCATTCCATCTGTGCTTATCTAAATCTCTTCTGTGCTTGTCCGTGGTGCAATCTGAGAAAGAGGCCGAAGGGTTGGAATTAAAGCTATGGAGGTTGAAGAAAATCTTCTTAGAAAAATCACTAATAAATCCAGTCTCAATAGATTTATTGTTGGATAAATTCGCAGAGCAAATTGCTATCTCGAAAATTGAGAATTTTAATATTGGTATGAAAATTATATTTGACAAATTTATTCATGATGGAAAATTTCCTGTGAACACCATGAAATTCGAATTTATTTCCTATCAAGATAAATTAATAAAATTCATGTGGACAATTGTAAGACTCGAGATCTTTTTACAAGTTCTAGGATCATATGCGGTTTCTCATTTCATAACTGCATTTCCGTTTGGTTCCTGTGTCAAACTTCTCTAGGAACTCGAAGGTGAGTTCTTCTCACGTAGGAGAGTCTGATATGGAACAAGATTCTCGAGTTTTTTATGTTACTCGTTTGTATTAGTTTTAGGATTTTAGATAGATTATTTCTATGGTTTTAGTGTCATTTTTATTTATCTTAGCAGGGTTATTATGATTGTTATTGTCATCAACAAGGAGCGTGTAAGAAGTTGGTGAGCGGATAGCATAATTAGGTAGTTGAAGTTGTTGGACAGAAGACTTGCTTTGTTATACCACGCACACGCTTTATATTGATCTCTGTTGGTAGTTTACTAGAAGACTTCTTTTAGTACGACATGCCCATGCCTTATATCAAAAAGTTTGTTGTAAAAAAAAATAAATTTTAGCCATTTTCTGCAATTTTTTAAAATTTTAACGCTATTTTTCTTTCGTTTGTCGTAGGAAATCGATGTAGCCTATAAATAGGCATGTATGCTAGGGTTTCTTTAATATCTTTTATCAATTTATTTTCAATAAATGTGGTTTTCACCAATTTTCTCTTAAGATTATTGAGATTTTAAGGTTTTAACGAATCTTTTCAAAGTTGAATCTTGAATCTTTCTCTTTGTTCTTGGAGAGTCGTTCATTAAACAATCTCTTAAATCATGCTTCCACGTTAGTAAGGAGTCATGTTAAAATGATTTGAATTTCACAATGGGGATCAAATGATGACGAATTGGGTAATGCTTCGAGAGTTGTTACGAGCTTACAATTGCTTAAACCATTGTATTAACAATTACCAAGCAATTAAAAATACCATGCCATAACCCCTATTATCAGATTTATGAATGCTGTCAATCTTTGAAAGCCTCCGAGTTTTAACTAATTCCCAAGCCTACCATCTAATATATTGGAATTAAAAGCATTTAGCACACAACACTCGTTAAGTCCACAAAATTCTAATATATCATGTCTAAATACCATGCTACAAGGCTACAAAACAAAGTCTCAACTCAAAATTATAACAGAAAGATGTAATGTCAACAGCTCAAAAATGAAAAATTTGCAGCAGCTACCCAATAGCAAAAGGTCTAGCATGCCGCTGTTACAACTTAGCGTCCACACTGCCTTGACACAATTCTTGGCAACTACCTTCCAGATTTAGTACTTGACAGAGGTGAGAATGTCTAGCTGGAAGCCAAGTTTCTCTTCGGCAGCTTTCTCTGCCTTCATTCTGAGTCTTGTTAGCTGTACGTAGTTTGGACATCTTTAGCATATTCTGTGATCAGGTACCGCGAACTTATGAATTTCCATAAATCACCTTGAACATTCTACTATCGAACAGTGTTATTAAACCAATGACATTCGCCAAATCATGATAATTTCTATTCTGTAGTATTTTTAACATAGGAACAATCAGTTTGAACTTGTTGAAATGTTACCTCTCAAGTCTAGGTAGTTTTTTTCTTTATGTAGCTATATTACATCTTCTTTTTTCTTTCTTTTATTTACAAGTTTTTTTTTAATTGATAGGTGATTAATTTAAAGAATAGCTCAACTGGATTTGGTAACAAAGAGAAAATTAATTTATTTGTTAATAAATATGCAAACAGAACAATTAGATATATTAAGTGTCATATTTTATATTATTTACTTCACCTTATCACATCATCATTGAAGATATATTCAAATAATATATGCTAGTGCTTTAACATGAAATACAGAGTTACGTATGGACAGATTCATATTTTGAAAATTAGTAAATATGCTTTAAGCTATTGGATAATTAACGTAAACAAGAAATAAAATCGTAGATGAACAGGTAGCAATGTTTGTATATATACTTGCACATCATGAGAAAAATCGTAAAACAAAAACTGGTGTCTTGTGATCAGGAGAAATAGTTAGTAGGCACTTTAATCGAGTACTAAATGCAATTGTTAGGCTTCAAGGAGAATTGATTAAAGTGCCTATATCTATCCGTCTAGGATTAATCTAGATAAGAAATGGAAATGTTTTAAGGACATAAAATCAATATTTTCATTAAATGTTTTAATTATATGATATAGAAAATAATTATATTTTATTTTGTAAAATTGTTTAGGAGCTTTAGATGGGACACACATAAAAGTGTGAATATTAGAAGTTGATGAGCCTAAATATTGAAATAGAAAAGATGACCTAGCTACAAATGTCATAAGAACACATGTTCACATGATATCCAATTTATTTATGTCCTGAGAATGTTCAGTCGTAGATAGGAGAGTGTTTCAGGTTGCATTGAGTCAAAGAAATGGACTACAATTGGAGATGGCAAGTTAAAATAATAAAGAGTGAAAAATTAAAAATTAAGATGTAATTATAAAACTTTCAATTTCTTATTTTATTGATTTTTTAAAAATATTTCTACTTTTTTATATTTTTAGATATTATTATCTTATGGACGAGGGATATACAAATGGCAAAGGATTTTCGCGCCATTTAGAGGTCAAAAATATCATCTAAATGAATGGATGACAGGCTGTCAATTAAATACTCCTAAAGAATAGTTTAATACGATACATTTTTTAGCTAGAAATGTCATTGAAAGATGTTTTGGGTTATTGAAAACACATTGGACGATTGTTAGGGATTTAAATTGCTATCCAATCCAACTACAGAGCAAAATTATAACAGCATGTTGTCTTCTCCACCATCATGAAAGAAGAAATATGCTTGTTGTTCTGGCAAAAGTTGATTTGGAAGAAGAATCAGTAGATGTAGAAGAGGAGTCTATTGAGTTAGATGGTGAACCTATCGCTTTAGTTGAACCTCTAAAGAATGGATAAATTGGAGACAACCTTTAGCTAATCAAATGTTTAACTAATGGATACAAAATTGAAACAATGGATAAAAATGAAGTACAGTTTTCTTATATTTTTTGTAGGTGTTTATGTGATTAGTTTAGCATTATTTGAATAAAGTTGTTCAACATATTACTTTTTTTGTAACTTGTTTTGTTAGTGTAGGTTATAACAACTTGTTTTGTTATTGATTTGTGATAGAGTTGTTTAATAATTTAGATTGTTTGTAACTTCAAAGGATAAATTTTCGTTTCTTTCATGTTAATGTACATATGTTAATGTTACGTATATTGAGTATAATCTTTTTTGTTGTTTCTGCATGAGTGTTTTATATATCAAAATTTTGTGAAAATATAATACGTTATGTGCACATTGGCTCATATTGAATTTAATAATGGACAAAGAACTAAAATATTTCTTCTTATTATAGACATGAAATTAATGTAGTTTTTGATTTTGTGAAGATAAAGGAACTAATCATGTTTGGACCACAATTGGAGATAAAAAATTTGTAGAAACCATGCTTGTGTTGAATATGAGTGGAAACTTTGATGATGAAAATGGTAGTGGATTAAGAGAAGGATATAAAAAAGAATTAGGAAAAAATATTAGAACAAAAGTTACCACGACATGCTCTCAGGAAAAAGCCATATATTGAATCTCATTACAAATTCTTGAAGAGACAATATCATGCTACTCATGAAGCACTCCATGGCGAAGAGTCAAACAAATGTTTTACGGCAATTGCAAATGTATGGGATGCATATATGAAGGTAAGATTAGTTCATTATTTTTCATTTACATCTACAACTTTTATTAATATTTTGATAAACTTTAATGCCAATAATTTCTAGAATTATTGTATACTTTATTAATAATTTGGTAAACTTATATACTAATGATTTATGTAATAATCGTAGAATTACCTAGATAATTCATTTATGAGAAACAAGTCATTTCCCTATTATGATCAATTAGCTATTATTTGAGGACAAGATAGAGCTACCGAAAAAAATGCTGAAGCACCTGTAGACATGTTGGAGGAAATAAATAAAGAAAATAATGAGGACAAGGACGTTAAAGGATTTGATAAAGATAATGCCGAGACTCAAAATGATACGTGCGGAATTATGACGGCCTAGAACTCTTGAAATCGGTTTGAACAACTCAATGAAATTGACGTTGAGGGAATCCATCCAACACAATCAAGCCAAAAGATGTTGCTCGAACAATTTGAATGTCTTAACCTCAAGGAAATCGTTCCAAGTAATTAAGAAGAATTCAGGTTGGTTGCCTTGAATTGATTCAAATTTGTTGAATTCAATCCCTTAGAAAAATTGCTAGACCTCTACCTATCAAAGGAAGCAATTTAGTTGGAATTAATCTAATTGGACCTAAATCAAACCCTTTGAATAAATCCTAAGCTAGTAGAATGGTCGCCATGGAATCACTCCAATGAGATCAAGAGCTAATTCTAATCCAAGAACCCAAGACTAAGCTCTCTAAAAGAGAAAACTCAAATTTTATTAATCACAAAATCATGAATAATTTGGATGAATAGTACCTGGCCTTTCATAGGCTTACAAGCTCTTGTAAAGAAAAGTCTAGAAGCTTAGCTAAAGTAAACTACTAAAACTCTAAACTTGACATAAGTAGAATACCTAACAAAACATGATTTAGTAACTAACTGAAATAGAACAAAGCTAAACTACTAAAATACTAAAAAAATTCATCCAGCCCAAATAAAAATAAGAGAAAATTCGTCCAAATGTACATCTTGGGCTGGTTGTCCTCTTGTGAGCTTCAATTGGACTTGTTTTCTCTTTAAAAACAAACTTGATCCACGACCATAGCAAAAGCCTGCCTATTTGGACTATCTTGGAGTTTGTAAACCAATTGGACTTCAAGCTTTCTTTGTACTTATGTTTAATCCAAATCCAAAATGCAATCTTCAAGTCCAATTCCCTTGATTGATCAACAAATTCTCCAAGCCCAAGATTGGATGAAAACATGGGCCTCCTTCTTGTAGAATCCTCCAAATCTTGCATGAAGACTTGATCCAAGTATGCATCACAAACTCTCTCAAAGTCAACAAATAAATTAACGTGCAATGCACCTTGATCCATATCGCAAAACACTCAACTACCAACGGGGTGATCCTCAAGGTGAAGGAAGTTTTAGAAAAACACATCGCAAGAGGAAGAAGAACGTTGACAATTTAGTTTTAGTTTTAAGTTTGGAGCGTATGACTGATGTATTAAGTGCTTACATGAAAGAAAACAATGAGCAAATGGCTAAACTTGCCAAAATTGTTGCAACCACAGACCACCTTAAAATTGACAATGAACACGAGCTTAATGAAAAAATTTGAAAATTGGATGGGTTGTCAGATTTTGAGTGATAAAATTTGGAATGAAACTTGTGTATGATCCAGACTTACTAGATTATTTTTTCACTATTGTGGATTTTGAAAAAGAACAAATACTTAGGAAACTTTAATTTAGCAATTAGTTACAAAAGATTATATCGTATTTATTCATTTTTGTAGTTTTAATATAAAAAATGCTTGACATTTCGTTTCTATGATTTGACTTCAATAAATATTTATTATAATTTAAATGCATGATTGGAATATTGTCTCTTGGTGGCTAAGTGGTCAATCAAATAATAAATATTAGATAAAGTATAAATTCATACTTGATTGGTAGTCTTTTATTTTACTGCTTGTATGATTAATAGTGGTTGAATGTGATTAGTAGCTGATTATGCCTTTACTAATGACAATAGCAATTAGTTACTTAATTTAAAAATAATACTATTTTATTACAAGATAATTTCAAACTAGATAAAACTTGATTGCGATTAAATTAAGTGGAACAAGTAGGCTCCAATTGTATTTATTAATTACAATGACAATTAGTTGTTTTAACTTAATAATAATACTATTTTACTGTTAAGATAATTTAGCTCCTAGCAAAACTTAACTATGAATGAATCAGATGGAAAGCGTAGTTTTTGTTGTATTAAGAACTACTCATCTACATACAAAATAATAAGGTGACGTTAGTTCTTTTAATTCAATAATAATACTATTTGATTGTTTAGATAATTTAACTCTCAGGCAAAACTCAACTGCAATTGAATCAAATGGAACATGTAGTTTTTTGTTGTCGTAAGAACTACTCAACTACCTATAAATAAGGTGACATTTATAATTGTAAAAAGAAACATTATAAAATAAAATAATATTTATCAACTTATAATTTATTAATAATTTGCATTCTAGAATAACATTATTCAATCAAAACTTCTTTCGCATATTATAATTCTAAGAGTATTTTTGACAACAGAGTGCAAATATACATTACATTACTTGTTACATTATTATAAACCCAACATTGTAATAGGAATCTAGACCATTTTTCTGTCAACATTCTTCAGAGTGCTATTCAAACATATTAAAGGAATTATTTTCCAACAATTTAAATTCTTAAGAAATCAGATTTCGTTAACTTTACTTGCCTACCAACCAAATGAGGGATTATTCTGTACAACATTTGAAGTGAGATTATATAATCTAACTCATTTATTAGGAAATTTTCTAATTTTTTGTGAAAGTTTGGAAGGCACTTACAACATTTTAATGTGTCATACGGGGGAAAACGTGATAAATAAAACAATTATCTACCATAAAATTTTAGAGGTATTTAAAATAAATTATTTAACTAAGCTTTAGAAAGACATTAAAAAAATGAAACGATTGAAAAAGAATGAAACTATTATTAAGAATGAACAGCATTATTTATACATAAAAAACTGATATTTAGCTTGTTATGAAATTTGAATGTTCTATTATGATGCGACGAGTTTTTGTTGGAATTCTCCCAGCCGTGGGTGGGTGGCCTTGAGTTGCGCCCACGGCTGACCCATAGGGCACCCATGGCTCGCGGACAAAAAGTTTATGCGAGTGAACCTTCAACCAACAGCACCCGCGGTTGGAGTAACTAACCCGCGGCTCGTCTGCGGAAGTTATACGAGTTTTTAGTTTTTTATAATTAGTTTCCTTATTTAATTGCAACTCTTTAGGTAGTTTACTTAGTACGAGTTTAGGTTAGTTTTAGGTCTATAAATATGTTATTTAGCAGCGTTTTATGTAAATTTTTGAGAATTTAATATTATTATTGAGTCATTTTAATAAAACTTGGAGAGCTTTCTCTCGTTTCTTGAATTTTGGATTCATGCCTTAGAATTTTGTTCGTGTAACGAGTTCCTCGCCACTACACATTCTATATCAATTGGTATAAGAGCGGACTTCTCCTAGGATAGCCACTAGTAAGAATCGTGATATTAATCCCATTGATGGAGTTGGGGATTTCGCAACAACTACCCAAGTTCAAACATTACACAGCCATTTGGATTGATTAGATGAAAGTTTTGATCGCATTAATAAAAAATTGATGATATCTTCGAGTTGTTACGAGGCTTGCAGGGTAAGAGAGATCGTGATAGGAAAAATTATTGTGGTGTGGGATTTGATGCATGAGCGACAAATTAGCCATCGAGATCAAACATCAAATCATGGTTGGAGGAATTATCACAATGTGGGATTTACCCATGAGTGACGATTTAGCCATCAATATCTATTATCATCATTTCGTAGAAATCAGGCCTACGAAGAGCGCTATGTAGGAAACCCAAACTCACATGTTCATGAAGATCAATTGCCTGAAGAAGATTTGACACCAAAGAAGATGGTTGAAATAAAAGTACTACAATTGGAGGGTTTTAATGAAGAGGATGAAGCCGCTTGAACAAGAACACATATGTGGCCCAGATGGAGAGGATGAAGATGTAGATGCACCACTTTCAAAGGAGTCACCGATGGAGGATTGTATTGATAAAACTTTTGCTAATCCAATCCGTAACGGTGTCTTGGTTAATATAATAGACGAATCTTGTGAGGTTGACATAAAAGAGACCAATCAACGTATTGTGAGTATTAAAGAGTCAAGCATCTTGGAGGATTCAAGACGCTCAAATCACTATAAGAAGGCATGCGAAACTTTCAATCATGCATCTCTGATTTGGTGTTCAAGATTGAGATCAAAATTTGAAGGTTGATTGCTCATGGCTATAGGCAAACAAAAAGATCTTTTGGGGCTACTAAAGAGGTACAGACATAGTTGGAAGGTTATACACGCTTGGAGGAGCTATTACATTCAGATGATGCCCATAACTCGAGGACGAGTTTCTTCTGTTTTTTTTTTCCAAGTAGGAGGGAATGATGCAGACAAGTTTTTGTTGGAATTCTCCCAGCCTTGGGTCGGTGGCCTTGAGCCATGCCAACGGCTGACCCGTGGGGCACCCGGCTTGCGGACAGAAAGATGACACTGGTGGACCTTCAATCAACCACACCCATGGCTAGAGTAACTGACGCGCGGCTCGTCTGCAGAAGTTTTATGAGTTTTTAGTTTTTTATAATTTGTTTCCTTATTTAATTGCAACTCTTTTGGTAGTTACTTAGTATGAATTTAAGTTAGTTTTAGGTAGTTTTAGATCTATAAATATGTTATTTAGCAGGGTTACGTAGATTTTTTAGAATTTAATATTATTATTGAGTTTTTTAATAACACTTAGAGAGTTTTCTCTCGTTTCTTGAATCTTGGATACATGGCTAGGAATTTTGTTTATGTAATGAGTTCCTCGCCACCACGCATTTCATATCATATTCTTCCTCAAAATTGTTTTTTTTTTTTTGAAGTTCCTTTTCTCTGATTTTAAGCTTGATTGATGACTCAACATTTTATCTTCTATAGCGAGAAATTTTTATAAATACATAAGATTTGAGGGGTGCAATTGAAGAAGTAAGATGAAATCACTTAAATTTTACAGCTTTTTAAAGGTTTATAATTTTCATATAAAAAGTGTATACTTATTCTAAGTTGATATTGTGAAAGTAGGTCTTGAATTAAGATTTTTTGGTGTATAATCGTAAAAAAATTTGTGATACCAAACTGGAGATTGCATTTTCTAGAAATTCAAATTCCTACGGGTAAACCAAGCACATTGGCATCTAGCATACTTCACTCGTAACTTAGTTTGAGATAAGAAAATTTAAATAAATTCTAGCTTTTTAAACGCTCTGAAACCAAAGACAATTTTGAGTCTAAAAAAGATGTTGGACATATCTAGGTTTGAAGAATTTAATTAAGAGAGATAATGGAAGAAAATTGAAATAAATTCTACTCCCTTCATCCTATTTTGATAGACTTACAGTTTTTCACACAGTTTAAGAAAAATTAGTTAACTTTATTGAAAGAATAGATTAATCTATGATGTTCCTAAAGTACTCTTATATTCATAATTAAATATTTACATTAAATACGAATAGAAAATTGCACCATAAGTCAAATTAAGTTT
This sequence comes from Mitragyna speciosa, assembly GCA_024721245.1. Taxonomy (NCBI): domain Eukaryota; kingdom Viridiplantae; phylum Streptophyta; class Magnoliopsida; order Gentianales; family Rubiaceae; genus Mitragyna; species Mitragyna speciosa. The sequence continues at coordinate 20,706,264 of CM045571.1, forward strand.
ATTTGATATGTGAATGCACGGTTTGCTATACACCTCTCATTTATAATAAAGTAATTAAATAAGGCATTTTAGAGAAGTTGAAAATTAATTGCATTCTTCAATTGGAAAGTGAGCTATAATTTGGGACGGATGAAAAAGGAAAACAAGCCTATCAAAATGGGATGGAGGGAGTAGCTTTTTAATCATTCTGAAACCAAAGACATTTTTGAGTCTAAAAAAGATGTCGGACATATCTAGGTTTGATGAATTTAATTAAGAGTTTTATGGAAGAAAACAAACAAAATTTTAGAAATTTATCATGGGCCTTAGGTGCTTTTAATTTATTGAGTTATGTTGCACATTTGTCTCTCTCTCTCTCTTTTTTTTTTTTTTTTTTTTTTGTAGTTGAAGGGCTTTGTTATTATGTAGCATTTGCACGAGGATATTCCACAAAGCTGTAAAAGCTTTTTGGGAGACGGGAATAGGAATGATAATTTATAATCTTGTGCATCATTGTTTACAATCCATGTTTTATGTCGTACAACTTGCAAGCAACTTTGGACATTGTACAAAATTAACAATCTCTCCTAACAATTCTTTGGGCCCTGAATCTACCTCTGTGTAGCCACCGCAAGTTTGATTGAATTAGCGAAGATACTGCCCACACCTTGTTGTTTTGTTGTGCTATTCTTGATTCATGAATTAGTTTGGATCCGTCATGAACAGGTACAGTTTTTGGGCTTGTGGGGATGTAGTTTGATGATTTAAGTGAATAGCCAATGCACGCTGGAAAAACATTTGTTGACATTGAATATTCTATTGCTTAATGCGAATTATGTGTTCACAAACATATATATAATAAATTTTAACGTGAATTATGTGGTCACAAATATACATTATAAAATTTAACATGAATTACATGTTCACAATATATATATATATATATATATATATATATATATATATATATAGATAGATAGATAGACACACACTGTGATATTCCACATTGGTGAGAACAAAAGAAAAGAAATGATATATAATATCATACGTTTGGGCTACTAAATAACTTGGCTTAAGCATTTTGAGCCCGTGGTTTAAAAACTCAAAAGTTATTGGGCCAGCCCAGACGCGAGATGTTACAAATAGTATCAGAGCAAACCTCGTGTGGTCTCTGCACGGGGTGAGACTGAGCCTATGGTATTTGGGCTGGACTACGCAAGGAAGTGGAGGAACTAAGTGCTGTGCGGGGCTAAGTGCTATGTCAACTTAAGGGCGGGAGCCACTTCTAGAGCCCGTACAAGCCACCTCTAGAATCCGACACAATCGAGTGGACAGTCCAGATATGAATTGGGCTTTGCGAGGACGCAAACGCCTAAAAGAGAGGTGAATGTGATATTCCACATTGGTGGGAACAAAAGAAAAGAAATGATATATAATATCATACGTTTGGGATACTAAATAACTTGGCTTAAGCATTTTGAGCCTGTGGTTTAAAAGCTCAAAAGTTATTGGGCCAGCCCAGACGCAGGATGTTACACACACACGCTTGTACTTGGCTGATTAATATGATTTTCAATTTAAATATTCGGTGTCTGTACTTGGCTAATTGTCTTAGGGCCTATTATTAGACATATCAAGAAAGAATGTATTGATTAATTATGAAACTTTTGGAAAAGTATTACTACAAATTTGTGCAAAATTACATGATTTGATGCTAATTTTGAAAAAAATAGTTCTCTATCTCTAGCGTACTGAGAGCTTTCACATGTTTTGTGTTGGCTGATTTTCCTTCACTTGTTGGTGGAAGGTTTCCAACGAATTGCATTATAGAAGAAAGAAACGGAAAAGGTTAAATAAGGGGAAGAATCAAGATTTCAAGATTTGGTGTTGCTTTCTTTCTCCAATTTTCTTTTCCATATCGCATTCATCACTGAATCATGTGTCCGTCTCGGTTGTTAAAATTGTGACCCGGGTAGAAAACAACTAGGAAAATTAGATACTATTGCTTTTTTCAGAACAACTTACCAGTTGTAAATACAAAACATCTATTCTTAATTCTAATGCACAAATTGTAGACTTTAGAAATTGATTTGTATGAACAGCAGATATATATGCATTTAACCCACTTTACAATTGGAAATCACAGTTCCACATTTTAAGAAAACTGAATTTTTGGGCCAGTAATCTTGGATTTAAACTACTAGGAATAATTCTTTCTGAAAGCCATTCATGGCTTCATCCATTGAAATAAGGGGAGTAATGAGTCATGGGTTGTCAATAAAGTACATTTTCATCGTAGAAATTTCCATTTTTAATTTGTTTGCATCATTTGTTGTTAGTCCTTTTATGGATTAATTTCGAAATTTATAAATTTAGAGTATCCTAATTTGTTTCCCACTTGTAGAAGCAGTCAATTAAGCACATAAATGTTCAAATGTAAAAATAATAAGTGGTGTAACATGATTGTAATACCACAAAGTGTAACAGAGGACCCGTAACTAGTAAAATCAAGCTTATGCCTGAAGGGGATTTAGTGCAATTAATGTTTTAGACAAAAATTGTCTTTTTGACAAAAATAATGGACATTAAGCAATTAGTCGAAGAATTAAAGTGACACAAAATATACATCAAAAGCTATATTACAAATAATCCAAATGTTAACAAACTTAATGTATCTAAACCTTCTAATTATTATAACAATTTTGACTCTTTTTTTTTTTTTTTGAGTAATAAAGTTTGGAGTCGTCTATTCAATGCTCTCAATGCAAGAAAATAAAAGACGGATTTGACATCATTTTTCCCGCAAAAGATATTTTTCCCAAGAGCGTGTAGTGACTGCAAGTTTGATTAATTAATTTGGATCCATCATTGAGTGAAAGTTTCAGGGCATCAGGGAGGTTTGATGATTCAATTGAAAAGCCAAATTCATGCTGGAAAATTTTTTTGTTCACATCAAATCACACTATTGTTTGACGTGAATAATGTGATCACTATGATTTAGACCTTTTGTTTTATCCTAATATATTTTATACCTAAAGGTTCTTTCACATATATATATTTTTTATTCGATTGATCTCTGGTGTTTGTACATGGCAAGTTGGCTTAGGGCCTATTGCAGGCTAACTATGAAACTTTTGGACAAGCAATCCAAAAATTGAGGATAACTTAATGCTAATCGTGTACTGGATAGCTTTCACGTGTTTTGTGTTCCCTGATTTTCTTTCACTAGTTGGTGGACGTTTGCCAACCGATCGCAATTTAAATATAAAAGAAATAAACAGAAAAGATTAAATAAGGTGAGGAATCAAGATTTTGAGATTTTGGTGTATTTTCTCTCCAAGTCAATGTTTTAAAAACTGGACCCGTTAATGAACTGGAGGGGGGTCCGGTTCACAGTTCGACCAGTCGGAATGGAGTTCAATGTTTTTTTTTTTGCTTTTTTAATTTAATTTGATGTATAACATAACAACAAATACTAAATATACTCCACCTTGTTGAACTAGTTAACCCATTAATTATTTGTATATATTCAAATATAAAAGTTAATGAATTTATTATATTTGGTAAAATTTTATGAAATATTTTATGTCTATAACAATTAAATTAACAAAAAAAATTGTATTAAAAGTATAAAACATATGATAACTATAAAAAGTAAGTGTATCAAGAAAGAAGACGGATAAAACAGATACTTTAAAATTCACCACTAAAGTACATTATTATATTTTTAAATATTTTAAATTACAGTCTTGTATATTCTAAATTATTAAATCATATTTTTGCTTTTTTTCACATTCTCTACTCTTTTAATACCATCAAGACTTATTTTTCAATGTAAAATTTAAATTTATTTTTAATACCAAATAATACAATTAACTTTGTATATAGGCTGGTTCAAGTAAATGCAATTTTTTAAAATAAAAGATTTCCTTTGCCCTATTTTTTAAGGTAGTTCGCATACTCAAATGATTTTCAAATTTCAATTTGATTATCTTACTATTAGTTTAGATCTATTTAGTTTTTTACTTTTTTTTACAACACCTAATGAGAGATAATTTCTAACAATTTTGTATCAATCAAGAATTTGATTTAGAATTTCTTAAAAGATCCTAAACTTTATTTAGAATCGGTTCTCATACTTTAACTTTAGAAGTATTCTCTCCAAAGAAATTTTATTTTTGACGTATCGGACCATTGAGCGAGTCAATTTGAACTTTATAGAGTAGTCTCAAAAATAAAACTAACAAGTAAATCTATTTGCTCATTAGTTCTTAATTTAATCAATTATGTTCAATTTACACATTTTCTTTAATATATCAAGAAAATGTGGATATGTGATGCTATAATAATTGGAATCAATATTGCATAGAAAATATTATTTTAATAATAAGAATTGATTTTTTAAATTTTTTAATAAAGAAAATAACTTTCGACCTACTTACTTTTCAAGATGCCATACGTGCTTATTATTGAATAATGATTAACCAGAATTCAAAATTTAAACAAATGACTTACAAAAATACTAATTTAAACTTTTAATTAGGAGAATATTTTAGGTATAAATGAATAATTAAACAATTTAGATAAAAGGACTAATCTTAGTAGGAGAGATTTTGGTAAAAGTAAATCCAAATGAATTTGGATGCCAAGATAAAAATGTAAGAATAATTAATTTCATTAAACATGAATAATAAAGGAAAAAAGAAACTAAGAAAAGTAAGAATCAATTAAATTCATTGAATGTGATTAATGAAAATACAGAAACTAAAAAGTAAGAATGAATTAATTTTATCAAATATGATTGATAAAGGAAATAAAGAAACTAAAAATGTAATAATCAATTAATTATATTAAAATGATTAAAGGAAATTAAAGAGAACAAATAAAAGGATTGACCCTATGAAAACCACAAAGGCAGCAATAGCCCAATGGTTGGCACGCTTGATGCATGAGCGGGAGGTCTCAACTTGAGACCTCCTTGAGACCTCCCGCTCACATCTGGAAGTGAAATTTTTGGAAAAGTAAAATTCAAAAAAATCGGTGATTCGCTAGGTTCACCAGTCTGATTCGGTTCACATGATTAGACCGGTTTTTAATGGTTCATGAACTCTATAGTACTTTATACATAACCGGACTAGAGGCATGACCAGTTTACGGTTCAACCGGTCGAATCGATTGGTCCTGGTCTGAGTTTAAAAACATTGCTCCAAGTCCCACTCATCATTGACCCATGTGATCTGGGTCCAAACAAATTATCAGGAGCGAAAATTTGGTACTATTACTTTTACAAAACAACGTACAAGTTGTAAATACAAAACAACGATTGTTAATACTAATTTTAGAAATTGATTGGTATGAACAGTACATTAGAATTTACATAAATTGAAATGGGAAGCCAAGATTGCAATAAAACATTTTTGGCTAATCTTGGCCTTAAACGACTAGGAATAATTCCTTCTCAAAATCGTTCTTTGCTTTCATCCATTAAAATGGGGAGTAATGTGTCAAGTACGGCTATCAATAATCTACATTTTAACCTTGAGAATTACATTTTTTTACTTGCTTGCTTATGCTGTCGTTTAAAATGTACTCTCTAGTACAAATAGAAAAAAAAAATTCATTTGCTACTAGGGTATATTTCAAAACTAGTTTGTGACAATGTGTGCTAGGGATGTTAAAAGAACCCGAAAAATAAAAAAAAATCGGTAGAATTGATTCATTCTGAATTGAAAAAGAGGTATGCAAATCGATTTCTATTACTTAACCAACCATTTGAGTAGTGGTTTACAAACCTACTAATCGTCGGTTACCCAAATCGGTTCATATATGATATAAATTAATTTCTTTTAAATTTTTGTGCAAAAGATTAAAGGATATTTTGTGTTGAAATTACAATTTTATTATTCAAAATTGGATACAAAAAAATGCAGACTTGACTTTATTTTTTTATGATTTTAATGACCTATTTATAAAAAATAAAAAATTAGAAAGTCTTGAATTAATTATTATATGGCATAAATTAATATTTATTTTAGGAAATATACACATTTATATGAATAATGTATTTACAAAAGTGATACTAAGTGTGGAAGTAAAAAATATAAAAAAATTTAGATTTCTTATTTTCTAAAAAATATATTTAGAATTAAACGACTGTTTTCTAAGTAAACGATCATCTATTACCATCTAAAGGTGGATCAATTGACGGTTCAAATTTTTAGCGAAATTGGTAAAACTGATTTGGATCAAATTTTTACCTCATGAACCACATACTCGATCCATGATGTGTTGCATTGTTTGTTGCTAGTCTTTTTATGGATTAATTTATAAATTTATAAATTTAAAGTATCCTACTCTGTTGTTTCCGACTTCTACAAGCCGTCATCAATTAAGCAACGCAATAGTTCAAATATAAAAGTAATAAGGTTAGGATTTAAAAGTGGGAAATGGCTATCATTTTATAATGCATTTTCTATTTTCAATTCTGCAATTTTTCTGGCAGCCGGTTGCTTTCTCTTTAAAATCATGTTTGTGATTGCAGTCTTCTTACCCCACGTTTGGTGCATTGAAATCATCTAGACCGGAAAAGTCTTTCCATCTAGAATGGGCCGGAAGAAAATTTTTCAATCAAATGTTTGGTAACTGAAGTCAGAATAAAATGCCTATTCTTTTTCAATGCTGGTATAATCATATTTAAATGTCAGAATAGAGAAAAATTTATTATAATTTCACTTAATTGCCCTAGATTCTTTGTACTAGAATGTGTCATATCTTTATTTGTTTGTTTATGGTATGTATTATTTTTATTCTTACAAGAAACATTAACTTTTTTATTTTAAAATTACTGATATTATTGTCAAAATTAAATTAACTATAAAAATATTAAAAATTAGTAATGAAATCAAATTTTCATATTATCTATTTATTTTATTTACATTTAATTTAAAAATTAAAAATAATATCTTAAACATTATTATAGCAAAAAGGCGAAAAATATTCTAAGGATATATTAAATTATTATGATTTAAAAATACTAAATAATTATCGATTAAAATTACAAATATACCTAATATTTTTTAAATTTAAAAATAAACAAATAATAAATGTATCATGTGCTAAAAAGAATTAGTAGAAATAAATATGTTTAGGGATAAAACTGGTTCCTAATACTTTGGCCATTCCAAGATAAAGTTTGAAAGGCCTTTCCCTAGGTTTTGTTGAGGAATGGGATTCCTAGAAAAAGTTAGAATGAGCATTCCAGCCAGAAAGAGTTTTCCAACTTAAAATGTCCATACCAAATATGTGAATGGAATGAACAAGTTGAAAAGGCCTTTCAATTCTAATCCATTCTCGTGTACCAAACCTGAGGTTATATTAATCCCTCAAGCTACTATGCCAATCCTATGATATGTTAGCTTAATGCCCACTCCATACCCTCATGGTGCATGTGGTTTATTGATAGTGCATTTTTAGTTAGTGTTAATTGTGTGTTTTTCCGTTATGTTTTAGTGTTTTATTGTTTTTATGAGTTGATTCTACTCTAAGTTATGTTTTGTGTCATTTGTAGGTGTTTGGTACAATTTGGAGCAGAAAGGGCAATTTCCAAAAGTTTTTGCTCGTAAGGCATGGGCACGCTTTAGTTGGGAAACTGAGTTGCGAGATTAAAGCAGAATTTTCCAATTATGACTCAAGCTGCACCTTTTGTTGCCAGATTCTGGAAGCCCAATTGATTTTTAGGAATCAATTATTATCTTTTGTTAATTTGAATCAATTAGCTTTATAGGAAAGTATTATTAGGTAATTAGACTTTTATCTAAAAAGAAAATAATTTCTTTTGTGATAGGATTCTAATTAGGATAGAAAAAGTAGGAGATAGGAGAGAGGACGTACATACTACTACTTTTGGATCGTTCTTCCTCAACTCTCGGCTGGCATTATTCTTCTTTTCTTCTATGAACAACAATTCTATTTATCTCTATCTTTTTATTTCCATGGGGTGAAACTAAAGCACGTTTCTAGTCAAAGGAACAATATGACGAATTGGTTCTACAAAACTGTGAGAATGAATTTATTTAATTGTTTCTTTCAGTTATTGATATTTGTATATCTTTTGGTTTTAGTGCTTAGAATTATTGTGTTAGATTAAATATTACTAGCTAGATATTTAATTCTAACATATAATCCTCTGTCATTCAAAATAGTTAAATCCGTAATTGTTTAATTATGTTGATATTTGTGACAATTGGCATGATGTTTATGTCAGGGAGATGTACAATCAAATTTAAATAAACCGTTGTAGGTGTTTGTTAATTAGAATTGGTCTTTTCTGATTTGTATTGCAATTGTGAGATTAAATTCTATCGTTGTACTTAGGTTGTCTCTCAATTAGGGAAGTAATTATAGTTGTACCTTAATTACCGAAACAGTAAGGAAGAGTTGGTTGTTAGATTGTATCAATAGCTATAATCAATTTATTATTAATTGTTAGAATTCATTCTTGCATCAATGATCAGTCGAGAGAACCAAATTTGATATCATTCCTTGGGCTAGAGCTTTGTTAAACTTGAATTTGTTTAATTTTATTTCCTACAAATTTGTTTCTTTTAGTTTGATTAGTTATTTTTAATTATTCAAAAACCCCTTTTATCTAGGTGACATCGAAATAAGTAAATCCACCAATCTCTGAGGGGACGACCCTTCTCATTGCTATACACAAAATTAAATTTTCTTAAGTAGGTTTTTTATATTAATTTTTGTACGGTTGACACCCTCATTTATGAGATGACAGAATTAGATTACTAATTTCATGTCATCTCATGTTTGGTTGATTTTTATGTATGTTAGTAGTAATCCCATTTAATCGAAATAATTCACCATAGGTGGAATAAGATATTCTCATGAGAGAGATGGTATTAGTTATCCTTGGATGATTTTTAGATAAAATAACTAAATTTCAAACTAATTTGCCCCCACCACCTCATGTGCAACCCTAGTATCATTACCGCTGCATATTTATCACCACAATGCCGTGCACTAGAATTACCAAATTGCATTACCACCACCACCCTGGTGCACTACAACTACTACCGAGCGTGCACCACTAGCATGACTAAATTGCACCACCACTAGTAGCACTATTAACCACCATCATCGAGCACCACTATTGCAACTACATGCATCACTGCTATTATTAAGCACCACCACCACTACTTCTAAGCAACACAACTACTGCCATCGCCACCCTCTACTACATTTCACTACCAAGACCACCTATCACTGTACAGCACCACGATTGAGCACTACCACTGTTACTACCAAGTAACGTCATCACTACTACCATCTACCATCTTGCGCCACCACCATCAAGCTCCATCCTTTCGATTATTATGTAACACTACTACCACCAACCACTATATTGCCTACCATTTTGTACCGGCACGACCATCTATCACTTTGCACCACTACCATTACCAAATAAAAGTATTATTATATTTTGACCAGTAAAATGAAAATTTGATTTCCAACCAAATGCAAAATGAGACTAATTCTTAAACAATTTCCCATTAAATCCAATACTAATCAAACATTGGACAATTGAGACTATCAATCCAAGGATGACTTATCCAAAATTCATAGTACAAGGATAAGCCATCTTATCGAATCCAGTCCATTAACCAAATGAAGCCTAATTGTTTTCTTCTGAATCAAGCCAATACATTTACATGAAAAGGTGAGATTAGCGATTTAATGTGCAATTAGAAATTATTTAGCACGACGATTGAGAGCATAAATCACGTCATTTGGTCATAGAAGGTAATGATTTTCGTGCTAGCTAAAAACTCTTGCATGACAAGTAGCTTCAATCACAGTTTGTTAAAAAATTCTTATGCTTCCTTTGAATTGCATCTTGAAAAAGAGATTTCATGAAAATATAATTGCTCTTTTTTGTAAAGTTGGTGTGGTTCGAGAAAGCGTATTTGAAAAATTCTTCGAAAAATTAACTGTAGCATTCTTTTTTGCAGACATGTTGTTTGGCATTGTGTTTAAAACACATGTTTTTAAAAAACTTAAAACATGTCTTTCAATTATCTTTTACGTCATATACACGTTTATCTATAAGAATATTTAAAATTGCTAGAGTAATGCTTTAAAAAAAAAAATCATTCGAACATGGGAAAAAGCGATCCAAACAGATCCTTGGTTATTTGTGGACCCGACAAAAGTTAACGTGTTTCAGCATTATTTTTCTATCAATTCAACCCATCTATAAAAGGAGGAAATGTGAGAAGGTTGAACATGAGTTGTTCTTGTGCTCTGAAAAGTAACTACTTAAAAGTTTCAGACAAAAATGGAAACTAATATGTTTCCGCTTGAGGAGCTAACAACATTGCTCTTAAAACACCCTCTCTCTTTGCTTCTTTCTTTCCTCTTCACTCTGTTTCTTCTCAAATGGTACAATTCAACTTCAAACAACTTGCCAAATCTTCCACCTTCCCCACCAAAGCTACCCATTATTGGAAACCTCCATCAGTTTGGTACAATTCCCCAACGATCTCTCAAATTATTAGCTCAAAAGTACGGCTCGGTGATGCTGCTTCATCTAGGCAGCAAGCCAGTACTCGTTGTCTCTTCCACAGATGCAGCAGAAGAAATAGTCAAAACATATGATTTGATCTTTGCCAGCAGACCAAAAGGAGGCTTTGCTGGAAGACTTTCGTACAATTTCAAGGACGTAGCCTTTTCACCTTACGGTGAATACTGGAGGCAAGTAAGAAGCATCTGTGTACTTCAGCTTCTAAGTACCAAGAGGGTTCAGTCCTTTCGAAGCATAAGACAAGAGGAGATAGCACTGATGTTGGAGAAAATTAGAGAATCATGTGCTTCATCTTCGATCATACGTATGGATGAGATAATAGCAACTCTTACTAACAATATAATTTCGAGGGTTGCCATTGGCAAAAGGTATTCAGGAGAGGAAGGTGGAAGCAAGTTCAAGCAAATATTTCAAGAATTTACCATGTTATTGGGAGTTTTTAATATTGGAGATTACATCCCATGGCTAGGATGGATCAATCATATTAATGGCTTGGAAAGAAAGGTCAAGAAAGTTGCCAAAGATTTCGATGAATATCTTGAAACTATAGTTGAAGAGGGAATGGAGAGACAGAAGAAAAGAGGAAGCAATTATGGCGAAGAGTGCAAAGAGCAACAGAATTTTGTGGATGTTTTGCTTGAAATCCAGAGAACAAATGCCACGGGATTTGCTATTAGTCGAGATTCTATTAAAGCAATCATAATGGTAAAGAAAATTATTTTCCCTGTTAAGATTTTAACATTTCTATCTGCTGCTCTGCTTGTTCTTCCATGCATTTATTCACAAATATATGATAGGAATTGGGAAGTGAGAAATCAGAAACTCGCACAAGTGTTAAGGAATAATTCCTAATCTCACTACAAAAAAATAAATAACTAAACAAATCTCTTGAATATTTTCACTATGCTTTCCCTCCAATCCAACCAAATTGTAAACCATTTTGATAGGAAAAATAGAAACTATATAGGATTCATGGACCAGATTTATGGCTTTACTTATGGATCTTGTAATTTGAAAGAAAATTACATGAGCAAAGTGATACATGCTTATGCTCGTGTAAAAAAGTGATATAAAATTACTCATATGTCTCTCTTTTAGACCAAAACATTCACAAGTGAAATAATAGATCGAGTGCATGCATGAATTATCAGAAATTTGTCGGTTTGCTTGTTGTGTGCATAATTTGGGTCTTTGAAAGGATGCCATCAGCAGTGGAGATAAGTTATGGCAAAATAATGTTACATAAGATGCAGAATAAAGATCATTGTGGCCTTAAGCATTTTGGACCCATTAGAGTAAAAATATAGTGTCTATACTCCAATGAAAAGTAAATAAAATATTTTGCTTTGTTTGTCTCAAATTGACATTATATATTAAATCAAACTAGTTTAATCACGTCAAAATTTGAGAATTGAATGTTGCAGGACATGTTTGTTGGTGGAACTGATACCACGTTTTCGCTCCTAGAGTGGACAATTTCAGAGCTCCTAAGAAACAAAATTGCTATGACTAAACTACAAAAGGAGGTGAGACAAGTCTCAGGATCCAAATCAGGCATCACAGAGGATGATTTAGAAAACCTGCATTACTTAAAAGCAGTAATAAAAGAGACTCTTCGATTGCATCCTCCACTTCCATTACTTGTTCCCCGAGAATCTACCAAGGACATAAAAGTAACGGGCTATGATATAGCAGCAGGCACTCAAGTGTTCATCAATGCTTGGGCAATTGGAAGAGACCCCAAACTGTGGGAAGATGCTGACGAGTTTCGGCCCGAGAGGTTCTTGAATAGTCCTATAGATATTAGAGGGCAACATTTTGAGTTGATGCCATTTGGTTCCGGAAGGAGGAGCTGCCCCGGTGTTGCATTTGCCTTAGTCACAGCTGAACTTATACTTGCAAATTTGATTTGCGACTTTAATTTTGAATTGGCTGGTGGAGCAAGACCAGAGGATTTGGACATGACTGAAGCTTCTGGCATTATTACCCCAAGAAAAGTGCCTCTGCATCTTGTTGCAAGCCTACATAATTAGCAACTGCAAGCTACCATGTTGTCATGAAAGTATAGCAACAATGATTACCAAAGACGGTATTCTAGCCAACAGAATGTGATCAGAATAGTTATCTGTTTAGATTTACTCGGCAACCTTTATGGAGATCTGTTCTAGTGATTATAAATTTTAGTGTGTGTATTGGGGTAATACTGTGTGTTCAAGATCATTTTCAAAATGGAAGTATTTCCATGCCTCATCTTCAAGGCAACTGCATGTTTTTTTTTTTTTTCTTCTTTTTTTCTTTTACCCCTTCCTTTTCCCCCTTTAATAGGGAGGGGAGGAAGAGGAGCTAGTATTGAAGGTCTAAATTCCATGTTGATTTCTCAAAAAGCTTCTTAATAAATTAATAATATTTTTAGCCTTTCTGCATAATGGCAATTGATTTTGAATTAGATATCTAGATTCTGTAATACTAAATCAGAGCTCGCGCTTAGGTTTCGATCGACTCATGAACTCAATTGCGTATAATTCGCAGCTTTCTTATATTAATTTGACTATCATTCATATCCACCTAATCAATGATTTCCATTCACTTTGAATGTGTTGATTTTAACCTCTTATTTTCGATTGCCAATGCTTTATCTGCTCACCTTTTAGTATATAATGCTTATTTTCCGTGGGTGTACTTTAATAAAAATCTTTTTAATTTTTTTTCAAAAGTCAAGATTATCTATCTATCTATCTATCTATCTATCTATATATATATATATATATATATATATATATATATATATATATATATAACTCATAATCAACAAAAATATTTACAGGAAGGGTAACTACCCTTAAATCAGTACTGTGCGATCTGTTTGATCCACAGGGGGAAACAATTTTCCCACGGAATCACATCTTTCAGGTCAACAGCAAACTTTACTACTTGTTTTGCTGCATTTACATTTTGTATACCCGGAAAGAACAAAAACCGAACAAAGAGCTGAGAAACAAGATATTTTCTATAATGGCACTGCTCAAGAAGTTGTCTGTTAACTGCTGTACTAACTAATTCCTTAGTTTCCTATTAGCAACTTTAATTGTGACTTCCTCCCATCCTTTCTCCTTTGCAATCAACAAAGCTAGCTTGATTATATTAGCTTCTTCCATCTGTATGTTAGCTTCTCTAGACTCTAATGCAGCCCACACCATGATCAGTTTTCCTTGTTGGTCTCTGGCCACTATGCTATAGCCAATTTTCTTTCTTTACCTACTAACTTTCGCACTTGTTATAATGTTGATCCCTTTTGAGCAGAGACTCCTTTGATCCTCTTCTGTTTCTTGCCTATCTGTTTCCTCTTTGTTCTCTCCCTTTTCATTCTGATTCCATTGACTGAACTCATTCCACTCATGCAAAGCTTTTTCTGCCACTTGTTGTCCTGGCCTTCCTTCATTGCTGAAGAGTTTCTGGTTCCTACATTTCCAGATCTGCCAAAGAATGTTGACAGTGATTTCAATTCTCTGTGTCCCTTGGTTTTTATTTTTCACCTCCATCAATTTTTCCCCCCACTTTCCAAAATAATGACTGACTGATTTTAAGCCGTCCCACTGGATTGGAGCATGCGTCCAAAATTCAATTGCTGATTTGCATAAAAATAAAGCATGTTCCAAAGTTTCCCTTTCTTCTCCACAAATGCAACATAGTGGAATTCCATTGCCTGTCCTTCTAAAAATTGTCGTATTTACTGGGAGTATGCCATGAAGACACCTCTATATAAAATGCCTTTTTTTTTTTTTGGCTAATCTCGTACACGGGGGAGGGCGCCACTCTTAAATTTTATTAATAAATTAAAAATGAGGAGGACATAAACCTTACCTCCAAAAAAGTACAGTAACATTACCAGAAAGAACACTTAAAACACATGAGAAACCTGTACAAAATAAGCTACTACAGAAGGAAAACTAAGTCTATCTAATATCAAAGATCCTTGTGCCTAATGGAAGGTCTTGAAAAGCTGTGTATGTTCTGTTACTAACATGCCCAATACCAGTGTTAGAAAGAGCATCAGCCACTTGATTAGCTTCTCGAAAGCAATGGATCAAATTATCAAAATGGTGGGAAAAAAGAAATAATTGTTGAATTTCCTTGTAGATGGACCAAGGACAACGTAATTCCTTCTTGAGCACCTGGATTAAAATCTGTGAATCACTTTCAACAATAAAGGAATCAAACCCATGTTGTAAACAAATTTTAACCCCAAATAAAAGAGCTCTAGCCTCAGATTGGATACTAGTAGCAACCCCAAAATTAACAGAAAAAGCCAATAAAAATTCCCCCTGTGAGCCTCTTAGAATACCACCACCACTAGCCCTACCAGGATTACCTTTAGAACACCCATCAATATTAAGTTTCATCTTCCCCTGGTCAGGTTTTATCCACCTCACAAATTGGTATCTTGGAGCCTCCTGCCAATATACAATTACTTTATAAAATGATCTCCAATCTCTCCCAGGAAAGTTGTGATTAGGAAATTGCAAACCAACCAATTCTTTTAACTCCATAAAACTTGCTTTACATACCTTTTCCAGAATAATCACCAACCCCTGGAAAACAGCTATATTTCTAGCTTTCCACCAATACTAACAAATCAACAGTGAAACTAAACGGTGCACAAAATCTACAACCAAATGTTTTCTTTTTGAAAACCACCATGCGCTCATGTAAGCTCTCACAGAGGAGCCCTTATACTACAATCCAATAACATTCCCAAAAAATTTCCATAAAAAACCTGCCAAGTCTCTAGAATAAAAAACATAATCCAATGTCCCCACTGAAGGGGCATTACAACAAAAACATTTAGAAACAACATGAAACCCTCTCTTACACATAATAGAGTCAATAGGCAATTTACGATGTAAGCGTCTAACAACAAAAAAAGACACTTTAAATGGAAAACCCAAGTGCCAAATTCTACTGAAGACAAATGAGGGGGCAGCAGAAGATTGAATAGATTTGAAAGCAGATTTGAAAGTAAAATCACTTGAGTCCGATAGTTGCCATATCGTTCTGTCTGGATCATGACCAACTGGAGAAGGAAACTCAACAATCTTCTTCACAACTTCATCAGGAACTTGCTGAGTTAACTTATCTACATCCCACCTACTACATGCACAAAAATCTTGCAAACAATGATCTGAAACATCCACAAGAGAAGATGCAAGTGAACCCGATCCCATCCAGTTGTCAAACCAAAAATTGACCTCTCCTAAATAAATAATCCATCCAATATGTTTTTCAGTCAGATTTCTAGCTTTCAACATGCAGTGCCAAATGAAAGAGTCATTTTGTTTGGCATTAGTTCGACAGGGATGCACCAATCTGTAGTACTTCTCTAACATGAAGGTAGCCCACAATGAGTTTTGCTCATGAAATCTCTACTACAGTTTCATAGAAAAAGCATCAAAAACCTTCTTTAACTGCCTAAAGCCAACCCCACCAGATTCTTTAGGCATACACAATGTCTCCTATCTCATCCAATGGTACTTTGAATTACCATCCACCTTCCCCCATAAGAAATTTGCAAACACTCTCCATAGCCTTCAAGATTGATAAAGGGGGAGCAGCTGCCATTAACAAATATACAAGGTATCGAAGTCAAGACATAGTTTGATTAGCACAATCTTACCACCCAGAGACAATAACCTATTCTTCCAAGATGCCACCCTATTAATGACTGAATTACTAGACTTCCATAAAGAATGTGTCCTCCTCCTCCCCTACATAAAGTAGGAAATCCAAGATATTTAATAGGGAAATCTTTGGAAGAAAAACCAGTAAGCTGATTGATAAAATGCTTCAATTCATGGTTTATATTCAATTTCCACAGACCCTTCCGGAGCTCATTCCTCTGCATATCTGCACTAGACCCTTCCTCCTTGAACCTTCTGCTTGTTCCAATTTGTAGCTACTCTGCAGCCTCATATCTTGATCTAACTGTATATTGGCCATTCTCATTCATTTTCCAGACCAACCTATCTTTTCTCCTTTCCATACTGATAGGGATTCTCATTATATTGTCAACATCTTCTTTGGAGAAAACTTGATCAAGTAGAGCTTTATTTTAACACTTGTTCCTTATCAGTTGGTCAACTGTGATTAGTTGGCTATCCGGAGGTTTAACATTTCAAAATTTTCCAATCTCTATAAACGGGATCCAAGCATTCTCCCATATGCGCACAGACTTCCCAACACCTATTTTCTTCAAGAGGCCCTCTTTCAGAACATTCCGACAAGACATGGCACCCTGCCAAAACTAGGAGGCTTGTTTTGGATTATCAATTTCTAGGATATTCTTACCCTTATAGTATTTGGCTTTAAGGACCCTGCTGGCCAGGAGGTTAGGCTTAGTGATACATCTCCATAACTGTTTAACGAACAAAGCAAAATTAACACATTGGAGATCTCTAAATCCTAAACTGCCATGATGTTTCACATTTGTTAACCTATTCTAGCTGAGCCAATGCGTTTTTCTGTTCCCCTATGTGTCACCCACCAAAATCTTGCTATTTTGCTATTAATGTCTTTGTCTTTCCTTAATTTCTTGGAAAGTTTAAAGCAAGATAAAACATAATTAGGGAGAGAAATTAGCAAAAATTTGATGAGTGTTTCTTTACTAGCTGTGCTTAGCAGTTTACCTTTCCAACCTTCAAGCCTTTGTGAGATCTTTTCTTTTACAAAGCTAAAGACTTGGTCTTTAGCTCTTGTGATGACCATAGGAAGTCCAAGATACTTGGTTTGAGTCACTGTTTTCACTGTCTCCAATTCAAGATAGATTGCTTGCTTCTTTTCTTCTTCCATATTCTTACTGAAGATTGCTTATGATTTTTCCAAATTGATCTTCTGTCCTGATGCAACTTCATAAGTTGCTAACACTCTCTTCATCTCCTTGGCTTCTTGTGTAGATGCTTTACCAAAAATTAAGGAATCATCAACAAATAAAAGGTAGGATAGGAAAGGCCCTCTTCTACTCACTTTTACACAAGAAATTCTCCCCTTCCTAGCTGCCTGTTGAAGGAGGTTGGAGAAACCTTTAGCACATAAGAGGAATAGGTAAGGTGATAACGGATTGCCTAATTCCCCTTTGTGGGGTTACATAACCAACTTTTTCTTCATTAATGTTGAAAGCATATCAAGCAGTAGAAATACAAGACGTGATCCATTTGATCCAAATTTTACAAAAACCCATCTGACTCATAATTGCTTCAAGGTAAGACCATTTTACCCTATCATAAGCTTTAGATATATCTAGTTTGAGGGTCATGTAGCCTTTAGTTCCTACTCTTTTGTACTTGAAAGAATAAATAATTTCATAAGCAATGATGACATTATCAATAATTTGTCTATCAGGTGCAAAAGCATTTTGGAATTCACTAATACGTGTATTCAAAATAGGCTTCATTCTATCAGCAAGCAACTTAGTAATAGTTTTATACACTACATTACATAAACTTATAGTCTAAAGTGGGAGATATCAGTGGGGAGGTCATTTTGTTTATAGATGAAAGTTACCGAAGTTTCATCAACAGATTTTAAAAGAAAACCAGAGTGGAAGAAGCTTTGAATGGCTTGAACAACATCATCTCCTATAATGTTCCAAAATTTTTGAAAGAATAATAGAGTCATACCATCAATGCTGGAAGATTTATCTGTTGCATTGACCAAAAAGCTGACTTGATTTCCTTCTCTTCAAAGGATCGAGTGAGGTCGTCATTCATCTATTGAGTTACTCAGCAAGGTATTCCAGCCAACACTTCAGAGAAGTCATGTTGGCATTCAGATGTGAACAGTCCCCTGTAAAAGTCTTCTACTTCCTCCTCAATCTCTTTAGTAGAAAAGGACCAATTTCCATCACTTTTTTGAAGCTTTGTTATCTGATTTCTCCTTCTTCTCCCATTGATAGAAGCATAAAAAAATGATGTATTATTGTCCCCTCCTTAAGCTAGTTGACCCTTGCTTTTTGTGACAAAAAAATTTCTTCCTCCTTATAAGCTTTCTCTAAGTCCTTTTTTAGCTTCTAGACTCTCTTTCTTGTTGTGACTCCATCCAAGGTCTTCATTTGATTGATTTGCTCTTTTATTTCTTCTATTTTTTTAGCTACATTCTTATGTGCTCCTTTGTTCCAGTTCAATAGCTCTATCTTACACCCTTTGATTTTTGCATTAATCTGTACATTCTGGATCCTTGACTTTCCTTTCTCCATGCTCTCTCAATGACCTCTCTGACTCCTTCAATATCAACCCACCTTTTGTCAAAATGAAACCTGCCTTTTTTGTCTTCTTTTTAGAGGTAGTGCTTAAAAGTAATATACTGTGATCAAAGGCTTCTTTTTGTATGTGTAGACATTGAGCCTTGTCAAAACTTTGCATCCATTTAGCTGTACAAAGAGCCCTATCCAGTCTCTGCCTAATGAATCCCTCATCCTCCTAATTGTTAAACCATGTCCAAAGTTCATCATTAAAACCCAAGTTTATTAGTTGGTTTTCTCTAATCATTTCATTAAAGTCTCTGAAAGTCCACTCCTCACGGATTCTTCCACCCTATTTTTCCTCACTGGAGCATATATCATTGAAATCTCCCATGATTAATCACTTATCTCCCCATAAGATCTTCCTCCTCTTGATTACTTTCTACTGCTCTTTCCTGACTTTACTTATTGCACTGGCATAGATAGCAATACACTAGCAAACTGAATTCGAGTTCTTGTCTTCAATCTGTAGCTCTATAATGAATGTAGATGTTTCCACCCTTCTAATCAAAATATCTTTCTTCCAAAATGCAGCCATACCGCCAGCCTTTCCAATTGCTTCCAAAATGATAGAGTAATCAAAACCTATCCTTTTCTACACTCTTTCCATAAACCACTTTTATATTTAGTTTATGAAAGCACAATCAAACTTGGAGAGTGGAAATTTATAATCTTCTTTAACTGGGGAACTGTCAAGGAGCTCCCCGCCCCTTTACAGTTCCACACCAAAATTTTCATTGCAGCTTTGGGAACTTTAGGTAAGTTCACACAACCTTGTTTTCTTTACACTAAGAGATTCTAGTTCAACTTCTTGTCTCTTCACATTGCCCTTTCCATGATCCAATTCCATTTATCTCTTAGACAAAATTTCCTTTTACCTTCAACTCCCACATTAAGAACAGACTCACTTACTTCTGTTAGAGGTTTCCTTCTAGTCTCCCTTACTCTCTTAAATCTCCTCTATTTGATACTCATATTTTCCTCTAGGAACACTCCTAAACCTATTGGGTTGTTCAATAAGTCCACTTTCATGTTGCTAATATAGCCATTGCCTTTACCATGATATATACTATCCAGCGCTACTTTTTGTTTTTCCTGTGGAATAGGTGACTTGTCTTACAACTAGGTACACACTTTCGTTGAGAGGCTATTACTTGGCCCTACTGCCTCCTTTCCTCTTTCTTCTTTTGCAACTGGTTTGATATGACCTTTCTATTTCTCTATCCTATTTCCAGCAGGCTTTATGTTACCACCAGTCACCAACTTCTCTTTTGAACTCTCATTTTCCCTTCCTACCTCTACTAACTCTAGTCTATTCCCGATCGACCCCTACACTAGGAATAGAACTTTAGGTCTATTTGAATTTTCTTTTCCCGCCAAACATTCTTCATCTCCTTTGGTCGAATTCTCACCATTATCTGAGTTATTATTACTTTCATTTGAAATTGTCTAAAGTACTCATGATTTTACATGCGTTCTGCCACTGATCTAAGCTACCTTTTTTCCTTTAGCGTTCATCCACACCCCAAATTGTTGTTGAGGGTTGCCTATACCTGCTTTGTTGAAATAGGTTTTCTTACCATACCCCAAAATTCCACAATTGTAACAAAAATCAGGGCAACGCTTGTACTTGAACTCCAGCCATCTGGATGACTCCTTAAATTTTATAAAAGTACCCCTCAACAAAGGCTGAGTGATATCGATCTCCACTAGAAGTTTCAGATGCCTTCCCTCTTTACTCCCAGATTCAGGAATGGTGACCTCTTTTACTTTCTCAAAGACTGAGCCTACTTTCTTACCAATTTCTTTAAAGAACCAGTGCAATGGTAAGTTCCAAATTTGCACCCATATATCTGTTGAAGCGAGAGCTCTTTTATCTTCTTCAATGCCTTTCTGCCATCTCCTTAAAACCATGACTTGATTGCCAAAAATCCATGGCCCTCATCTGAGAACTTTTTCCAAGTCTGATTCTTGCATGAAGCTGAATTGAAACAAGTTTGTATCGAGTTCTAAATTTTAAGCTTCCTAGGACACCCCCATGCATTAATCACATAGCTCTTAACTTTGTTGAAGTTAGCTATTATGTCCCCTATTATTTTTCCAATTAAGCTTATCTTACATTCTTCTATCTCTTCTTGTACATTATCCACTAGTAGTTTTTATTCTTCTTTCTCTTTAGTGCTTAAATTGAACTTTCCCAACCTTTCATAGATTTCTTCAGCCACAACACAAACTCTACTAAGGTTTTGGCTAAAATACTCTGGGTACTCACTGATGATCTTAGTGACCCTATTAAAGCAAGAAAACAAAGTGCACAATACAAAGAAAGAGATAAATCAAGATTAATGTATACTTCAAAGACACAGAGATAATATATAAAACATGAAGATGACTAACATATAATCCTGAGAACAAACACATGGATTCGATTGGAACATTTACCCACAAACAAAGAAACAAAAAACATACCGGAGCAATACAGAGGAACAAAAGGAGGAAAGACCACGATAAGATAAAAACAAAAGTAAGAACATAAGAATGAACTTTGTCTACACAACCCCCAAACTTTTATTGATTATCTAGAATACACTTAAAACGAGCAAAAATGGGACAGTTTTTCTAGGAAACAGGTTAGACTCCTACTATGGAGGATAAAGACTCTCATACTAGGAGAGAGAAACTCTCACACTAAGGGAGAGATCTATTATAAAAATCTATTTAATGATTATATGTAAATTCTATATTTAGTATACTTAATGTCTATAATTATTAGAACTAAAATTTTCACCTATAAATAGAGATTTTTACCCAAAAGTTTCAGTCATTCCTACATTCTTTCATCCATCATCTCTAGGTAGTGCAAAACTAATATTAGAAATATTATGAAACAAAAAATAGAGTAGTGATAGGCTTCTGTCTTTCTCTAGGTAGTGTAGAACATAGTTGACTATAGTGATAATAGTTGAGTTTTAAGGAGGCAATGCCTTGAGACCTAATACACCCCAAATAATACTCCATAAAGGTGCGAATTCTCTTAAAAAGAGTAACATGGTATGTGCCTCAATTCTAGCCAAATTACTTGATCGGTTACACTACTTGTGTAATATTTAGACAAGATTACTATTGTCTATTATTTAAAATAAATATACTTTATGAATTTAGTTGTGATTAATTGATTATTTAAGTTTAGAATCAACACCTTCTTTATTTCTACATAGTCAGTTCTTTTACAGAATCCAAATTACATATGAGAGGGAGTTTTAAAGTAGAAATCCTTCGTGAATTCATTTAGCATCCTCTTCATCATTTAATTAACAAGCTTTAATATCTATTGAGCCTTGTTACCCTCAACCAACACAATTCTAAGCTTTATCTCTTTCATCTTTGCTCCGTTAATGGATATTCACCTAGTGCATTATCCACTAAGGGTAGGAAAGGACGTGGATAGGTTAATTGGTATATGCACTTAATATCTTAATCAAAAGTAATTTTAATGATTCACAAAATTTGCTAATTTTACACCATCTTCATTAACCGCGTAATCGCTTAACTAGTTACCTTGTCTAAGATGGTTGAGTACTATTGTTAATAGAAACCATGTGTGACGTCAAGCTGCTTAACAAATTACCTTGTTAAAGATGGTTAACCACTATAGTTACTCAAAACCATATGACATTAAGCTGATTTGTCAAAACAAACCAGGAAAAATATACAATTTTAGTCAATAAAGATAACAGTAAAACATAAAACAAATTTAAAGAAGAAAACTTACTTGTACAATCCTATATACTTTGAGACATTAATTAGAAAATCGCAAATAAAAATATTTTGCAACACTAAGTTAGAAAATTACAGATCAAAATTCTTCATAGCACAAGAAAGAAAAGTGTTTATGTTGTCTTCCATAATTGATGTTTAAGACAAATGAAAATAATTCTTAATTAGTAACAAGAAGGGTAAAAACCCTTATTAACTGTTAAACTATTCAAATCGTACAATTTTTGCTTCTTGACCCTTTTTTTTTATTCCAAATTAGCCACTCAAAGCAACATATTAAAGGCCATTCGAATTTAAATTTATTGTAAACCTACATGGAATATGTGTGATAGCCAAATGGGTCGAGACCAGGGCCATAATCTCCTTTTACCACCATAGTTAAAATGATGGATTAGGAATGGTGCCCCTAGAGGCTATTATAGATATGGTAGCAATTTGCATGTGGTGGTTGAGGTGAAGGAGAAAAAGATGTGGAGGAAGATGGAGGGGAAAAAAGAAAATAAGTTAAATTATGTTCTCACTCTTAATTATTATTTTATGAGTAGAATGTCATACCCTCAATTTTTTAATGACGTTTGACAAAATGGCAATAAGTATATCACTTTATCTATTTGAGTGGGTGGTTTGAAAAAAAGAAGATGTTAATGATAAAAAATACAAAGTTTGAATAGTTTAGTGATAAATTTAGTTAATTGAATGGGTAATTTGAAAACTAAAAATTTTAATGATTAAAATTATTCAATTTGAATAATTCAGCGACCAATTAGAAAATAGAAGCATGGGATAATATATAAATTAAAAATAAAATGGAATAAAGTATAATATTTATGCGTTTGACTTCTCTTAGATCTGAGTATGAAAAGACCTAATAGTCCTTAACTCTCCTATAATATTAGTGACAATTAGCTTTTAGGACATACATGTGACTAAAGTTTTCAGCTCTTCTATAATATCTATGAATATTAGCCTTTGGGATATATACAGATTAGTTTTAGTTAACTGCTTTTAAAAATTAATATCTAGAATTAAAACTTTTTTTATAGATAAGGTTCGGTTAATTTAACTGATTTTAGAAACCAATTTGATTACCCTCACTTTTTCGTTTGGGATAGTCCCATTTTTTGATTTTTGATTTTGATTATTTTCCCACTCTCGTTCCTAGCCTTGTCCCTTTACCTCTCTCTAGCAAAACTCATAGTGATGGGGCAAATTACCTGGTGACGTGCGAAAATACCAAAAAAAATATTTAGTCTATTAAAATTTTCTTTTCTCAATGTATTCCTTAGCTCTTGAAATTTGAATCAAATTAGTATTTTAAGTTCTTTGGAAAATCAAATATGTCATATTAGCAAAAGTTTATATTATTTATCCATTGACATTGATGCAAATATAGAATTCATGCTATAAAATGCAGGACGAGGATGTTATGTTGGAAAAAAAATGTAGAACAGAATATATAAAATAAAATGTACAAATTGATGAAACTTGAATCATACTAATGGCATTGTCCTAATAAACTATTTCATGGTGGCGAAATGTTTCCCCAAGATTAAACAATCCTTCCACTTAAAAAGAGAGATCAAGAACAACAAATAAAATAACCACCAGAAGAGGAGAGAAGGGAGCAAAAGAAAAGAGAGAAAGAAATGATTTTTATGAATTGCGTTGTGTGTTGGTGGAAGAAAGAAAGCCCAGTATTTATAGGCCACATAAAAAGAGCTGTTGAAATAGATCTGTTAGGCCATTATTAAAATTTTTGGTTGGGCCATTTATTAAAATTGTTTCATTGGGCCATTAAAACAAAATTAATCTATTGGGCATTAAATAAAATAAGATCGTTGGGTATTAAATAAAAATAATACGTTGGATATTAAATGAAAATAATCCATTCTATGTTTTATATATTAAAAAAAAATATATCCATTGGGCCTTTGAAAAAGTATATGTTGGAATTTAATAAAAACTCTAATCATTTGGATAAGGAAAAATTATAAATTATTTGTAAAAACAAATGGATACAAAACTGGATTGGGTGACGTTTAATCCACGTGCAGGAAGGCAAATCAGCCAGTTTGAATTGAATTAGCTCGACTCAACTTCCTCCTTGTGCACGCTAGCTGATATTATATCTTAACTCATCATAAGTTCATTAATGAACAAAACAATATAAAGTGATTCAAAACTCTTTGGTTTTTCAATGGGGGACAAAAGCTTTTGAAATACACACTATTTACAACAATTTCCCTAGGAACAAATAGAGGGTCGAACAGTTAGAACTCTAGGACTCCACTCTAGAGGTTGGGAGTTCGAATCCTACTAACACCATTCCTTTCCCCTAATGTAATAGTATAGGTTTGATCAATATATATATATCCCTTCTATTTCAAAAGATTTTGAATAAAAGTGTAAAATATCTGCTGGATTTGTTTGGGCACAACACAATCAGTTTAGTGTCTTTTGAACTATGAACCAAACTTAAACTAATAAAACATGACTTACAAAATTATTAGTGAATTATAAATTTCTATGAATCAATAACTCTCGATGTATGTCAAAGATTTTATCAACTACATTGCAACGCACAATTTGCTATTCAACGTGGTTTTGTGCATTTAGGCCATACGCCTGCCCAGTTATGCATAAGAGCTCTAAAGATTTGACCAAAATCTTATAGAAGCGGCCCCACTCCACTCTCATATAGGTGAATTTATCAAGTGTATACTACTTAAATACACCTCCCTAAAGGAATATGAATTCATTAAGAGTTTTTAAATTCAACCTCATGATTATTAGCAGTTAAAGCACTTAGTTCATAAGGGACTTAAATTTGAAGTGCTTTACCGTCAATATCGACTTGTTAGTACCCATATAAACATACTTCATGAGATCTCCAATCACATAGGTTGGGTTACCATATCTATTGGCAACTTGTTGGTCTAAGTCTCATTTCCCTTGTAGTTTGAAGTTTTGACAGCACATCTCAATTTCATGTGTTGACTTTTACGATTATATGATTTGTTTTTATCAATAGCAATTGTCGCTTGACAATCACAATGTATAGACCAGGATGCAACAAATCCTTAGTTGAAGGAATATCAGCTAAGAAATTTCTCAGCCAGTCTGCCTCAGTACTAATCAATTCTAGAGCTATAAACTCTAATTCCATAGTTGATCTAGCACTAATTGTCTGCCTGGAAGATTTCCAAGCTATTGCATGACTAACAATTGCTGAACACATAACCACTAGTGGATTTTTTCTCACTTAAATCAGAGATCTAGTTGGCCTCAATGTAACCTTCTAATACAGTAGGAAATTCACTATACAGGATACCATAGTTCATGGTTTCTCTCAATTATTTCTTCAGTCTAATTAATGCAGACCAATGCTCATGATTGGAATTTTGAGTATATTTACTAAATCTACACATAGCAAAAGGTATATCAAGTATTGTAAAATTCATTAAATGCATTAGACTCCTTGATAATCACCAAAGTGAAGCAGAACTAAGTAGAGTTTGGAATTAGGTTTTTAGAGTTTTTATGCTAGTTTTTATTTATTTGTGTGCAATTTCTCTTTCTTTTGAGTTTTTAGTTTATTTTGTGGTAAAAGCTACTCACGTGTTATCTGTGTGATTTTGTTGGTTATACTGCCATTTCTTATGTATTTGGATCACATATGGAGAAGGATGTGATTTGTTTCGAAGAGAATTCACAGTAGATGATAGATGGAAGTTTAAAAGCAACCAAAGTGCCCATTTGAAGTGTTAAAAGTGAAGAAATAGACCGTAGATGCATGTGTGCCAGTGCCAAGTAGTTGGAGTCCCGGTAGAGTTAAGAGCTAGAGTGAAGAATTAAAGGAACATAGCTTCTAACCGAACCCGCGGCATAAACTCGTGGCATGAACCCGTGCCACGGGTACGGTAAAAAAGTTGCTAATTGAAGGCACAGGTTGAATTGTCGTCGTGAGTTCAGGCTACAAATGTATGATTTTGAAGCCCTTTGGGGCTATCTTTCAAGAGGATAACTCATACTCATTGTGAACGGTTGGGATACATTTTTTTGAAAGTTTTAGAGTGCTAAAAACACCAAAGATTAGCATTGCATAGAGAGAGAGAGAGAGAGAGAGAGAGAGAGAGAGAGATAATAGAGTAGTAAGGGTCTCTTTTAAAGAGATTTTCTCTCTTTGAGAGAGCCACCATCATAGGTTAGGAAATCTCTCTCTAGAACTTCAAGTTGGAGGAATCTCTTGTACAATTCAAGATTGGATGGAATAGAGATTGGAACCTTGTTCATCAATCAAAGAATAAGATTTATTTATTCTATTTTTATCTCTTTCCTAATTGTTATTGATTTGTTTATTAAAGTTTTGATCTGTTATGTGAAATCCATTATGGGTGTTTGATTTGTGAACCTAAGGTTAGAGGAAACTAATGAGTTTATGCATATGAAGTGTTTGTAATTGGTTTATGCTATCTTGTATTTGTTTGTTCTCTATTTTGGGATGTATGGATTTGTAGTTGCCTGATCACTAATTATGAATTGTTAGTCATTATTATGTAACGAGAGTTGGTAACAATAATCGAAAGGAAATGGTTGAAGTCTGGCAAATTTGTTAAAATATTGTTAGAAAAAAAAAAATTTGGCAACTGTGGGTGTCAGAGGGAGATTTTTGAAATCTAGAGGCGCCGCGTTTGGGAAACAAGATTTAATCTAAGTCCAGAGAAGAAGATTGCCGGTGGGAATGGTGTATCCTTATGGAGTGGTTGATGGAACTATAGGTGTCCGCAGCTAGAATTGCTTGGCTCGATAAGTAGGCTGTAGTGGTTGCGGCTAGGCTTAGTGGCTGGAAGTTGGCTGTTTGGAGGTTGAGGAGGAGTGACGCTGCTTGCAGTAGTGTTCTTGTGGATACTCCGGTGGCTGTGGCCTTGTACGTGAGCAGCTGCAAGTATTTTTAGTGGTGGCTATTGATGGTGAGCTCACTAGGTATGGCTTTTGGTTGGTAGTTTGTTGTTTTTGCAGGTGATGACTGAGTTGTTTGGTCCAAGTCCGAGTTGACCCAGCCACGATTTGGCTGCAACTCTTCAACTCGAAGACAATTTGGTCCTAGTCAATTGAGTCCGAATGAGTTCTCAGTGAGTCTCCTTTCTTCGAGAAGAATCAAAACAGCGTCAGACCGTAGCCCTTTGTTCTGGTGATGACTCTGACTCAACCAAGTCTTTGAACCATGCTTGCCATTGCATGCTTGATTTTATTTTCTTTACTTCAACTAGCTGCCCATTACTTTCCTTCTCTTTTCTTTTTGTTTTGGCTTATTTAATTAAATCAAACATGTGTAATTAATAACTCCTCAGACGCTTAACTATGTTGATTCAATTGTTATGTAGGTTAGATAAACATAGCTCATAGATATGCCTAGGTGTAGTGTCATTACTTGTCCTAGGATTTCAAAAGTAGCAATTTAGTAATTAGATTTTACTATTTCACTTTAAACAACTTCTCCATAGCAATTGTATAAATAATTAAATAAGTGAATCAATAACTAAAATTGCATAAATTATTTGCAAGCCCTCACAGTCTAGCTATATGGGTTTGACGAAGTTTAATATTTTCTGGTTGTATCTTCTGTTGGTTCTAATTGAATTTTCATTCTCAATTCAACTCATACAAGTCTTATGAACTTAGTAGTACATGAAACAAGTCAAGAAAGTTGGTGAAGTTACCTTGAATCTTCTCAAATTCAAGTGTTCTTCTCAATTTCCAGGTAGGGTTCTACTAGTCCTCTTCAAATTTCTTCCCAAAATTTCTTCACCTCTCTCCCTCCCCCCCCCCCCCCCCCTCTCTCTCTCTCTCTCCATGCAACTTTTCCATCTGTTTCCTTCTTGTTTTGCTCCAATTTGACAAGTTAACTTGCCCTCAATTGAGGTGTGCTATTCACCTCCATGTTCCACCCTTCAACCACTTAGAATTGTGACACCTCAAGGTTGCTACTTTGCAAGCTTGTTGAGTAGCCTTCTTGATTTGTCCTTTTTTATCCCCCAAAATAATTAACTTTTTATGTGTTTAATTATGTGATTTAAGTTATCATATATGTAATATAGCTTTTAACTAGGATTTCAATGATATTAGATTTTAATATTTAGATTTCATTAATTTAATCTCTATCACTATCACATAAACTAACCCTGGCAATTGTATAACAAAATAATTAAGTACGTAAACAACTAAAATTTTAGTCAATTAATTTTAAGCCCTTACATAATACCCATTTCATACCCTTGTTTTGTCCTTGAACAAGCTAATATGCATGTTTACATAAAAGGATGAGATTAGCAACTTATTGTGCGATTGGAAATTATCTAGCATGATTCAGAGCATAAATCACATGATTTGGTTATAGAAGGTAAACATTTTCATTCAAGCTAAAAACTCCTACATGACAAGTAGCTTCAATAATAGGTTTGTTTAATACACACACACACACACACACACACATATTTAGTCTCTCTTGAATTGCATCTTGGAAAACTTTTGAGCAAAAGGCAGCTATGGTACCCAAACTTTTCACTCAGTATCACTTTGGTGCCCTAACTTTTAGTTGCGTCAATTTGGTACCCAAATTTTGTAATTTGTGTCTAATTGGTGTCAATTCTATTTTCTGGTGGAAGTTGGCAGCGAGGCTATGCACATGCCTCGTACTCTTGCACCAACAGGGACATTTTTGGAAAAGAATGGTCAACTTCTAGAACAAAAGATAAAAGAACAATAAAATAAAATCCTTAAACTTTACTCTTCCATTCTTTCCTCTAGATTTCCTCACAATTGGTTCCAATTTTCACATTACAGTAGTAACAAAAAAGAAAGAAAGACCTTGATCAGGAACATGGCCACTTTGTTGTGCAACTGTCATCTACTAGCAACCACAAGGGTTTCATGGACTGTAACAAATCCTAGTAAAAAATTCTATGGTTGTTGTAAGTATGGACAACCTGGTGCATGCAATTTTTTCTGGTGGTGTGATGAGTGTGGCTGTGATCATTGCCAAGTGATGATGCCATGGTTGGTTAAATCAATGAGGAGGCTTGAAAGTGACATGGAGACAACAAAAAGAAGCATGAAGATGTTGTGGTTGCCTGTGGTTGTGTCATGGGTTGTCTTATTTGCAATGTGGGTTGGAAGCTTTGCAAGTGACATTGGGGATTAAAAGAGTGTAGTTTGAGAGTTGAGCTATGCTAGCAGGTGAATTTTGTTGCCAACTTGATGCAAATGTAGGCTGTCGTGTACTGTTTACGAAGCTTATTCACATTGGTGTAGGTGTATGTAGTAGTAGTAGTTGTTGTTGTTGTTCAATCAAGTGTAGTTGTATATCAGTGAAAGTTTTGTAAGGTGAGAGGATCTAATATCATGTATTGATTCCTCAATTAAGTAAAACGAACCTAAATTATGTGATTCTAGTTTGTCTTTGTTAAGTAATGTGCTATTGATCCAAATCAGTAAGGCTGATTGTCTAATTGCAAAAATTATCTTTTTAACAGATCAGATATTAAGAAACAACATATGGGCATATCAAAATCTAAGCAAGGAAGTAAAATAAATTAGACAAGAATCAGCCTATTAACTAAAAGACACGGGCACAAACAAAGACAAAAAGGAAAAAGAAAACGTAAATTAAAATAATTTGCTACAAAGTGATCACAAAATGAAGAACCATATATTTTCATTTCATAACTTTCTGACTTGCTGTTCCAAAAATACAAAAATTACCAACATTACATAATAATGACAACCAACACAATAAGGTTGCAAAATACTACTCAACAATCTCATTGCCTACAAAATACAGTCAGCTTGATTCTCAAAAATATAAAAGTTACAAAGTACAATAATTCACTGAGTTTTTGTTACATCTTGATTTTGCAAGTCCTTAGCATGTTGTTTCTTGGTTTTCTCCAGTGAGCCAGTTGTGGTAGCATTTTGTAAAACTAATAAACTAACACATTTCTTTCCACACCATTGAAAAGCCTTCAAATTTGAAATTCCAGGTGCAACAGTTGGTGCAGCAATTGGTGCAACAGTTGAATTAGGCAAAATAATTCTAGGCGGGGGAGCTCTAATCTTCACACCTCCCAGAGCTTGAGATGTTGATAGAAGACCTACTGGTATGATTGGTTGGATACTTATGGACTGCAAAATGTGGAGACAAAACATAATAGCTTACAAACATATTATTTACTAACCAACCACAGTTAAAGCCAAAATACGTGTGGCTGATTGTTGTTTAATCTGGTACTTATGAGGTGATATGGGCTTGGTTCAATGCTATGGGGGCATTGACTCTTATTATGACCAGTTTGTCTGGAGATTCGACATTTGAAGTTGCTTTCATCTCTTTTCTTACCCGATTACTATAGTGGAAGTGGTGATGTAAAGCTAGATTGTACAACAACTTATGGAGCCTTTCACACAAAAGTAGGACAATAAGCAAATTTGATTTTAAAAAAATGAAAGTAATTGTTATTGGAAGATTTGCCTTAGTGACATCTTATGCTGCAACATAAGCAGTAGGTTGTGGTACAGCTTCTAAATGAGCTTCTGTTTCATTGACTTTTTCAACTTCAACATATGCACTAGCCTGAGAAAATGTTTCAGGTTGGATAGAAACATCAGCTTCTGGGCCTGCCTGTGTTTCTGCTTCATTGTGAATAGAAACATGAGGCTATGGAACTGATTGTGATTGTGCTTCATTTTGGACAGAAACTTGAGATTGTGGGGGAGTTTCAGCTTGTGATTGTGATGCTCCTCCAACAATTTGTGGACATTTGGCTCTATTGTGTCCTACTCTCTTACAAAATCTGCATTTGTTGTGTCCCTTGTCTACAATTTTTTGACGCTTGCAGGGATTTTTGGGGTTAATGACATCTTTCCTAATTCCAACCTCCTAGACTTTTTAGGTTTTCCTAGTTGTGGTCCATAATTTGGTGGCAAGAAATAGGCAGATTAGTTTTTGGCTATCCATTTGGACCATTGATTGGATTAATGACATGCCTATATGCACCTTGTACATCTCTTTTGTGTAACATCAATCCACATAATCCTTAGGCTTCTTTGTTTGATTATTCTCATAAACGACCCTTATTGCATGAGGGCATGGAATCCTTATAATGTCCCATTTTTTACAATAACATGTTTTAGCCTCTAAATCAACCACAAATTGATCACCATTTATGCAAGAAAGTTGGAATTTTAGATCACCAGCCCAAATTGCACGACAAGAGGATGACTCATTTTTCCAAACCTTTAGCTTATCCACAATTTTTGGACAAATATCCCCTCTGTACTTGCTGATCCATTGTCTTTTACTCTACATTCTTGTCATCAAATAATCCTTGTCCACTGTAACATGACAAGAATTAGTTGGTCCCTTGCTTTCAATATGGCTGAATTAAATGCTTCACAATAATTATTCTAGAGAATGTCACACTTTGACTTAGTATCAAAGTGTGACTTGGACCAATACTGAGGGTGCTCTTTTTGCAACTAATTGTATGAACCTTCATGCTCTTTATGAAGTTGTTCCATCAAACTTTGAAATTTCTCCACATATGAAGCTTTTGCCAACTTCTATATTTTTCTTTTCAACAAAAGGCAAGGATACTCTTTTTTGAAGTTGTTGTGTAAGTGTCTTGCGCAAAACCTATGCTCAGCCAAAGGCATTAGCTCTGCAATGGCTGGAATTAGTCCCTGAATATGGTAAGAATAAATAGTTAATAATGTGCATGCACTTTATTTTCTACAAAGTAAAAGAAGGTAAACTTGTTAAGTAAGTTTACCTTTTGTCCATCAGTGATGAAAGTTCACCCAGTTGTATAAGTGCTGATATTAAGGTTTTGTATTAAAGAAGCCAAAACCATGTCCAAGAAGGCCTCGATTTATCTTCAACAATAGTACAGGCAATTGAGAACATTGAATTGTTGGCATTAACTCTAACAGCCACCAAAATTTGACCTCCTTCAGGCCCTTTAATATGACAACCATCAAGTCCCACAAATGGCTTGCAACATTCAACGAAACCTCTGTTACAAGCTTCCAAACATACATACAATCTTTTAAACCTTATTAATCCATCTATGTCTTCATCTTTATTAGTCATTACAATGACTATAGAACCTGGATTAGACCTCCTTAACTCTGCACAGTAGTCTTCAATCTTTGCATGCTGCTTACTAATTTTACCTTAAACTTTCTTAAGAACTTTTCTCCTGCTCCTATATCCCTAACTTCTACAAATACTAGTTTTTATCTCATTTTGAACTCTGAACATAAGGGTAGAATTTGGCATTTTAGGATCAGACCAAAAGTCCTCTATGTACTTATCAGCAAATTACATTTGAATTCATAATCTTATTCTTTCAAACTGTACCATAAGTGTGCGTCCCTATGAACATTTTAATCTAAAAATCTTGCAGTCCCTTATACTTTGATGTATAACATTCTCATTCACAGTTTTGTCGGCATTTGACTCTAACATTTCTCTTATTATTTGGACCAAATCTAACCTCCCTTCTATGCTTCACTGCATGGGCCCTATGCCTTTCTAAAAACCTCAACTGAATCAAATAACATCCCTATCCTAAATTGTGGATCTCCCAAATCAATTTCTTCATTAAATCTTAGAAACTTGAACTTTATTTTTTTAGTGTTATCTTCATTAGATAAATCAACACTATCAAAGTCAGTGGAGGCAATTTCATATTCAGTTCCACTATCTTCATTTTCATTTCCATTTCCAATGTCCTTAGTTTTACCTACTTGCTTATTTCTCTCTCCACCTTCATGCTCATTAACATTTACATTTTTTTTCATATTTCTTTTCAACCCAGCCCATTCAACATCATGATCCACAAAGGAATCATACAACTTGTCATTTTTCCATCTAATGATACCTTAGGCTCAGAATCTTTAAAAAAATCGTAGTCACTTAAATCATCATTAATATTGTAACCTGTCTCTATTTCAATCATATCGGAATCCGTAATTTGGCCTTGGTTCATTACTGACACTGGTCTGTCAAGATAAACTTTAGCTAGCCTATGTTCTGTTAAGGATCTTGTTATTTTTATTACATCATCATCATCAATCATTACCCTGATAGTAGTTCTTAAACCATTTCCACGTTGTAAATAGGAATAGAACATGTCTTTCTCTGGATACCCAAGTGTTTTTGCTATATATTCCATTTTAGGTATAGATATCATGTCTGGATCACAGTGATCAAAGTAGTCCACTTCCCTCCCCCCGACAAATACTATGTTAGGTTTATGCACAAATTCACCCCTATGGTTCACTTTAATCGTGAAAAATTCTAACCCAACTTCTGTACTATTTAAATAGTATTCAAGGTTACATATTTGATACAAAGAATCACAAAAATACAAAAACTAACATGCAACCCATAATACATTACAAACAACAGAGATATACTAGAAAGAGTCAATTTCGAATGTGGATACCCAGACATATGAGACAAAAAGGACAACTAATTATATATAAAAAAAAGTAAACAGTTTCTGGGGTGTCGAATAATAAATCACTGTCCTATTCAAAGAGTCAATTTCAAATACAGACCACAAAACTAGTATTAAATTAACCCAAGAACAAATTTTTAATCAATTGCTAACCTTAATTTTGATTTTAGTGTCTTACCGTAATGTGGGACTTCATGATCCAAATACCATGAATCCTCGTTATCTGCCTCGTGTAGAATCATCTTCTCCAAGTATTTCACTATTGAAATTATGAATTTAGTGCTTCTAGTATTTCTAATTTCGAAGTGCAAGAGTGAGGGTGAGAGAGAGAATTGGAGATTTTGCAAATTAGGAATTTTTTTTTAAAAGACAACTTTTATTCGTTTGACTTAATAATTTTTTTTATTCTTGATGTTAATTATTCTTTTTCGAAAATGCCCCTGTTTGTGCAAGTTTGCGATGCAGTGCACCAGCCATGCCACCAACTTCCATCGAAAAAATAGAATTGACACCAATTAAACACAAATTACACAATTTGGGTACCAAATTGAGACAACTAAAAGTTTGGGTACCAAAGTGACACTAAGTGAAAAGTTTAGGTACCATAGCTGGCTTTTACTACTTTTATGGGAAAAAATAATTGAAGCATTCTTTTTTTTTTTTTTTATAAAGTTGGTATGTATGAGACAGAGTATGTAAAAAAATCTTTCAAAAGATAACAGCAGTAGTTCTTTTTTTTGACAGACATAATAATTTTACGGGAGAGAGCAATCGAAAACAAAACCTTAATATTTGTACACACAACAACAGTTACCTATTTTCTAATTGATTTTCTTTCAACTTAGCCCTTCTATAAAAGTAGGAATTTTGAGAAGGTAAACAACTTGCAGTTTGAAAAAAGTTGAGTTCAAAGTTTCAAATAAAAAATGGACATTTATATGTTTTCGAATGAGGAGCTAACAACATTACTCTTGGTTCTCTCTTTTGTTAGTGTATTCCCTAAAACCAAGTTGGTTTTTGAGGTTTTTATTATGCTTATTTCAGTGTTATACTCATATATGTGGCATTTTCTTTGTCATTTAATACTAGTTATTTATATTACTTGTTTATTTGATAAAGTCCATAGAATATTAACTATGTATAAGAGATTGTAAGAGTTACAATGATGAGACTCTTATTACACATAAAGTTATATTCTTAAATATCCATAGTCGTAGTATTAATGAGATTGGGTATCATTAATATGGAAAGACTAGCACATACTTTGCCTTTACTTATGGTAAGTAGTAGTTGATCTTGTCAATTATGGTGTGTGACACCTAAGCTGGTGTGTGGATGCTTGTTAGAGAACAAGTTCATTGTATTGATCCACCAAGAGTTACTATTCATAGTACTAATGAATTATACTCTTAATGGCAATGGTGTAAGTGATCCTTAGACTTGAGATTACTATGGTATCTTGAGTGTGGATTGCTATGCTTTGACTCTATTGCTCGGTGCTCTTAAAGGAGTAGCCTATACAGTAGAGATTGGGTACAGTATGAAGCATAGAAGGATAGTGAGTAATCAATATAGGATTCACCACTCCTTATTTTAGGAGAGTATATCCCGGATTGGCCACTTGTTGAAATATGACTTAAAGAATCTTTTGTGCAAAAGTGAAAGTATGACTTGAAAGAGTTTCAAGGTTATACTTTTATGGAAAGTTATATTTTCGGAACAAGAAATCATTAGTTAGTCATTTAAAGAGTGCGCACTACACTCTTGGACTAATTGGGATATAGTATGGTGAAAGGATATTAATTACATGGTAATATTGTCATTGATAGGTGTAGTCTACTATATGACTTTCCTATTCACTTGGGTGGTCATGATGCATTGCTAGACGCCACGCATAATCTATAAGTGCAAATTAATTAATCAGTGAATTAATAATAAATTAAAGTGTTTAATTTATCTAGCTCTTAATTAATTAATTAATGAGTTATAATTTGTACTTATTGCCAATGTGAATGGAGCCTAATGGGTCACACACAATAAGAACATAGTTTTTGGGTTATATTGTTATTAAGATAAATATAAGATACTTATGGGGTTAATTTATGTGACAAATTAACTTAAAGGACTTAATTATAAATATTCTAAGTCTTGATGGAAATTAGTTTCCTAAAAGGAATTAAGAAGCTATTTGGTTTCCTTTTGGAATAGGTTTCCTAAAGGAATAGGATTAGTTTAAGGGAAGCTTTCTAAACCTTCTTGGTTTCCAATTGCTCTTGTTTCCTTAAAGACTAGGATACTACATCTATAAATAAGTCCATGCCTTGACTCTTAGGTGATTGATGCAACATAAAGACACAAAATCTAGAGAGAAAAATTGAGAGGAAGGGGTGTTATTCTCCCCAAAAAAAATCATCACCCTCTCTTTTCCTAATATTTAGGGTTTTGCTTTCTTCCTCTTCCTCTTCTTGTTCTTGTGTTCTTCATAATCATTCAAGGGAGCTAACACTCAAAAGGCAAGGCAAGCAAGCCCAAAGGTTCCTAAAGATCGTGTTCATGTAGATACCGTTGGAGGCTCGACATTTGGAGGGATTTTCATGGTAGATCAACACCTTCATCGAAGAGGATCTTGCCTTTTGAAGCATAGAAACCTTCTATGCTTGAGGTATTTGTGCTAAACACCCTTTAATCGTATAGATTACATTAAAGAGATCCATGGCTAAGGTAATAAATTTTTAAATTTTTCGCTGCATTACTCCCCTTATTACCTTACAGTGGTATCAGAGACTACTTTGATTATATCTATATGATTTGTATTTATTTAATTGTCATAAATATGGATGGTTTGTTCTTGATAAAATTTGTCTCAAAATTGTTTCAGAGAAATCAAAAGTTTGATTTTTAAGATAAGTTCTTAATTGTTTAAAAGTGTTTTAAATAATTAAGATGAGTTCTTAAGATTGAATTTATGGTTTCTAAACCAATTTTAAGTGCTAAAAAGGTTTTAACACGTTTTGGTTCAAAAGAGTTTTGGAAAACATCAAGAAAAATCGTTTTTCGCATGTTGCAGAAGGCCAGCCATGGGCTGAGCCATGGGTGTTTGCCCACGGCTGAACCCACGGCTAAGAGATTGTATTTTTCAAAGTTTGAGCTGTGGGCTCAGTCGTGGGCATTATGCCCATGGCTCATGAGCCATGGGCTCAGTCGTCGGTGATTTACCCATGTCCAGTACCCGCGACTCAAGTTTGTCAGTGAGCTATGGCCACGAGACACGGGAAGTGTACCCATGGCTCACACCCACGGATCAAGGCAGAACCCTAGCGAAAAAAATTTGATCTTTTGGAAAAATGTGTTTTTGTGTGAATTTTTGTGAAAAACTCTTCCCAATTTTTATTGTTAAAATTTTGAAAGTTGATTTTAGAAAAACTCTTTCCAATTTTAAGTGTTAAAATTTGGAAAGACAATTTTGGAAACCATAAACCTTCCTTAGCATTTTTTAGGCGAATAATTCAAGGATATTAATCTAATTTGATTAGACCATGTGATTTATGATTTTAATTAAATAAATTTTCATATTATTTAATTGTTAAATAATATGATGGCATGATGGATGATTATGGACTATGACCAATGTGATTGAATGGTTAAATTTTATTATTTTGATGGTTGGCTTGTATTGGTTTT
This sequence comes from Mitragyna speciosa, assembly GCA_024721245.1. Taxonomy (NCBI): domain Eukaryota; kingdom Viridiplantae; phylum Streptophyta; class Magnoliopsida; order Gentianales; family Rubiaceae; genus Mitragyna; species Mitragyna speciosa. The sequence goes on from CM045571.1 coordinate 20,744,107, forward strand.
TAAAATAGGGCCTGCGTGTCCTACCTTCTCTATTTTCTGATGTAATTCTCTTCTCACCTAACTCCCTTCGAATGTAACTCGAGGTTTCTTAATCAATACATGTAATGTACATAGTGTAGGTTAAAGTTAGGTTTTTAATTTTCTAAATTGTTTAGAGTAGAATAACATGTGTAATGTACAAAGAAGATGGAGATGGCACCAAGGAGCAACCATGGAGGTTCATCAAAAGTTGAACACCTCACAAGGAATGCATTAAGGAGTTGATCACGTATCTTAGGAATTTGACCATATATTTTCCTTAAGACTCAAGGAAAATGTCTTAGTAAAGTCCATAATCATCCACAGTTTATTATGTATATTTTTATTTTATATGTCGATATATTTTAATTACATGTTATGATGAGACTATATATATTGTATAATTAAAATAAAATCCCTCAAATAAATTACTAAGTCACTTGCCTTTCATTATTATAGTAGAAATCATAGTTCTTGCTAAGTGTTGACACGTTACGCTCCTGCCAAGGTCATCTTACTCGGAATATGCTCTTGCTATGAAATGTGATCTCTGAATAATGGGTATGATTTAACAAAAATACATAACGAGTTTGGCCTCCGTCAATGTTATGATATTTTTGAGGCAATGTTGGGCAACACATAAGATGTGAATATCAAGAGTTGATATCAAACTATTTAGGAGTCACAAGAGTTGTAATTGATAAAAGTTATCTATCTAATCGAAGTTACCTTTGGGGCATTGGCCTCCGTCAAACCCAAAGTTAATTAGATGGGATCCTAATCCACTAGGAATCTTCAACGGATTCCCGAATCAATATTTTGAGGATTATTGATTTGAAATAAAATAGTAGGAGCAAACCAAATAAATTCGAAACCCACATTTTTTGTTTGCAATTATAACATAAAACAAGTACTTGTGCTATCTTTACATGTGTTGTAGAATGAATGAACACATGAACACAAATATCACCCTATATCTCCATTTATATATGATTTTCTTGGACTAGTGTAAGACTTAAAAATAGTTCTTACGCACAATTGGCTATGTCCTTGATACCCACTTCCACTTGTCATATAGTGACAATTATAGTTAGGAAACAATGTGCATACAAGATGCATAAAAGATGATAATGATATTGCTACTTGTATCGTAATACCATCTATAATTCCTGAGCTATAAAAGTAGCACAAATTGATAGATCTTTTTGTCGCTGATTGTGCATCTCAAAGAGTTGTTGATACACAATTTAGAATCATTAGATATGAGATATCTAAGGAGTAGTCTGTTAAGGAAGAAAGGGGCACTTTATTGCTTATTAAAGGAAAATCCTAGCGTGGTCTTGAGAAGACCCAAGTAGCTATGACAAAGCTTAAAGGTGTGATCAAAATGGACAAGTCAAGGGCACATGTTTCCAATTCTATTGGAAAGGGAATTGTAAGGCTCGTTTCAATACTAAGAAGATAAAGAGGCCTAGTGAAGCTTCTATTTCTAAGTATGTTTATGTTTGGAATAAATCCATCTACTAATTAAGACCATTGGTTATTAGATACTGGATTTGGATCCCATATTTGCAAAAATGTGCAAGGTCGTAAGCATGATAGACAATAAGTAAAGAGAAAGCCAAACTAGGTGTAATGAATAGAGCAAGAGTTGCTACACTAGCTGTAGAGACTTATACACTCTTTACCAACGGAGCTTGTTCTAGAATTTAAAACATTGTTATTATGTTATGATACTTACAAAAGAATATGAAATCAATTCACATTAAATGTAAAAAAATTTACCATTACAAAAGAGAATATATATTGTTCTTTTACATAATGGTGTTCTTTGTGGTATTGGATCATTAATACAATATTTTACAAATTCTAGAACTTAATAAGTTCATTCTCAAACATAGACAAAAACTCTATATTTTGAAATAACTATCGTTCTGGCATTATAGACTTGGTCATGTGAATGAGAAACGCACTTTCAAATTACATGATAGTTGTGTACTTGGATTCATTCAATTATGAATCGTTTGAAACAAGCGATTCTCATTTACTTTGAGAGATGACCAAAACACCTTTTATCATAAAAGATAAATGTGCTAGTGATCTTTAACGGCTTCAACATATAGATGTTTTTGGCCCAATGTTGATATATGCTAGAGGTTGTTTATCATACTTCATCACTTTCATAAATGATCATATGGGATATGATTGTGCATCATATGATATACAAATCCATGGCCTTTGAAGTGTTCAAAGTCATTATGATTGAAGTAAGAAAAACAAGTTGACAAGAGTATTAAAACACTAAAGATTTGATCTATGTGGATAATACTCAATGTCAAGTGTTTCAAAATAGTTAAAGAAGAATGTGATTCTTTCTAAATGTCTCCACTTGACACACTATTGTTGATAATGTGTGAAAGAGGAGAAGTACCCTATGAGATATGGTGCAAATCATGATGAGCCATACTACAATTCCTAACCTCATTTTAGGAGTTCTTGTCTTGGACGCCAACTCCTATACACTCAACCATGTTCTGACAAATGTCTATTTGTGGGGTATCCTTGTGGAAACAATGGATACTACTTCTATAATCCCCTTGAGAAAAATATTTGTCTCAAGAAATTTTTTTTTCTAGAATAATAGTTTATTCTTAAAAGAGACAGTAGGAGCAAGATAAAACTTGAAAGGTTCAAGAACCGCAAGCTGACATATATGAATAATTGGAAGTAGAGCTTATGCCACATGTTGATGAGGTGCAACGGAAGATCAAAGTACACAAAATCTTCCAAAGACTGGCAGAGTACGTTATACTCCTGAGAAATATAGTTTTCTCACACATGAGAGATATAGATTTCTCATTAACAAGAGCAATAATATATTAGTCATATATGATGACAAACCTACAAAGAGGCTTTGTCTAATGTAAACTCCTTGATGTGGTAAGATGCCATAAAATCCAAAATGGATTTCATGTACAAGAACAAGGTGTAGACCTTGCTCAAGTCACCTAAAGGGATAAAACCCATAAGGTGCAAGTAGGTCTTTAAAAGAAAGACTGACATGGATAGTAATGTAGTTATCTATAAAGCATGGTTAATGGAAAAAAGATTCAATTCAAATGCTTGACTTTAAAAAAAACCTTTTCACCAATAACCATGCTTAAATCCATTTAAGATTTTGCTTGCAGTAGCTGCTATTGTGGCTATGTCAAATGAATACAAAACCCCATTCCTTAACGGGAATTAAAAGGTATGTATATGACACATTTCTTGGGTTTTCACTTCTATTGATAATCATAAGGTGTACAAGCTTTAAGGGCCTATTCATGGACTCATGCAAGTGTCAAGGCGTTAGAGCATTTGTTTTAATGAGATAATCGAAGAGTTTGATTTTTTCAAAAATAAAGACAAGCTTTGTGTAAATGTAAAGTTAAGTGGGAGCATTATCGTTTTCTTGATACAATATGTGGATGACATATCATTGATAGAAACAACATACTTTAAAAGTAAAGATATGATTGTCCAAAATTTTCTTAATAAAAGAAAGGCGATCTCTAATTTGGGAATTAAAATCTATATAGATAGATCTAAAAGATTGCTTAGTCTCACTAGATCCAAGTACATAGGTTAGATGCTAAAGGGTTTAGCTCAATGCAATAGAAGAAGGGGTTTTACCTATGTGATAGGAGATTACTCTTCCAAGAGATATGTGTCTTTGACAATTGTTGAGATTGATAGCAATAATAGATCTCGTATGCTTTTGGAATGGGTTCTATTTTGTATGCTATCCTATGTACAATACATGATGTCTTCTAGTTTTAAGTGTTACGAGCAATTCTTGTGAGTGTCACTAGATGATTCTTAAAGAATATTCTTAAGTACTCAAGAAGTACTAAAAGATTATTCTTGTCTATGGAGATCACACCTGGAAGTGTGTGGATTTAAAGACTCAAGCATTTAATCCAATAGGGATGATAAGCAAATCATGGCATAAATTGGAGTTCACGTTGAACTGTAGTGGACAAAAGCGTTTTATGATAGACACTACAACATATCCTACTACAAACGCGAGCACATGGTAACTTTAGAAGTTATTATGGATCAAGGGATTCTTTGTTGGACAAAGAATAGTTTTTTCTATTACTTTATGAAAATAATTGTGCCATCACTTAATCAAGAAACTAAAGTCTCATCTATGATCCTAAAGTGTACGTTCATGGCACCATTTATTTGTGGAAATAGTTTGGTACAAATGATGAAAAGATAGAGAAAGTTCTCAAAATGTTAGTGTCACTAATCCTTTCACCATGGCTTTGTCTCAAAATAGGCATGATAGTCATGCTTATTGCCTAAAACTTATAGGTGATTGGTTTTAGTGCAAGTGGGAGTTTGTTAGCGTATGCCCTAAAACTAAGTTGGTTTTTGGAATTTTTATTACTCTTATTTTGTGTTATATTTATATATGTGGCATTTTCTTATCATTTAATACTAGCTATTTATATTACTTGTTTATTTGATAAAGTCCATAGAATATTAACTATATATAAGAGATTGTAAAAGTTACAATGATGAGACTCTTATTACACATAAAGTTATATTCTTAAATATCCCTAGTCGTAGTATTAATGAGATTGGACTTCATTAATTTGGGAAGACTAGCACATACTTTGCCTCTACTTATAGTAAGTAGTAGTTGATTTCGTCAATTGTGGTGTGTAACATCTAAACTGGTATGTAAATGCTTGTTAGAGACCAAGTTCATTGGATTGATCCATCAAGAGTTGCTATTCATAATACTAATGAATTACACTCTTAATGGCAATGATGTAAGTGATCCTTAAACTTGAGATTACCATGGTATCTTGAGTGTGGATTGCTATGCTTTGACTCTATTGCTCGGTGCTCTTAAAAGAGTAGCCCATACAGTAGAGATTGGGTATAGTATGAAGCATAGAAGGATAGTGAGTATTCAATATAAGATTCAGCACTCTTTATTATTGGAGAGTATATCCCGAATTGGCCACTTGTTGAAATATGACTTAAAGAATCTTTTGCACAAAAGTGAAAGTATGACTTGAAAAAGTTTCAAGGTCATACTTTTATAAAAAGTTATATTTCAGGAATAAGAAATCATTAATTAGTCATTTAAAGAGTGCGCACTACACTCTTGGACTAATTGGGATATAGTGTGGTGAAAGTATATTAATTACACGGTAACATTTTCATTGATAGGTGTAGTCTACTATATGACTTTCCTATTCACTTGGCTGGTCATGATGTATTGCTAGATGCCACTCATGATCTCTAAGTGTAAATTAATTAATTAATTAATTAATTAATGATAAATTAAAGTGTTTAATTCATCTAGCTCTTAATTAATTAATTAATGAGTTATAATTTGTACTTATTGCCAACGTGAATAGAACTTAATGGGTCACACACAATAAGAACATGGTCTTTGGGTTAAATTGTTATTAAGATAAGTATAAGATACTTATGGGGTTAATTTATGTGATAAATTAACTTAAAGGATTTAATTATAAATATTCTAAGTCTTGATAGAAATTAGTTTCCTAAAAAGAATTAAGAAGCTATTTGGTTTCATTTCGGAATAGGTTTCCTAAAGGAATAGGATTAGCTTATGGTAAGCTTCCTAAACCCTATTGGTTTCCAATTGCTCTTGTTTCCTTAAAGATTAGGATACTGTATTTATAAATAAATCCATGCCTTGATTCTTGGGTGATTGATGCAACATAAAGACACAAAATCTAGGGAGAGAAAAATCGAGAGAGTGGGCCGTTATTCTTCCCAAGAAAAATCGCCACCCTCTCTTTTCCTAATAGTTAGGGTTTTGCTTTCTTCCTCTTCTTGTTCTTGTGTTCTTCATAATCATTCAAGGGAGCTAGCACTCAAAAGCAAGGCAAGCAAGCCCAAAGGTTCCTAACAATCGTGTTCGTGTGGATACTGTTGGAGGCTCAACACTTGGAGGGCTTTTCATGGTAGATTAACACCTTCATCAAATAGGATCTTGTCCTTTGAAGCATAGAAACCTTCTATGCTTGAGGTATTTGTACTAAACACCCTTTAATCGTATAGATTACATCAAAGAGATCCACGGCTAAGGTAATAAAATTTTAAATTTCCACTGCGTTACTTCCCTTATTACTTTACATCTTTCCTCTTTGTTGTATTTCTTGTCAAATGGCACAATTCAACTTCAAACATTTTGCTAAATCTTCTTTTCTTTCTTCCTTTACCTCCCTCCCCCTTAATTAACAAGTCTCACATTTCATTTCTTTTACAAACAATTCCAACATCTTTAAAAAAAGTTTTCACCGAAAAAATATATTGAAGCACATTTTTCTTTGTAAAGTTGGTGTGGTTCGAGAAAAGAATATTTGAAAAATTCTTCAAGAAATAACTATATAATTTTTTTAGGCATAACAATTTTATGGGAAAAAGCAATTCAAGCGGATCTTTATTATTTGTACACACAAAAAATGTTATGTATTTCATATGGGTACTAGTAGCATCATAGACATCTGAATTATAAAAGCATGTCTACTATGTGTAAGTGCTAGTTTTATGCTAAAATTTAGGCTAATTATGCTTTATTTTGCATAGTTGTGTAGCTGGAGATTGTACTGTAACTTGATTAGAAGTTACATTTTGTGATACTTCTATTTTTCATTTTAAAATTCTTCTTCTTTCAATTCAAACCATCTATAAAAGGAGGAATCCTGAGAAGGCAAACAAGAGTTGTTTTTGTGGTCTGAAAACTTTATTTCAAAACATCAGATAGAAATTGAAATTAATATGTTTCCAATTGAGGAGCTAACAACGTTGCTCTTAAAACCCCCTTCTCTATGCTTCTTTCTTTCCTTTTCACTTTATTTCTTCTCAAATGGTATAATTTGAACAAAATCAAAAACGAATCAGAATTATGGGGTTAACTTCATTCTCATTCCATTGAATTAAAAGGTTACATCCCACCAGTATGTATATACAAGTTCAATGAATGAATGAATGAATGACAAGTATACAATCTTATCCTATTTCTGGATAAAAATTTCTAACTAACTAATTTTGTCTTTTCTTCCTTTGCTTGATTAGCACTCCAAATCTGCATTGGACTATTTTCTAGAACTGCTTCTTGGACCAAATATATTTCTTCATGCCCCCCTCAAGTTGGTGTTGGATGGAAATCATCCAAGCCCAACTTGTCTAACAACATATTGAACTGATGAACTTGTAGAGCCTTGGTGAAAAGGTTTGCCAGTTGATGTGTACTGACATGTTGTGGAATGATGAATCTCTCTTTGTATTTTCCCTAACTAAATGACAATCAATTTCCAAATGTTTAGTCCTTTCATGAAATACTGGATTTTCTGTTATATATATGGCTGCCTTGTTGTCACAATGCAATGGAATTGGCAGATGTGGTGCTAAACCAAAACTGCCAATATGTAAGTTATCCATCGTAGTTCACAAACTATGGTTACCAAACTCCCATATTCTGCCTCTGCTGAGGATTTGGAGATAGTTGTTTGTTTTTTGGTCTTCCAAGACACCAGTGCATCTCCTAGAAAAACATAATATCTTGTCAATGATCCTCTTGTGTCTAATCAAGCTACCTAGTCTGCATTTGAGTATGCTTGTAGCTTAAGTTCACCTTTAGCTGGAAAAAAGAGGCCCTATGATGGTGAACCCTTAATGTAATTCACCATATGCAGTGCTGCCTACCAATGTTGCTTAGTAGGAGCCTGTGAAAATTGACTAAGTTGTAGCACACTGTATGCAACATCTGGTCGTGTGAAATTTAGGTATAGCAATCTTCTAATAAGCCTTCTAAATATTTCTGGATACTCCAATGGTTCACCTTCTTCTGTAGTTAATTTTACTCCTGTAACCGTTGGTGTCTTAGCTGGCTTGGCACCAAGCAAGCCTGTATCTTGTATGATGTCCAAAGCATATTTGCGTTGGATGACATATATTCCTTGTCTAGTTCTTGCAATCTCCAGGCCAAGAAAATATTTGGCTTTTCTTAAATTTTTAATTGTGAAGAGCCTATGTAGGTACTCCTTCAAATCCTCTATTTCCTTCATGTCATCTCTTGCAACTAGCATATCATTCACATATAAAAGTAAGACTGTAAAGCTTGTTCCCTTCTTCTTTATGAAAAGATAGCTATCATGCTTGGATTGTCTGAAACCATAGCCTTTTATCTTGCTGCTAAATTCTTCATTCCACTATCTTGATACTTGTTTCAATCCATAGATACTTTTCTTTAGTTTACACACTTCTCCTAGCATTGCCTTCAAGTATCCTTTTGGAGGCTTCATATATACCTCTTCATCTAATATGCCATGCAAAAAAGCATTATTCACATCCAACTGGTGCAAATACCAATTTCTAGTTGCCACTATTGCCAAGAATAATCTCACTATTACCAGTTTTGCTATTGTAGAAAAACTTTGTTGGTAGTCCACTCCTACAATTTGGTTGTAGTCTTTTGCTACTAGTCTAGCCTTCAGCTTGTCCACTATACCATCTTGTTTGATTTTGGTCTTATAAACCCATCTCAAACCAATTGCCATTTTTCCTGTAGGCAACTAAGTCAACTTCCAGGTTCCATTCATTTCTAAAGCTTCCAATTCCTGTTGCATACCATGAGTCCATCCCAGGTCTTTACAAACCTGACTATTTGTCTTTGGTTCCTGCAAATTAGATAAGTTGGCCAAGAAGGACATATGTGCCTTGTCTAGATTCTACTTTATGTAAGGATAAGTAGGTGGTCTGTGCTTTGAGGTTTTTTGTGTTGGTCATTTTCTATGCATTGGTCAATTGGTAATCTACCTTTGGTAGCCATTCTTGCTATGTAGTCTCTCATCCAAACAGGTTTAGATCTCATTCTAGTACTTCTCCTTTTCTCAATTTGTTCAGGAGGAGTGGTTTCAAGTTCAGTATTGTTTGGTGTATTTGTGTCAGAATTATCAATCAAAGGTGTGCTTTGTCTAGTTTCATCACTGCTCTTGGGTAGTGAATTAGATTCAATAGACATTACAGGTAAAGATGGCTGAGGTACAGGTTCTTTGAGTTGTGTAAATGGGAAGCTTTTTTCATGAAAAATTACATCTCTACTGATCAGAATTCTTCCTGAATCAATGTCATAAACCTTATAAGCCTTTTGCTTCACATTGTATCCAATAAATACACATTTATGAGCTCTAAGTTCAAATTTGTCTTTATGTGGCAAAGTATTTGTAGCACAACAAAGATAGCCAAAAGGTTTCAAGTTGGTATAATCTGGGTTTTGGTCATACAATTTTTCAAATGGTGTGCTCCAATTCAACATTGGTGTAAGTATCATGTTGATTATGTGAGTAGCCATCAGAAGTGAAAAAGGCCAAAATCTGGAAGAAAGATTAACCTGATACATGAGTGATCTAGCCATTTGTAAGAGGTGTCTATGTTTTCTCTCCACTATACCATTCTGTCGTGGAGTATAAACACATGTCTTTTGGTGCACTATCCCTTCTTGACTAAAAAAGTCTTGACAATCTGAGTTAACAAACTCTGTTCCATTATCTGTCCTAATAGTTTTAATTTTCTTCTCAAACTGTGTGCCAACCATGTTAGCAAAATCTCTCAAAGTAGGTAGGACTTGTGTTTTGTGTTTCGGCATAAAAGTGATTGTGCACCTACTATAGTCATCTACAATGGTTAACATGAAAGGAGTCCTAGTTAATGAGGTTGGTTTATAAGGACCCCATAAACCCACATGTATAAGCTGGAAAATGCCGGTGGTTTTACTTTTACTATCAGGAAAACTTAATCTGCTTTGCTTAGGTTTGTGACAAACATTACAACTTTGTAGAGAGTCTAAAATCCTTTAGTTCAAATGTGGTTTCAAGAAAGATATATGCTGTAAAGCCACAGGTGAAGCATGACCAAGCTTTTGATGCCATTTTCCGATAGAATTTTCCAAATTTTCATTCATTGAGCTAGGATCAGTACAAGAATACATGTAATTTGCTCGCATTTCTAATGCTTGCAATTGATTACATTTATCAATCTCCCTATTTTTAAAACTAGAGTTATCGAGCAAGTAAAGCCTTCCTATCAATCTACCAAATGCTATGACCACTTCACTCTGGAGGTCCTGCAACAAGCAACAGGTAGGATAAAAAGTCAATTTTATCTTGGTTGTTTGTGCTAGCTTTGAAATAGATACCAAGTTGTAATGAAAATCAAGAACATGCAGGACCTCACTTAAACTGAGTGTGTGATTCAGGTCAGTGGCACCAATGTGCTTAACTTGTTTTTTAGTTCCATCTGGTAAGTAAATAGGTGTACAATGTGCTATTGGCTGAGGGTTTTTAACTGAGAGCACAGAGGGCTACTTGCACTAGTATCTAGAATCCAGGATCTTGGCTGAATATAGTCTAGTATTGTAAAAGCATAGTTATATGGCTTCATACCAGCAAAGTCCTCAATATGAGCGAAATTCACCTGATTTTTAGCTTGCATTTTACCCTTCAACAGCTTCTTTAGCTCCTACTGCACTATCTCAGCTATGCTTGCTGCCTGTGATCCTAATTTTGGGCTTCCTGCAGCATAATCATTCTCCACTTCTAGTGGACTTTTTGCCATATTCACCACCTGTCTATTGTTGTTTGTACCTCTTCCCTTTTGTTCCTTCAAGTTCTTGTACCAATTTGGATAGCCATGTAGTTTAAAACAATTCTCCTATGTGTGGCCATCCATATTACAGTGATCACAATGTTGAGATTCCTTCACTCTGTTTGTATTCTTCTACCTCCTCCCCTACCTCCTAAACCACCTCTTCCTCTTCCATAATCTCTACCTTCATTTTCCTTTATTCCTCCAAAACCTCTGGCACTCATTGCAACATTTTCATTTTTATCAGGAAAAATTATATTCACATCTCTCTATTTTTCAACCCTCAAAATCATTGAGTAAGATCCATTAACTAAAGGTAAGGGATCCATTACAAGAATTTGATTTTTGACATGGTCATATGTGTTGTTGAGTCCCATCAAAAACTACATCAACTTGTTGAATGAGGTTCGATCATAAACTTCTTTAGTTGCTCCACAAGTACAAACTGGTATGGGCATTAACATGACAATTCATCCCAAAGTTTCTTCAGTCTTGTGTAATAGTTCTCAACCCTTTGATCTCCTTGGGCAATACTGCTAATCTCTCTCTGCAATTGATATAGGAGTGGTCCATTACACTCTCCATACCTCTCCTGCAACTCAATCCACAACTCTCTTGCAGTTGTTGTGCATATGAAAGCTTCCATGATTTCTTTTGAGATTGAGTTTAATATCCATGACCTAACCATGCAATCAACTCTCTCCCACTGTTCCATTTTAGCTTATCCAACTGGAGGTCTCTCACAAGCACCTATGATAAAGCCCAGTTTCAATTTTGCTGCAAGAGCAATTTTGATTGATCTACTCCAACTTAAGTAGTTGTCTCCTATCAATGGAGAAGTAACTAGAATCATTCCTGGGTGATCGGATCCTTGAAGATCTTCATTGTATTGACTCCCAGCTTCATCCGAGTTGAAATCAACTGTGGACTCATCCATTTTAATAAATAAATTTCTAATCCTGCTCTGATACCATGAACAAAATCAGAAACGAATCAGAATTATGGGGAGAACTTCATTCTCATTTCATTGAATTAAAAAGATTACATCCTACCAATATGTATATATATATATATATATATATATATATACAAGTTTAATGAATACATGAATGACAAGTGTACAATCTTATCCTATTTCTAGATAAAAATTTCTAACTAACTAATTTTGTCTTTTCTTCCTTTGCTTGATTAGCACTCCAAATCTTCACTCCAAATCTGCTTCTCACACATTCTTCACACCAGCTAAGTTGCACCAGCTAATGAATAAGTTATGATGCTGAGCTAAACTACATCTGCTTGTTGGACTCAACTGCTGTTGCTCTTTGGGCTTGTATAATGACTTGAGTGACTTGGGCCTTCTTCCTGTGCTGGACTATTTTCCTGAATTGCTTCCTGGACCAAAATACTTCTTCATAATTCAACTTTAAACAGCTTGCTAAATCTTCCACCTTCTCTGCCAAAGCTACCTATAATCGGAAACTTCCATCAGCTTGGTTTACTCCCCCAACGCTCTCTCAAATCATTAGCTCAAAAGTACGGTCCGGTGATGCTGCTTCGTTGAGGCAGCAAGCCAGTTCTCGTTGTCTTATCCACTGATGCAGTAGAAGAAATACTCAAAACACATGATTTGATCTTTGCCAACAGACCTAAACCAGGCTTTGTTGGAAGATATTCGTACAATTTCAAGGACAACCTTTTCACCTTATGGCGAATATTGGAGGCAAGCTAGAAGCATAGGTGTACTTCAGCTTCTAAGTAACAAGAGGGTTCTGTCTTTCCGAAGCATAAGACAAGAAGAGAGCACACTGATGTTGGAAAAAATTAGGGAATCACGTGCTTATCTTCAATAATACGTATGGATGAAATATTGGCAACACTTACTAACAACATAATTTCGAAGGTTGCCATTGGCAAAAGGTATTCAGGAGAGGAAGGTGGAAGCAAGTTCCAGCAAATGTTTCAAGAATTGACCATGTTAATGGATGTTTTAAATGTTGGAGATTACATCCCATGACTTGCATGGATCAATCATTTAATGGTTTGGAAAGAAAGGTCAAGAAAGTTGCCAAAGATTTCGATGAATATTTGGAAAATATAATTGAAGAGGGAATAAAGAGACAGAAGAAAAGAGGAAGCAATTATGGCAGAGAGGACAAAGAGCAACAGAATTTTGTGGATGTTTTGCTTGAAGTCCAGAGAACAAATGCCATTGGATTTGCTATTAGTCGAGATTCTATTAAAGCCATCAGAGCGGCAAACAAAATTATTTTTCCTCCTACGATTTTTACATTTCTATCTGCTGCTCTAATTGTTCTTCCATGTGCATTTGTTCAAAGATGTATAATGAGAAATAGGAAGTGAGGGATCAATGGAATTTGGCATTGGTTTTGTTTATTAAAAAAAAACTTAGAATTCAAACGATTGAAGTAATTTATATTGATATAAAAAAAATGAGATGAAATTACTCGTGTGACTCTAGACTCTCTTTTAGTAACTCATAATAATCTGACCATAAAAAGTTTTGATGGCAGAAAAATAGAAAACATGAATAATATCGACAAAGTGACATATTATTTGTGGAATTTATGGAGGTTTGAATTAATTCATAAGAATGATTGTTGCATGCATATTTTTGGTCTATTTCAATTGATGCCATCTGGAGTTAGGATACATTATGACAAAAAAAATATTATTTAAGATGCAAAATGAAGATCATTCGTATAAAGGTGCAAGGTAGAATTAATCGGGAAAATACTTATATGGACCTATTTTCTAATTTAAAATCAAAACAAATAATCAATTTTACATTTTTTTTTATATCAATATGTATTACTATAATTATATCACATTTTTTGTATTACTATAATTATATCACATTTTTTTAGACTACCAAATATACAAATGTGGTCATGGACAGTAAAAATCTCCCGACCCATACCTAATTTTAGCGACACAACAATTTATATTAAGAAGTGACTGCATCGCCGCCTTACAGCATTTTGAACCCATTAGAGTAGAAATATGGAGTCCTAATTTTTACTTCTACCTTTTAAACTGGAATGTTCCAATGAATTGTAATCGATCAATGAATGTAGACTAACAATAGAAGAAGGTTGGGCTAACAACAGTATGGAGATCTATTCTAGAAATAGCTTTTGGTGTTCTGTATTAGATTAATACTGTGTTCAAAATCATTTTCGAAATGAACGTGTATGCATGCCTCATTTTATAGACAACTGCGTGTGTGTGTGTGTGTTTTTCCAAATCATAGGGACGGTTGGAAGAGGAATTAGTATCAAAGTTTTAAATTCCATGTCGGTTTCTCAAAAGCTTACGAATAAGCTAATAATACTTTGGGCCTTTCTACTAAAATGTCAAATGATTTTGAATTAGATATCTAGATTATGTAACATTGCAGGCGCTCAAGTTCTGATCAACTCATGAACTCACTTCTTATAATTCGCAGCTCTCCGTGTACTAAGTTTGGCGTCATTGGTCTCTGCCTTGTCAATGATTTTCATCTTCAATGCCTTGATTTTAACATCTTAATTCTAAGTGTCAATGGCCCGTCTCCGAGTAGAATCAGAACGGTCTCAGACCGGATGCTTAATTTTATTTTCTTTACTTCAACCAGCTGCCCATTACTTTCCTCCTCTTTTCTTTTTATTTTGGCTTCTTTAATTAAACCAAACACGTTTAATTAATAAATCCTTATATGCTTAACTATGTTAATTCAGTTGTTATGTAGGTTAGAGATACATAGCTCACAAATATGCCTAGGTGTAGTGTTCTCACTTGTCCTAGGATTTCAAAAGTAACAATTTAGTAATTAGATTTTACTATTTCACTTTAAACCACTTCTCCCTAGCAATTGTGTAAATAATTAACTGAGTGAATCGATAACTAAAATTGTGTAACTTATTTGCAATCCCTCACAGTGAAGCTATATGGTTTTGACGAAGTATAATATTTTCTAGTTGTATCTTCCACCGGTTCCAATTGAATTTTCATTCTCAATTCAACTCATACAAGTCTGATGAACTTAGTAGTATATGACACAAGTCAAGAAAAGTGGTGAAGTTACCTTGAATCTTCTCAAATTCAAGTGTTCTTCTCAATTTCCAGGTAGGGTTCTTCTAGTCCTCTTCAAATTTCTTCCCAAAATTTCTTCACCTCTCCTCTCTCTCTCTCTCAATCTCTCCTTCTTTCTCTTCACAACTTTTCCATTTGTTTCCTTCTTGTTTTGCTTCAATTTGACAGGTTAATTTGCCCTGAATTGAGGTGTCTTATTCACCTCCATGTTCCATCCTTCAACCACTTAGAATTGTGACACCTCAAGTTTGCTACTTTGCAAGCTTGTCAAGCAGCCTTCTTGTCTTTTCCCCTTTTTTTCCCTCAATACAAAATGATTAACTTGTTATGTGTTTAATCATGTGATTTAAGTTATCACATATCTAATATAGCTTTGAACTAGGATTTCAATTATAAGAGATTTTAATGATTAGATTTTATTAATTTAATCTCTATCACTATCGCATAAACTAACCTAAGCAATTGTATAGCCGAATAATTAAGTACATAAACAACAAAAATTTGAGTAAGTAGCAAGTAGTAAGTAGTAAGAAAGGGTAGCTCCAAAGTAAGTAGTTGTTTTTCTCTCACTATAACCGTTTGCTTAAGTGAGCCTAGAGGAAGTGAAATTGCTAACTTGCGCCATCACTGAAAACTCCATTGACGAAGCTTATTCATCCATGGGGTAACTCCAAATAAGCTGCGAAAGTTTGTTCTAACCTTGCTTTACTTAGCTACAGTTTCATCTAGTAAAATGAGTGTGAAAATTGAGAGTTTTGAGGGTTTAGATGTAAAACATGTAAGCTCATCATGTATTGATCTGTCAAATAGAAGAGAATTGGTGGTGGAACTAGGGAAAGTGAAATGTTATGAAGCTAAATTTCCAACACCAATTGGGGAAAACGAGGCGAAGACAAAAATGAGGAACTCATGGGCAGATATATTGAAAGCTTCAACCCATAACATTGGAGGTCTTGCTTTAGAATATGTTTCACCAGTGACTGTTCAAAACCAACATGTGGACTAGGCGACAATAGAAGATGTGAAGGATAGCATGGAGAAATGGCAAATTTGTGTATTGGGATTTGTACTAGGGTATAATCCTCCATACAAGCTAATGAAAAGATTTGTAGATATAGTGTGGAAGGAGTATGGGAAAGTTGAGATCATCATGATGAGGAATGGTTTCTATGTTTTCATGTTTGAACCTGAGGACGTAAAGATGAAGGTACTTGAGAAGGCTCCATGGCATTTCTTCAAGAAGATCATCTGCCTTAAAGGATGGTCTCTTGATTTGGATTTTTCTCAAACTGAAATAAAAAAAAAATCCCAACTTGGATCAAGCTACTAGAACTGAAATTCCACTATTACAATGAAAAATTATTAAGTAAAATGGCATGTTACATTGGGTATCTATTATATTCGGATAAAATGACTACTACTCAGGAAAGATTATCTTATACAAGACTGTGTATTGAAATTGATGTAAAAATGTACTCATCCAAAAACAATACCAATCATGGATGAAAGAGGCAATGTGAACTAGCAGAAGTTGAAGTATGAATGTGTGCCTCCATCATTTCAATTTTGCAAAAAGTTTGGTCAAATGGATAGGAATTTTGAATGTAAGCCACAAATCTACAAAGTGTGGAAGCCAAAATAAATACAGGAAAACAAAAAATAGAAAACTATGCCTGTAAATAAAGAAGGAGACCAGAATACTGAGAAGGTGAGCATAAGCACTCTGGAGATAGAAGATAAGAATAGGTCTATAGATTGCAGCAATGGTGAACCAAGCAAATGCAAAGGAAAGGAGAAATTAGTAGAACTAGAGACCGATGAAGGCCAAGGAGAAATGTGGAATGATGAAGACTTAGGAAGTATAATTGAAATTCAAGAATCAATAGCAAGAAATCAAGAGGAGATTGTAACAAAGAATGGATTTGAAGCTTGGAGTATAGAGAAGAATAGCACAGCAATAGAAAAAACAACATATGAACCAGTGAAAAAATCAGAAAGGCTTGAGAGAGCTGCTAGAGCCAAGAGCAAGCAACATAAGGGCTCTACAAATGGTACCCCCTTTTAAATGATATTAAGCAGCTAGAATATCAGGGGTCCAAATGACCCCTTAAAACAAAAGGAAGTACAGAAGTCGATAAGAGAAAAACATATAAACTTGATTGGTCTCTAGAAAACATAGTTTGTATGAATAATATGGAGAAAATTGTTAAAAATTGTTTTCCTGGATGACTACATGTGCATAATGCTAATATAACAGTAGTAAGTACAATAATAGTTGGATGGAATCCAAATTATGTGGAGGTAATTTGCCTTGATAATCAGAGCCAAGTTATTATGTGTCACGTAAAACCCTAGGAAGAAGGTGAAGCATTTTACATGAGTACAGTACATGGTTCGAATGATGATCAGGAATGAAAAGTATTATTGAAGCAGTTGGAACTAAATCAGAAACAAATAAAAGATAAACCATTGATCTTGATGGGAGATTTCAATGCAATTAGAAGATGTGAAAAAAAATTAGGAGGTACAGGTTATCCTTTTGTTGCAATGCAAGATTTCAATAGATGTGTTGATATAATAGATGTAGAAGATTCTCTAGCAAATGGTATATTCTTGATTCAGTGTAATTTACATGAGGATGGAACAAAAACATATTGTAAGCAAGTCAAAGTTATGGTGAATGAGAGCTAGCATAACTTGTTCTAGCAAGTAGAAACTATGTTTGAACCTGCAGGGGTGTCTGATCACTCGCCAAATGTGGTGAAAATCAGGAAAATAGTAAGCACTAGACCAAAGCCATTCAAGTTTCATCAAATTTTTATGAAGCACAGGGATTATAAAAGAATACTAAAGAAGATATTGGGGGAGGAGAAGGAAGGAAACCCTGCATACAACTTGTGTGCAAAGCTGAAGGAATTGAAGATAGCATTAAAACAGTTGAATAAAGAAAACTTTAGTGATATAAGTCGGAGGATGTTACAAACTGAGGAGATACTTTTTGCAACACAAAAATTGTTACAGGAGGAACCTTTCAATTTGGAGTTATAAAGACAAGAAAATGAGCATAGAAACGCTTATTTAGAGGTTAGAGCTGCTGAAGAGCAATTCCACAGGAACAAAGCTAGAAT
The DNA here is from genome assembly GCA_024721245.1 of Mitragyna speciosa. Taxonomy (NCBI): domain Eukaryota; kingdom Viridiplantae; phylum Streptophyta; class Magnoliopsida; order Gentianales; family Rubiaceae; genus Mitragyna; species Mitragyna speciosa. The sequence goes on from CM045571.1 coordinate 20,762,028, forward strand.
CAGATAAATCCAAGAGGAAGACAAACAACAAATTTTTTCACTAAATAGTGAAATAGTAGTAGGCTAGAAATAGGGTGCTGATTCAAAAATAAGGAAGGCCAAATATTGACTGACTATAAGGAAGTGAAGAAGGAGGGAATTAATTGCTATATTGATCTATTTACTGACAACACACAATATGTAGGGAACCAGAGACAGATCTTACAGAAGGTAGTCACAAAACATATTTCATAAGAACACAAAGAAATGCTACAAAGACCAATTTTAGAAAAGGAAATACAGAAGGCTATTTTCAATAAGAAGAAAGGAACTACACCTGAACCTGATGGATTTACTGTCGATTTTTTCTTGATGAACTGGAATGAAGTGGAAAGAGACTTGATCAAAGCAGTACAATATTGATTCAAGGAGCAATACACGTACAAGCCTATGAACTCAACCATTCTTACTCTAGTTCCTAAAGTCTAGACCCCTAATATGATGAAGGATTTTAGACCTATTGCATGTTGCAATATTGTTTATATATGCTACTCTAAGATATTGACAGAAAGGCTAAAAGAAGTGTTGCATCTCTCATTTGTGAAGATCCGAATGCATTCCTGAAGGGCAGATCAATTGCAAATAATATATTGTTGATGCACGAACTAGTAAAAGGATACTCAAAAAATAGTGGTGAGCCTAGATGTTCCATAAAGGTAGGCTGGATGAAAGCTTATGACACACTGAGATGGAAATTTTGTTTGACACAATGGAGTTAATAGGGTTTTCTCAAAAATTCTTGAAGTGGATAATGAACTATGTAACGATAGACAATTTTTCTCTAAATCTAAATGGATCATTGATTAGCTATTTTAAGAATAAAAAAGGATTAAGACAATGAGAACACATATCTCCTTATCTTTTCTTAATAGCCATGCAGGTGTTCTTAATGTTGCTGTCGAACTATACACAAAAGAAAATTTTGAGTACCATCCTAAATGCAAAAAATTAAGATTAACTCATTTAATCTTTGCTGATGACCTTTTTGTTATGTATGCCGTAAAACCAAGATGGTTTAAGGTGTTTTGTGTTACGCTTATTTATGTTATATTTATCCATGTGATATTTTTCTTTATCATCTAAACTTGTGTTTCCATGTTACTTGTTTGATTAATAAAGTCCTTAGAATATTGACTGTGTATTAGAGATTGTAAGGGTTACAATTATGAGACTCTAATACATAATGTCATATTCTTAAATATCCCTAGTCATAGTATTAATGAGATTGGACATCATTAATGCGGATAGATTAGCACATACTTTGCCTCTACTTATGGTAAGTAGTAGTTGATCTCATTGACTATGGTGTGCGTGACACTTAATCTGGTATGTGGATGCTTGTTTCAGAACAAGTTTATTGGATTGATCCGCCAAGAGTTTCAACTATAGTGCCAATGGTTGAACTCTTAATGGCTATGGTGTAAGTGATTCTTTGACTTGAGATTACCATAGTATCTTGAGTGTGGATTGCTATATTTTGACTCTATTCCTCGGTGCCCGTGAAAGGGTAGCTCATAGGTTAGAGATTGGGTATAGTTTGAAACATGAAAAGGTAGTGAGTAATCAATATAGGATTCACCACTCCTTAATAGGAGAGTATATCCCTATATGGCCACTTGTTGGAAATATTAACTCATAAATCTTCTGCAGAAGTGATAGTATAACTTGGAAGTAGTTTCAAGGTTATACATCATAGAGAGTTATATTTCTGAAACAAAAAAATATAAATTAGTCATTATTAAAGTATGCACTATATTTTTAGACTAATTGGGATATAGTGTGGTGAAAGGATATTAATTACACGGTAACATTGTCATTGAAGGGTATGGTCTACCATATGACTTTCCTATTCACTTGGGTGGTCATGATGCATTGCTAGACGCCACTCATGATCTATAAGTATGAATTGATTAATTAGTGAATTAATGATAAATTAAAAGTGTTTAATTTATCTAGCTCAATTAATGAGTTATAATTTATAATTATTGCCAACGTGAATAGAACCTAATGAGTCATACACATAAAGAACAAAATCTTTGGGTTAAAATGTAATTAAGATAAGTATGAGATACTTATGGGGTTAATTTATGAGATAAATTAACTTAAAGGACTTGTTTATAAATATTCTAAATCTTGCAGGAAATTGGTTTCCTAAAAGAAATAAAGTAACTAATTGGTTTCCTTATTGAATAGATTTCCTAAAGGAGAAGGATTAGCTTAAAATAAGTTGCTTAAACCTTCTTGGTTTTCAATTAGTTTTATTTCCTAAAATATTAGAATACTTCCTCTATAAATAGGTTCATGGTTTGACTCTTGAATTGTTATTGCAACACAAAAGAAAACTTGTGAGAGAAAATTGAAGAAAGAAAAAGGCACGCCTCTTTCTCTCTCTAGGCGTCTCTTTCTCTCTCCTAATTGTTAGGTTTTTCTTTTTCTTGTGTTCTTAAATAATTCAAGGGAGCTAGCACTCAAAAGTCAAAGCCAGCAAGCCTATAAGATTCCCAAAGAAGTTGTTCGTGTGGATATCGTTAGAGGTTCTACGCTTGGAGTGCTTTTTCGTGGTAGATCTAACATCTTCTTCGAAGGATCTTTGCCTAGTAGCATAAAAATCTTCTGTGCTTAAGGTAATCTTCATGCAAACCCCCTTGTTAATCATATAGATATGTCAAAGAGATCCATGGTTAAGGTAATAAATTTTTATTTTTTTCGCTGCGTTACCTATGCTATTACCTTACAGTGGTATCAGAGTCTTTTTTTATTATATCTATATGATTTGTGTTTATTTAATTGTCATAAATATGGATGGTTTATTCTTGATGATATTTGTCTCAAAATTGTTTTAGAAAAATCAAGAGTTTGATTTTTAAAAAAAGTTCTTGATTGTTTAAAAGTGTTTTAAATAATTAAGATGAGTTCTTAAGGTTGTTTTTATGGTTTCTAAATTGTTTTGACATGCTAAAAGAGTTTTAACATATTTTGATTCAAAAGAGTTTTGAAAAACACCAAAGAATTTCAAAGATCGTATTTTCTGGACACAACCCGCGCGAAAATTCGCGCGCGTTTTGACCCGCAGTCAAAATCCCGTAACTTCTGTCCACAAACCACAGATGAAACCGCGTGCGGTTTGTCCTACGGTTTACAAACCGCAGATGAATCTGCGCACGTTTTGTCGCACAGTTTGTAGGCAGAATCCTAGCGGAATTTTTCCTAAATTTTTGAAAAAACACGAATTTTGATGAATTCTCTTTTAAAACACTTTTCAATTTTAATTGTTAATATTTGGAAAGTTAAAATTTGGAAACCTATACCTTCTATAACTATATTTTTGGGACAAATAAATTTCAAAAACATGAATCTATACTATTTAGACCATATGATTTATGACTAGAATTAAATAAATTAATTTATTTAATTGTTAAATAGTATGATGGCATGGTGGATGATTATGGACTAGACCAATGTGATTGAATGGTTATTACTTCTTTTATGGTTGGCTTGTATTGGTTTTATAAATAGGGCATGCGTGTCCTTCCCTCTCTATTTTCTTATGTAATTCTCTTCTCACCTAAACTCCCCTCGAATGTAACTCGAGATTTCTTAATCAATACTTGTAATGTACAAAATATAGGTCAGGAATAGATTTATTTTAAATTGTTTAGACTAGAATTACATATGTAATGTGCAAGAAGATGGAGGTGGCAGTAAGGAGCAACCAAGGAGGCGCATCAAGGAGTTGAAACTCCCCTAGGAATTTTAACCAAATATTTTCTTCAAGGCTCGAAGGAAATATTACGAGTTAAAGTCCATAATCATCCACGTTTATTATGCTTTTATTTTATATGATTGATATATTTTAATTGCATAATATGATGAGACATTAATAATTAAACTAAAATCCCTCAATATCAAATATTAAGTCATCTATTTAAGTTGCCTTCCATTATTATAACAAAAACGATGAGTTCTTATTAAGGTTGACACGTTGGCCTCCATCAAGGTCACCTTACTCGAAATATGTTTTTGTTATGAGATATGATCTCTAAATAATGGGTTTGACTTAACAAAAATTACATAATGAGTTTGGCCTCCGTCAATGTTATGATATTTTTTGAGACAATGTTGGGTAATACATAAGATGTAAATTTCAAAGAGTTGATACCCAACTATTTAGGAGTCACAAGAGTTGTAATTGATAAATAGTTATCTACCTAATCGAATTTATCTTTGGGGCATTGGCCTCCGTCAAACCCAAAGCTAATTAGATGGGATCCTAACCCACTAAAAATTTCCAACGGATTTCCAAATCAATATTGAAGGTTATTGATTTGAAGTAAAATAGTGGGAGCAAACCAAATAAATTTACGAATCCACATTTTTGGTTTGCATATAACATAAAACAAATACTTATTTTCTATCTTTACTTTTTCTAGAATGTCTAACGTGAATGTGCGACCGATTCTTGACAACAAACTCAATGAAACCAACTTTGAGGACTGGAATATCAATTTGAGAATTGTTTTCAAACATGAAAAAATTGAGTATGTCCTCGATAGACCATTGCCCCCTCCTCATCCTGCTACTGCATCACCTGAGGATATAGATGTATATGAGATGCACAAAGTCGACAATAATGCTGCAACATGTATCATGTTAGCTGCTATGACCCCAACATTGCAAAAGCAACATTTTAAGATGGATGCTCCATCCATGATTGTGCATTTAAAAGAAATGTTTGATGCACAAGCTAGAACTGAGAAGTATGAGACCTCAATGGAGCTTTATCAATGCAAGATGGCAGAGGGATCTTCAGTGACTACCCACGTACTGAAAATGATTGGACTAATTGAAAAATTAGCTGATCTGGGACACGTTTCTAATAATGAGTTAAGTATTGACTTAATTCTTCAGTCCCTCCCTGAGAGTTATTCACAATTCATCCTGTACTTCAACATGCGAAAAGTTGAGTGCATGTTGACTGAATTGATGAAAATGCTCAAGACTGTTGAGCCTAATCTTAAGAAAGAGAAGGGCACCGTTATGCTTGTCTCGAGTTCCAAGAAAAAGAAGTTCAATTCTGGGCTTAAGAAGTCCAAGAAGAAGAGAATTAAGCTTAAGGGTGGGGTTAAAAAGAACAAACCCAAGGGCATATGCTTCCATTGCGGACAAGATGGGCATTAGAAGAGGAATTGTAAGGCCTACCTTGACTCTCTGAAGTCAAAGAAGCTTGGTGAAGCTTCAACTTCTGATATGTTTATGATTGAGATTAATTTATCTACTAACCAAAACTCATGGGTATTAGATACCGGATCTGAATCTCATATTTGTAAAAATATGCAGGGTTTTAAGATAATAAATCCTTGGCAAAGGGAGAGGTCGAACTATACGTGGGGAATGGAGCAAGAGTTGCTGCATTAGTCGTAGGAACCTATGTACTCTTTTTTTTCACTGGGCTTATTTTAGAATTAAGAAATTGTTATTTTGTTCCTATACTTACAAAGAACATCATTTCTATCTTACTGTTAGATTTGGATGGTTTTACCATCATTCAAAGGAATAAAAATTGTTCTATTTCACGTGATAGTATTACTTATGGTATTGGTACATTAATTAATGGTTTATACATTCTAAATGTGCAAAAGTCCATTCTCAACATAAATACCAAGAAACAAAAATTAAATATTGTTAACCAAACATACATTTGGCATTGTAAACTTGGTCATATAAATGAGAAACGCATATCCAAGTTACATAAAAATGGATATTTGGACTCATTTGATTATGAATCATTTGGGACATGCGAATCTTGTTTACTTTGCAAGATGACCAAGACACCTTTTACTGGAAAGGGTGAACAAGCTAGTGATCTTCTTGAACTTATATATACTGATGTTTGTGGCCCAATGTCGATCCATGCTAGAGGTGATTTCTCTTACTTCATCACTTTCACGGATGACCATTCAAGATATGGTTATGTGTTTCTTATGAAGCACAAATCCGAAACCTTTGAAAATTTCAAAATCTTTAAAGCTGAAGTTGAGAAACAACTTGGCAAGAATATCAAAACACTTAGATTTGATCGAGGTGGAGAATACTTAAGTCAAGAGTTCCAACAATATCTAAGAGAAAATGGAATTATTCCTCAATGGACTCCTCCATACATGCCACAACTAAATGGTGTGTCTGAAAGGAGAAATCGTACTTTATTAAATATGGTATGTTCCATGATAGGCCATGCATCACTTCCTAGTTCGTTTTGGGGATATGTTTTAGATTCTGCCTCCTATATACTCAACCTGTTCCATCAAAATCTATTGATACCATACTTTATGAGATTTGGTATGGTAAGAAACCAAATCTTAATCATTTAAAGGTTTAGGGTTGTTTTGCTTATGTGAAGCGGAACATGTCAGACAAGTTAGAGGCTAAATCTGACAAATGCTTATTTGTGGGGTATCCTAGAGAGAGTCGTGGATACTACTTCTACAATTCTCTTGAGCAAAAGGTGTTTGTTTCAAGACATGCTATTTTTCTAGAAAAATCGTTTATTCTTGAAAGAAGTAGTGGGAGCAAAGTAGAACTTGAAGAACTTCAAGAACCACAAAGTAGTCAACAGATGGAACAAGAACTTACGCCACATATTGATGAGGCGCAGATGGAAGCTCAAGTTACACAAGAATTTCGTAGATCTAGTAAAACACGTTATGCTCCTGAGAGATATGAATTTCTCATTAGTGAGAACAATTATGTATTAATCATAGATGATGACGACCCTACTAGCTACGAAGAAGCTATGTCTAATGTAGACTCTTTGAAGTGGCGCGAAGCCATGAAATCCAAAATGGATTTCATGTACGAGAACAAGGTATGGATTTTGGTCGAGCCACCTGAAGGGATAAAATTCATAGGGTGCAAATGGATCTTTAAAAGAAAGACTGACATGAATGGTAACATTGTTACCTATAAAGCAAGGTTAATGGCAAAAGGTTATAAACAAAGGTAAGGAATTGACCTTGAAGAAACCTTTCGCCGGTAGCTATGCTTAAATTCATAAGGATTTTGGTTGCCATAGCTGTTTATTATGACTATGAGAGGCAAATGAATGTCAAGACTGCTTTCCTTAACGGGAATTTGTAAGAGGATGTGTACATGACACAACTTGAGGGTTTTGACTCCATTGATAGTTATAAGATATGCAAGTTGCCAAAGTCCATTTATGAACTCAAGCAAGCTTCAAGGAGTTAGAACATTCATTTTGATGAGACAATCAAAGAGTTTGGTTTTCTTAAGAATGAAGACGAACCTTGTGTATACAAGAAGGTGAGTGGGAGCGTTGTCGTTTTCTTAATATTTTATGTGGATGACATATTGCTAATGGGAAACGACATACCTTTACTACAAACTGTAAAGGTATGGCTATCCAAAAGTTTCTCCATGAAAGATTTAGGAGAGGTAACCTATATTTTGGAAATTAGGATCTATAGAGATAGATCCAAGAGGTTGCTTGGTCTCAGTCAATCGACATACATAGATAAAATGCTAAAGAGATTTAGTATGGAGCAATCGAATAAAAGGTACTTACCTATGAGACATGGAATTACTCTTTCGAGAGACATGTGTTCTAAGACATTTGTCGAGATTAATAGCATGCAAAAGGTTCCTTATGCTTTGGCAATAGGATCCATTATGTATACTATGCTATGTACGAGATCCGACATCTCTTATGCTCTAAATGTTACGAGCAGATTCCAAACTAACCTTGGTGAGGGTCACTGGATAGCTGTCAAGAGTATTCTTAAGTACTTGAGAAAAACTAAAGAATTATTCTTGATTTATGGAGGACACACTTTGGAAGTGTGTGGCTTCACTGATACGAGTTTTCAGTCAGACAAGGATGATAGCAAGTCGCAATCTAGATTTATATTCACGTTAAATGGTGGTGCTGTGAGTTGGAAGAGTTCGAAGCAAGAAACTACCACTGATTCTACAACTGAAGCCGAGTACATTGCTGCTTCTAAAGCTGCAAAGGAGGCTGTTTGGATCAAGAAGTTTGTCACCGAACTAAGAGTGGTTCCTTCCATTGTTGATCCTATACCTTTATATTGTGACAACAATGGTGCCATCGCCCAAGTAAAGGAACCTAGGTCTCATCAACGATCCAAACACATACTTAGGCACTACCATCTTATTAGAGAAATAGTTGGTAGGAATGATGTAAAGATAGAAAAGGTTCCCATTGATGACAATATAGCTGATCATCTCACTAAGACCTTGTCCCAAAAAAAGCATGATGCTCATGTAAATGCTTTTGGCCTAAAACAAATGAGTGATTGGTTTTAGTGCAAGTGGGAGTTTGTTAGTGTATGCCCTAAAACTAAGATGGTTTAAGGTATTTTGTGTTACGCTTATTTATGTTATATTTTTCCATGTGGTATTTTTCTTTATCATTTATACTTGTGTTTCTATGTTACTTGTTTGATTGATAAAGTCCTTAAAATATTGACTGTGTATTAGAGATTGTAAGGGTTACAATTATGAGACTCTAATACATAAAGTCATATTCTTAAATATCCCTAGTCATAGTATTAATGAGATTGGACATCATTAATGCGGATAGACTAGCACATACTTTGCCTCTACTTATGGTAAGTAGTAGTTGATCTCATTGACTATGGTGTGCGTGACACTTAAGCTGATATGTGGATACTTGTTTGAGAACAAGTTCATTCGATTGATCCGCCAAGAGTTTCAACTATAGTGCCAATGGTTGAACTCTTAATGGCTATGGTGTAAGTGATCCTTTGACTTGAGATTACCATAGTATCTTGAGTGTGGATTGCTATACTTTGATTCTATTCCTCGGTACCCGTAAAAGGGTAGTTCATAGGTTAGAAATTGGGTATAGTTTGAAGCATGGAAAGGTAGTGAGTAATCAATATAGGATTCACCACTCCTTAATAAGAGATTATATCCCTATATGGCCACTTGTTGGAAATATTAACTCATAAATCTTCTGCAGAAGTGATAGTATAACTTGGAAGTAGTTTCAAGGTTATACATCATGGAGAGTTATATTCTGAAACAAGAAAATATAAATTAGTCATTATTAAAGTATGCACTATACTTTTAGACTAATTGGGATATAGTGTGGTGAAAGAATATTAATTACACGGTAACATTGTCATTGATAGGTATGGTCTACCATATGACTTTCCTATTCACTTGGGTGGTCATGATGCATTGCTAGACGCCACTTATGATCTATAAGTATGAATTGATTAATTAGTGAATTAATGATAAATTAAAAGTGTTTAATTTATCTTGCTCAATTAATGAGTAATAATTTATACTTATTGCCAATGTGAATGGAACCTAATGGGTCACACACATAAAGAACAAAATCTTTGGGTTAAAATGTAATTAAGATAAGTATGAGATACTTATGGGGTTAATTTATGAGATAAATTAACTTAAAGGACTTGTTTATAAATATTCTAAGTCTTGCAGGAAATTGGTTTCCTAAAAGAAATAAAGTAACTAATTGGTTTCCTTATGGAATAGATTTCCTAAAGGAGAAGGATTAGCTTAAAGTAAGTTGCCTAAACCTTCTTGGTTTCCAATTAGTTTTATTTCCTAAAAGACTAGAATACTTCCTCTATAAATAGGTTCATGCTTTGACTCTTGAATTGTTGTTGTAACACAAAAGAAAACTAGTGAGAGAAATTTGAAGAAAGAAAAAGGCATACCTCTTTCTCTCTCTAGGCGTCTCTTTCTCTCTCCTAATTATTAGGTTTTTCTTTTTCTTGTGTTCTTAAATAATTCAAGGGAGCTAGCACTCAAAAGTCAAAGCAAGCAAGCCTACAAGGTTCCCAAAAAAGTTTTTCGTGTGGATATCGTTAGAGGCTCTACGCTTGGAGGGCTTTTTCGTGGTAGATCTAACATCTTCTTCGAAGGATCTTTGCCTAGTAGCATAGAAATTTTTTGTGCTTAAGGTAATCTTCAAGCAAACCCCATTGTTAATCATATAGGTATGTCAAAAAGATCCATGGTTAAGGTAATAAATTTTTTATTTTTCCGCTGCGTTACCTATGTTATTACCTTACACTTTTTCTAATTTTTGCTGGTTCACAGAAGTTAATGCAACTGTTTAAGAGGGCTCTGGGGACTTTGAATGGTTGTCAGGACTCAAACCAAATCTTCAAAAGTGTAGCATATTTGCAGCAAGAGTGTCAGAAGAGGAAGGGGAAGGATTGTGTAAAGCAATAGGTATGCTTAGAAGAAGTTTGCCTGTGAAATATTTGGAAATTCCTTTGCATATCATTCAAATTGAATGCAAATGAGTACAACTAGATAGTAGAAAAGATGATAAGCAGAATCAGTAGCTGGGCACAAAAAGCTAAGCTGCAGGGGAAGATTGCAGTTGGTGAAGTCAGTGCTATTGAGTATACAAAATTATTGGTGCAGCATATTCATTTTACCAAAAAAAAAAGTCACAAGGAAAATAGAAAGTTGTCTGGTAGCATTTTTTTGGTCAAGAGTTAACCAAAATACAATGAGAGTAAAAGTTACATGGAAAGAAATTTGTAAACCAATCGAAGAAGGTGGTCTGGGGGTAAAAGATATGTGCATTTAGAATAAGTCAGTGGTAGCAAAGCACATTTGGAATATATGTGAGGGAAAGGAGTTATTATGGATTGCATGAGTACATAGTATTCTATTAAAAGAGAAATCTTTATGGTCAATTACTATACCCCAACAATATTCTTGGTGTTGGAGGAAAATATTGCAGTTAAGAGACCAGATAAGACCATTTATCAAGCATTTCTATGGTTTGATGAATGGCATCCTTTGGGTATCTCACTTTCCTAGCTCAATCGTATCAAATTTTAGCAATGTCATCTATTATAAATGATTATAGGTGGTTATGGCCAAAAGGTAGCAAAAGCACCAGAGAAGTAATGAGAATTATCAGTGCAACACCTCAAAATTTCTTACCAGACACATCAAGAGAATCAAATTATATGGAAGGGAGAGAAAATAGTTAAATCAGTGTGCTAGAAGTTGAGTGTAGCTACAACTAAGGCGACTTGGGCTAGATTGGTATGGTTTAATGACAATATTTCCAGATGCGCTTTTATTACTTCACTAGTGTGTAGAGGCAGGCTCACAACTAGAGCAAGATTGAAAGCATGGGAAGAGTTGAGAGTGATTACTGTGAGTTATGTGGAAGTGGGAGTGAAATGATAGATTATCTATTTTTTTTCTTGCATATAATCATATGAAGCATGGAGGAAAATCATGGTTATGTGTGCAGTTACAAAGGATCTTATCCCTAGAGTATTGAGCTAAATTGGTGGTGTGAACATGTCAAGAAGAACTCATTTGCTGATTATGTTAAAAAACTAACGCTAACTTCTACCATTTATCAAATCTGGAGACCAAGAAACATGAGAATTTTCAATAAAATCAAGAAACTGAGTCACTGGATAGTTTAGGAGATAATAGCAAATGTTGTGCAGCAGTGAAGAAGAAGAAGCATGTCAGAAACTGCAGAGAAAATTGGGAACTTAGTATAGCTTGAGATTTGACCAATCAATATTTGCGTAATTGTGTAGCAATAGACAATTAGTGGTTAGTCAATGTACTTGACTGAAAGTGTAAAATATAAAGAAATTCTGATATCAATAAAAATTCGGACTTACAAAAAAAAATTTAGCAAGTTAATCGCAAGCCGTTACATAATACCCATTTTATACCCTTGTTTTGTCCTTGAACAAACTAATATGCATGTTTACATAAAAGGATGAGATTAGCAACATATTGTGCGATTAGAAATTATCTAGCATGATTCAGAGCATAAATCACATGATTTGGTTGTAGAAGGTATTCATTTTCATTCAAGCTAAAAACTCTTACATGACAACTAGCTCCAATCATTGGTTTGTTTAATACACACATATTTAGGCTCCCTTTGAATTGCCTCTTGGAAAACTTTGACGGGAAAAAATAATTAAAGAACTTTTTTTTCTTTTTGGGGGTAAAGTTGGTATGATCTGAGAAAGACTATCTAAAAAATCTTTCAAAAAATAATTGCGGCATTTTTTTTTTTGACAGACATAATAATTTTACGGGAAAGAGCAATCCGAGCAGATCCTTATTATTTGTACACACAACAATAGTTACATATTTTAGAATTGATTTTCATTCAATTCAGACCATCTATAAGAGGAATTGCGAGAACGTAAACAACTTGTAGTCTGAAAAAGTTGAGTTCAAAGTTTCAGATAAAAAATGGAAATTAATGTGTTTCCTATTGAGGAGCTAACAACACTACTCTTAAAGCACCATCTCTCTTTGCTTCTCTCTTTCCTCTTCATTGTATTTCTTCTCAAATGGCACAATTCAACTTCAAACAGCTTGCTGAATCTTCCACCTTCTCCTCCAAAGCTACCCATAAATGGAAACCTCCATCAGCTTGGTTCACTTCCTCAACGCTCTCTCAAATCATTCGCTCAAAATTACGGTTCGGTGATGCTGCTTCATCTAGGCAGCAAACCAGTTCTCATTGTCTTTTCCACTAATGCAGCAGACCTAAAGCAAGCTTTGTTGGAATACTTTCCTACAATTTCAAGGACATAGCCTTTTCACCTACTGGAGGCAAGTTAGTAGCATATGTGTACTTCAGCTTCTAAGTAACAAGGGGGTTCAGTCTTTTCGAAGTATAAGACAAGAAGACATAGCACTGATGTTGGAGAAAATTAGCCAATCACGTGCTTCATCTTTGATCATATGTATGGATGAGATATTGGCAAAACTAGCTAATAATATAATTTCGAGGGTTGCTATTGGGAAAAGGTATTCAGAAGAGGAAGGTGGAAGCAAGTTCAAGCAAATGTTTCTAGAATTTACCATGTGATTGGGCCTTTTTAATATTGGAGATTACATCCCATGGCTAGGATGGATCAATCGTATTAATGGCTTGGAAAGAAAGGTCAAGAAAGTTGCCAAAGATTTCGATGAACATCTTGAAACTATAGTTGAAGAGGGAATAGAGAGACAGAAGAAAAGAGGAAGCAATTATGGAGTAGAGTACAAAGAGCAACAGAATTTTGTGAATGTTTTGCTTGAAATCCAAAGAACAAATGCCGGCAAATTTCTCTGATTATTGTTATTTAAAAAAAACTCCCTATTTTGGGGTCACTTTTTTTTTTCATTCTAGGTTTAAAGTCGCTGTACACTACTTAAATTTTTTTTTTTCCATGTGTGCAGGTGTGTGTCAGGAGGGCTTTTGTGCAATTTTGGGGCAATTGTGAGAGTCACCGCACAAGCTTTGTGCGGTGACTGTCACATGAATTTTTTTTTTTTGACGTTTGGGGGCCATTTGTGCAATTGGAAATTTTGTGTGAGAGTCGCCGCATGGTGCTTGTGCGGCGACTCTCACTAAATTTTTTTTTTTATGCTTGGGGGGCCATTTGTGCAATTTGGATTTATGCTTGGGGGGCCTTTTGTACAATTTGGATTTATTTAATGTGAGAGTCACTGCACAATACCCGTGCGGTGACTCTCACAAAAAATCCAAATTGCATGTTAGCCCTCCTTTTTTAATTCTCACATTAAATCCCAAATTGCATCTCAGCCCCCTTTATTTATTTATTTTTTTTTAAGTTTGGGGGGCCTTTTTGGCAATTTTTGGGGGGCCGCCCCCTTATTGCCATTTAGCCCCCCAAATGTTAAACAAAAAAAAATGTTAAAAAAAATCATTGTCTTAATTAGGTTATGAATTAGTTAATATATATATAAAAATAAATTAGTATTAAAAAAATCATTGTCTTAATTAGGATTTAGTTGCCATAATTCTTGGCTTAATTATATCAATTAGTAATTTTATCTTGTAAAGAATAAGAAAAAAATTAATTCACAACTACGGAATGTATGTGTTTATCTTAATTCTTTACTTGAATTACTTGTTAATCCTTAAAAGAGTGTCTTAAAAATAATTAATTATTTATTTATAAAATTAAATTATTATTGTATGTTAATTCAAAAATTGGCAATGGTTAATGGTTTAGGGCAAAACTAGGGAATGATATGTATTTTTTATGTTAATCGTTAAAGGAATACATTTTTTGTAAATAATGGTATGTATTTGTCTTAATTCTGTCCTTGAATAAGTTTATAGGGTAAAAAAAATTGTTCTGTTGATTAATTACTTGAATAATAATTTTTTTACATAAAAAAGTTAAAAAAAAATTACATTTTGGGGGCTATATTTAATTGTGATTTTTTCACCTACAAATGTAAAATAAAAATAAAAAAGAATTGGAAGTATAAATAAGGATCTCCTAATTACTTTCATTGAATGATAATTACTTGCAACAGTTTTGCCCCCCAAATGTTAATGGAAAAAAAACCCATATTCCTTTAATGTTATTGTTAGGTTATCAATTAGTTAATTTATATACAAAAATAAATTAGTTTTAAAAAAAATTTCTCTTAATTAATTACTCGAATAATTCTTGTCTTAATTATATCAATTAGTATTTTTATCTTGTAAAGAATAAGAAAAAAATTAATTCACAACTAGTAAATGTATGTATTTATCTTAATTCTTTACTTGAATTACTTGTTAATCCTTAAAAAAGTATCTCAAAAATAAATAATTATTTATTTATGAAAAAAAATTATTATGGTATATTAATTCACAAGTTGGGAATGGTGAATAGTTTGGAGAATTCACAACTAGGGAATGGTATGTATTTTTTTAAGTTAATCCTTAAAGGAACACATTATTTATAAATAATGGTATGTATTTGTCTTAATTCTGTCCCTGAATAAGTTTATAGGGTAAAAAAAAATTGTTCTGTTGATTAATTACTTGAATAATAATTTTTTTTACCTAAAAAAGTAAAAAAAAATTAGATTTGGGGGGCTATATGTAATTGTAATTTTTTCACCTACAAATGTAGAAAAAAAAAATATTGGAGGTATAAAATAAAGATATCCTAATTACTTTCATTGAATGATAATTACGTGCAACAGTTTTGCCCCCAAAATGTTAAAGGAAAAAAAAGGTTTAAAAAAATTTAATGTTATTGTTAGGTTATCAATTGGTTAATTTATATAAACAATAAATTATTTTTGAAAAAAATAATGCTCTTAATTAATTACTTGAATAATTCTTGTCTTAATTATATCAATTAGTATTTTTATTTTGTAAAGAATAAGAAAAAAATTAATTCACAACTAGGTAAATGTATGTATTTATCTTAATTCTTTACTTGAATTACTTGTTAATCCTTAAAAAAGTATCTTAAAAATAATTAATTATTTATTTATAAAAATAAATTAATATGGTATGTTAATTCACAAGTTGGGAATGATTAATGGTTTAGGGAATTCACAACTAGGGAATGGTATGCATTTTTTAAGTTAATCCTAAAAGGAAACCATTGTTTATAAATAATGGTACGTATTTGTCTTAATTCTGTCATTGAATAAGGTTATAGGGTAAAAAAAAAAAAATTGGTCTGTTGATTACTTACTTTAATTATAAATTTTTTACCTCAAAAAGTAAAAAAAAAAATTACATTTGGGGGGCTATATGTAATTGTGATTTTTTTTAACCTACAAATGAAAAAAAAAATTGGAGGTATAAAACAAAGATCTATTAATTACTTTCATTGAATGATAATTACTTGCAACAGTTTTTTCCAAATTAATTACGTGAATCACAATGTTTTTACATTGACACAAACCCTAAACTGTAACCACAATCATAACCCAAACCCTATACCATACACCCTAACCAAAACCATAAACCTTAAATCCTAAAACCCTAAACCCAAACCATAGTCATAACCATAAAATACAAACCCTAACCTTAACGAGTAACCCTAAACCCTAAAACCCTAAAACAATTTAAACCCTAAACACTGACCCTAAACCTTAACCATAAACCTTAAATCCTAAAACCCTAAACCCAAACCCTACTCGTAACCATAAACCCTAACCTTAACGAGTAACCCTAAACCCTAAACCCTAAGCCTAAACCCGAACCCTTAGCCCTAACTCAAAACCCTAAGCCTAAACGTCCGCTTCGAAGGCATGTCGTCCGTTTTATGCGTCCGCTACCCAATGGTCTCTAACAAGGCATCCATTTCTTCGTCATCAAGGTCATCCTCATGACTAAGTTATAGTATATACACACTACAATAGTTAACTTACATTTTTATTCTAACATGTTACAACATTTTGCTTAATAATTACAAAATTTGTATCGTTATATTTTTTAGCTGCAAGTAACTTTTTTCTTCTATAAATTTACATATTCCTCTAACTTTTCCCAACCACTATAATACATCCTCCTCGTTAGGAGTCGTCTAGTAACTCTTCATTTTTATTTGAGTATAACTCTAAAGGATATGAATGAATTTGAAAGGACGCATTCACATAGAGTAGAAACACCAAGTTCCGGACGACCCGACATATCGTTTGGTATGGGTGTAGGTCTAAGCTGACGCCTACTCTTCGTCCGCTTCATTTTGCCGATCGTCCACACCAGTTGTCTGGATGCATTGTCCAGTATGTTCAACTATAACAGTCGTTTTTCCACTTCCTGTTATCAGTTGTCCTAACATTTCATTTGCTTCTTTTTGTGGCTCGTCTGCATTGCTTAAAAATTGAAATAAACACTATGAACATTTTCACACTAACAAGTTACATTTCCAAACTTGAAAATTACATTTATCTATTGACAAATTACAATATATTATCATTTACATTCTTTTACCAAAAAGTTACGTTTATCAGCTGCAACCTTACAAATGCCTCTAACTGTTATTAACGCATTACATACATGATGGATCCGGATGCTGGATTCGCCGTCCAGTTGGTTGGGGTGTCGCATATCTTTTTTATTGTCGTCATACTTCCTAGAATTTGCTGGTACTTCGAGCTTCTTCATCCTCTGCAAACTTGGGAAGTATACTAGTAGATTACATTTGTTTACTAACAATTTGTGTGTAAGTGAGAAGTAATTCAATAAAAATCATCAGCTCCTATGTGTAATTAAGAAGTAATAAAGACCGAATGATGTTGTCGTTCGTTTTGTCTTCCAGCAAGTCATCTGCTCTAATGAACTAGACATCTGGTGAATTCAGCCAAGCATCTGGTTAGGTGTCCACTAATTGAAATAGTGTCTGTAAGTGAGAAATAATTGATTGTACATCATTATCTCTTCCGAATCAATAAACTGCGGATGATGCTTCATTTGTTTTATCGTCCGGTAAGTCATCTACTTTGATGAACTTGACGTCCGGTGCATTCAGCCAAGTATTCGGTCAGACGTCTACTAATTGAAATGGTGTATGTAAGTGGTAAATAATTGGATGTAAATCATCAGCATATGTGTGTAATTAGGAAGTGATTGATTGTACATCAAAATCCTATCAGAATCAATTGACAGCAGACGACAATTCATCCTCTTTGTGGTCTGATAGGTCGTCCGCTTTGATAAACCAGACATCCGTGCATTCAGCCAAGCATCCGGTCAGGCATCCGCTAATTGAAATAATGTGTGTAATAGGTAAATAATTGAATGTAAATTATCAGCTTGTTAGTGTAATTGAGAAGTAATTGATTGTACATAAAAATCCCATAAGACCAATTGACTGCAGACGCCGCTTCATCCTCTTTCTCGTCCAGTAGGTCGTCTGCTCTAGTGAACCAGACGTTTGTTTATGCATCCAATCGGCCATCTGTTAATTGAGATTATATGTGTAATTTAGAAGTAATTGAATGTTAACCATCAGTTTGTGGATGTAATTCAGAAGTAATTGATTGTACATCAAAATCCCTAACAATCAATTGACTGTGGACGTTGTTGTCGTTCACTATGTCGTCTAGGATGTTGTTCGCAAAGATGGTCAAATTAACTGGACATCCAGTGCATTCATTAATGCATCCAATGAGGCGCTCATATCATATTTGATGTGTGTAATTGAGAAGTAATTGAATGTAAATCATAAGCTTGTGGGTGTAATTAAGAAGCAATAGATTGTAAATCAAAATCATAATGATCCATTCAATTTTGTACATCTACTTATGAATAACCAATAGCACCAAACTGTGTTACAAGTCCCCCTTGTTCACGCTTCTAACAACACGTAATAAAAACATATACTACAAAACAAAGATCTAAAAAGGCCTTCATGCAAGTTTTGAATAGTGCATAATACGATTGATTTGATATAAAACAAGGATCCTGATGATTTTTATGGGAATTGTAGGATCATATACACAACATTTGCACAAAAGATTTGATGTATATAACATTTCAACCACAAATTCACAAAAATAGATCATAAATATGTACAAACCATACACCGAAAGTGACATACACATAACAAACAAATAACATTTATGTTATACTGTGCATAAGAAACAAAAATAAGAGTACTGAAATGGTTAACATTCTACATATATACTAAAATGGTAGACGTCTAATGATCAACTCCTTCTCCAGAGGAGAAATCTACCCTAGTGGCAGTGTTGGTGTCTGAGAAAGATACAGTTTGATGAGACGATGGATCGTGAGGCCTTGGTGTGTCGTTCTTGTTCATTTCGCCTTCTGATCCTACGGTAATCACGAAAAATTTCTTGCTCCTCGGGATTCTACTCGTACTCATTTCTAAACTCTAAGGTTTCAAGCCTATACTCGACCATAGAAAGGTGTCTGTTCAAAGTTGTTCCGATGTCATTCATTTGTTGTGATAATGTAGCCATACCTTCAAACAGTCTCACCTCCCAAGGCTGATCATGAGAAGAGAATGGTTGCGCATGCGAAGTAGAAGGAGGAACGTGGTGACTGGATGACGAAATATTGAGATGAACTGTTTGAAGAGATCGATCATCAACAGGCTCATCATCCATAGCATGTGCACCTCGCTCTGCTGTATCATCAAATGCGTATCTATGTGAAGCCATATAAAATCCCGACGAACTAGTGGTCTTCAACTTGCTCAGACGATAAAGCCACCTACCATGATGAAAAATGAGATGTAGCCTCCTGAGACTATCATTTCTTGTGCAATCTGAATCAATTGGGCTTGATCCAACCATACCCTCGAAAATTACATCAGACCTTGCAAAAATGTTAGTTGGTAATGTTACGTATGCAAGCCCCTTGGTAGAGTCATCTCTGCACATTATCGTATATTTGATAATAAAGGCTCCCATGTTAATTGGAATACAATGCAAAATCTCATAAAAGATGTGTAAACCAATGTGTATTACATCGGTCTTGTAACCATTAGTAGGCGAAAGAATGTTAACAATTATATGATACAGGACTCAATGTAACGAGGTGAAATAACTCATACTGAAGCGTCTCAGACTATTGCTGGTGATATTTCCAAAATACAGTCTCTTTAATTCAGCAAGATCGATAATAGGGGATACTTCCCTAGGAGCATAGAAATCGCTATCCTCATTTGGCATACCGAAAATCTCATCAATAGTTTCAACAGAAAGGTAAACGTGAGTATTATTCACGTAAGAAACAGCAGCACTATCATCAATCCTAAGATTTACATAAAATTACCAAACCAAATCAGCATAAACTAACTCATTCACTTGACATAAATTATTCAATCTAGCCATGCCAAGCAGGTTTACTAACTCACCCAAATCACCAATAAAGTCTTCGAAAGAACAAACTTAGACCCGATGACATTCTTGCTTTCGAACTGCTAATATCGGCCAAAACTATTTCTATCAAAAAAAGTTCTATTATCATAATGAATTAGATCCATATCTCTAACACAATAATCAAGCCATGGCCTCTATTAGAGCCTCCACGTCAACCACCATGTCCAGAACTAGCTATTGTATTGCCGGAATGAAGAAAAATGACTGCTAAAATGGTGGGTGATAAGAGTTGAAAGTTAAATGGAAAAAAGTTATTGTCAAAGATAGAGATAGAAAGTGAAGAGAAGTTGAGGAGTGTGAGTGTTTGGGTTTGAGTATAGCAAAAAATGTAGATATAAATACCGTAAAGTAATTGTTTGGGTTTGAGTATAGCAAAACATGTAGATATAAATACCGTAAAGTAATTGTACAAATGAACATGCATGTGTGGTAGGCGGTGCGTTGGGGAGAAAGGTTAATATTAAAGATAGAGATTGAAATTGAAGAAAGGTCGAGAAGTGTTAGAGTTGGGGGTTGAGCAAACGACGTGGATGTAAAATTTAGTAAACCAACCACACAAATGAACTTGAACGTGTGTGGGAGGCAATTTTCAGAAGAAAGGAGGTGAAAGACATGAAAATAACCTGAATCAACGCAAGTTGGGAATTTCAACAGGCTGAAGGCAGACGTTCGCTTAGAAGAGATATCATCCGGGTCGTAATCCGCTTTAGTTTGTTCGCATCTAGACGTTGCATCAGTTGCAACAATTAAAAATGACGGTCATCTGAATTATGATCCAGTTCATTCCGGAGTTGATCTGGATGGAAGACACTACGTTCGATTCGCTGGGTGTCATCGGTCTGATATTTGGTTTTAATTTAGGTGATCCGAACAACAAAAGTCAATGTCCGGTACGTTAGACCCGTGCTCTCTAGGATTTCGAGTGGCTTTAGAATTCCATTTGCCGATTATCTGCATCACCAATTTGGCCCTGTGCCATTCTTCACAAGTATCAAACAATGTAAGTCCTCAATATGGCGACGTAACTCCTCAACATTGTGGTGTAATTTATCAGCATTTTAGTGTAACTCCTCAATTGAGGAAACTTAGTTACACGAAAATGTTGAGGAGTTACATTAGGGGTGTTGAGGAATTATACTGCAACTAATGTGTGAAAAATGGCACAGGGCCAAATTGTGAAGTCCCGTGTCCCACAAATAAATTTAATAAAATCGTGAATTTATGAGCGCCACAAGGGCTAGTCTTGGGAAGTGGTAAACATACAACGGAATTCACATTCAAGTAGTTTATTTTAGGTTTTGCATTTTCACATATAAACGTATGGGCACATTTTTATGCTACTTGTGTACATTTATATGCTAGGAGCTTACAATTTTATGTTCGCAGCCATGCAAGTTACAGAGCCGGATATTATTGGATGTGAAAAGAGTGCAAGTGGTTTTATCACACCAGTGTGGAGTATGAATATAAAACCATAAAGACATAACAATTCGGCATTATAGAGAGCAGAGCAAGAACGTTCTGACATTCTTATTGGATGTATGTACATATCGTTGTTATACTTTAGGATTGTTGAATAAACTATATCCTGTTAACTAGCATCTTACAAGGTTGGACATCTCCATCACTGTTTGATGTGGATGAGGTTGGTCATCCAACAAGGAAATTCATTTGCCGGATATATTCTAGTTATAGAAATTTGCAAACGTATATATAAACGGAACAAGACGTAAACTACTGAAGATAAGCAGATGGTTTTTACAAATAGGTTCATCAACGAGCGCAATGCGAATGGAGCATAACATGTGCACAAATCGTCCATCTGTGTACTGATAATATAGGTGTACAACCATAAAATTTTGAACAATTGCAGTTACATAATCAATCATGACATCAAAATAGGGATTCCTACTTCCTCCATGGGTACAAAATAATTTTTGAAGCAAACTGTACACGGTAACGCTAGATTTGTACCTGAAAAATGAACAATGCCACGTTAAGTTCAACGAAATCGTAACGCATAACGTACGCAAAGCATAGAATGGGAAAAAGCCTCATCGTTCCGATTGCTGACGTGTTTAGACAGCTATCCCAGTGCCTCATATACTTCATTATAAAAATACCACTGCTTGAGTTGCATAAATCACGTCGTAATCACAATTTGAAGAATTATTGAACAATAATGCAACGATGCATAGGCACGAAATTACTTGTAATCTTCTTCTTGGTGCGGCACATTAGCGACGTGAGTGCCATAGTCATCTACATTTAAAGAACGATTATAGTTGATAGCACAGACCATGTTCACCACACGTTTCTACAAATGGGAACAGAGTATATGGTAGGGGTAGAATTTGTCGGTCAAAGTTCTTTGGCCAATAATATAATAAAATACCAAACGTTTAACCAAAAAACTGAGTGAGGGACGCCTGTGATTCCTAACTGAGTCAAGTATGTCGATAGACCTTGATCTAGTGTCAATTATGATGACAATCCACTCCATACTGATTATCATAGGGAATACAAACTGCAAGTATATATTTTGAAAAAATAAGTTAGACAACAAGACTAGCAAGCAAGCATGCTTGACAACATAGGTTTGCTACCATATGTGGGCAAGTGTGAGGGCAAGGCTTACTATTTCAGTTTTGGTAATGTCAACTACAGTTTCACATATCTTGGTGCTGGGGCTAAAGAATCTTGCAACGAAATTGTTGGTCTTTCTATCAAAATGCCCTTGAGTTCAAATTTCTTCCTATTCATCAGCACACATAACACAAACCAATTATACGAATGCATCGTGCAAGTGTAATTTTTTGTTTCAAGAGATAGACACCTTCCATCTTAAAAAACGAACATTAACTTCTCATATTATACTATTCTAAACATAATGCAAAACTAGTCCAAGACGTACTACTAGCATTGGATCAAAAAAATAACAAGAAGACTTATATGCACTTCATCCATATTCAGAATCGACGTATAGACCTGGATAACCTGCATACATGTGAACATAGAATTAGACTAGTATTTACAAACATATTGTTACTTAGGTGGAATTAAAGGAGTGGTCGGTTATATTGTTACATTTGGAGAAATAAGTTGGTCATCAAATATGGTCCTTAAGTCCTTTCGCATAAGTGAATGTCTGAGCATGTCAACTATCTTGTAGTTGAAACACTATAAACTGAGCATGCAACTAGTTCATAAAAAAAGAACAATATAGGAAATTAACGCATAGTTTTTACTCATCATTGGCTCCCTCTAACAAAATATGGGAGCACAATTGATGGTCTAGCCAACTCGTCCTGGACTTCCAATAAATATGCCAGAATTCAGCTGAGCCCAAATGCTTGTTTTGAGTCGTCATTCTTATTGGCCTACACACATTCACTGCACAAAAAATGGCATCAAATTAAAAAAATATAGCATTGAAAATTACTGTCAATTTAAAATCGGTGCACATTACCTGTTGCTTTTTGGTCATCGTCTGCAAATACAACCTGGAGTGGTTCAACAATTGTAATTGGAACTATTGTGCTACTTGGTACTTGACAAGATTGTGGCATTATTTATTCATCTGAGCAGTGTCTATCTACATATACCGATGTGCTTTCAAACTCAACATGTACATGAAACATGTTTGCAACTGGGGAGGCAGACTTTTCTTTGGGTAGGTCACGTGGCTATTCTTTACTTCGTGGAGCATATGAACTTAGCCCTCGTATGTTTGTCCACAAATCTTCTTCGCTTGCTGCAACCTTTTTGAAGTTGTACACATTGTCAATCCTTTCCTTGTGGCCTTGGTCTGTTGAAACTTGTACATATGATACATCATGCCTCGGGACAATAGCACCATGGGCTACATCTTTGGCCTCGTATCCCGCCTCTTCATGCCCTCCAAATGCGTGCATGTTATCCCTAGCTCGGGAACTGTCATTTTGAATAGGTGGAGAGGCATTTTGGTTTTGGGAGACACAGTAGTGTGGATGGTGGAACTGACTATAGTATTTCATCCTGAACCACACGCTCATTATGGTGGGACTCCTCAGCAGAATGCTGAGGCATATCTTCTTGGAACTGTCTGCATTAATCATCATATGCATGCTCCCCTGCCTTTGGCATGTCATTATGAACATGGACATACTCGTACTCATTATACCCCTCGTTAAGATTGGACTCCTCATTTGATTGTTGGCCATGAATTTATTGATCATCACTCTCCTCATCTTCTGGTTGTAGCCCTTCATCACCAATATAAACATGGACATCTTCATTATCGACTTCCAATTTGAATTGAATCCTAGCCTTGGTGCCATCCCCTTGCTACTCATTTCCTTCAGCATGTCCATGTGGTCTCCAAACACCACCAATACACAACTGTATGCCTTTTTCAACCATCACCTCATTATAAGCTGCTCAACTGCTTGTTTGCCCATGGTTTCGAAAGAAATTAGTATTTTGGTCAACTTGAAAGCAGCGCGAGACATTTGTCTCATTAACGTTTGCATAAGACAATTAAGTTACAAAAACTGATTGTCAAATATAATGCAGTATATAACAATGTAATAGTTGTAACTCAAAAATAAGTAAAAAAAAGAGAACTACATATGATGAGATTACCGTGGCCTAAATCTCGTAGCTGTGAATTTGCATCACGATGGATTGCACTCACTCCGGAAGTTAAATATTCGTCTCGAGGGTCAAGTATGTAATAATCAAAATGCGGGATATATGACTGACCAGCCTAAAGTTAGATTCAATTCCATAATAAAACTAATAATTAGTAAAACATGTGAATACAACCACCACAAACAATGCAAAGAACCATAAGAACGTGCGATCAAACTTTCCAAGTCCAAATCTCCCGTGGTGCTTCAATTCCAAGACATATCTTCTTTTGAACCTTTCTTTTGTCCATCCCTTAACTGCTGGTCTAGCACGAAAAAAAACTTCATATCAGCAAAACAAGTGCTTAAACCAATTCCAACGTTGATCCAATTACATGAACAGATGAGTTATCCACAAATAAGAAAAATACGCATCCACCAATCTAATTGTCTTGTGTGGAATCACCTGTTTTCCAAACCTGCAAGTTTATGCATAAAAAATCCAAGATATACTAAGACCAATTCATGCTCTGAATACAATGCACATTCACCAGATGTGGCCAAAACGCAATGAAAATGTCAAGTCTTGAGGATGGTGTCAAAAGGCATGTGCAGACAAATAGTACAAACTTGATTTGGAACTCTAGACCAACCGGCATGTGTGTCAGTTCCTCCGGCAAACTACTTGCTTTTACAAAACTAGGTATCCCAAACCTAATCTTCCTTTTAGGAAAGTCAATCAGACTAGGCCCTAAGCACAACAAACCAAGGACCGCAGCCACGTCCTCTTCAATTACTGCCAATGATTTGCCCTCCAACTTCAACTCACATGTCCACGGGTTGAACATGTCAACAATCCATCTCACAATGTTGCTAGGCATTGATATCAAGTCAACCCACAACAATTCTACAAATCCTATTTCTTCCCTTTTTTTTTTTTTACTAACTGAATCCCTGTACCAACAAACCAACTCGAAATGCGGAACATCTAAAGCTTGCTTTCTACAACATTACATGGTGTTTGTCAATAATCCGGAATAAACTTCCTACATCTAATGAGCGCATAATAACAACATGAAGTAGGGGGCATCGCAAGTCTCACTTGGGATAAGTTGACGCTAATGATTTTATGGACAAAAAATCAAACAGTTCACATTATGCTAATTTGGCCAAATTTTAAGGCAACTAGTTACATTTTTTTCTTGACTGATTACATTTTTTTGATTGACAAATTATAAATCTTGACTGATAAATTACATGCCCTTCCAACTCACACTAACAAGACACTCGCTAAATTACTAGGTCCGGGGTCTGAGGGGCATATACTTATACTATACAATTATTATGCAACATAACCGTACATGCATGCAATATACAACAAGGAACTTATAACCTTCTTGGTCTTCTGTCTCCGTGTGCTTAGACCTGCCGCCAACCTTGACGACTCTAATTCGTATTCTTCTCCTTTTAGCGCCGCTATCCTTTGTTTCTTACTATGCCCAACTCATACTTGTGTTTGAGGTACACGTTCTTGATCTCCTCCACTCACCTCATTCATTTTCCTTTTTTCACGTGCTACTGCCACAACTTCTACTATAGCCTCTCTCTGTGTATGAGCCATAACCACAATATGCCTCCTTAACTAAAATGACACAGTAGTGGATGCATGTTAATTTAAACCAGCTGCAAATAAAATTACAATTTTCACTAAGAGCTTAAACACCCTCAAATTGGGGTTACCCTAGTTTTTTGGTAAAACAAGAACTACTCTTGTTCTTGACAATCAACTTTGTTAAGATCAAGTCTTCTCTTTGCTTAGGATTGTTCTTCCAAAAGGTTTTGCTTTTCGTCTTGTGAGATCGTCAACTAGATGTCTATTTCACGGGCTGGGTAGGAGTCTATATTGCATTTCATAAAGAGAACCAACGATCTTTGGCAGCATTCAAAGCGCCCAATTCAAGTTGTTCTTGGAATTTTCGACAAGTAACGAAGGGGTAAGAAGATTGGATTGGTTCTCACGGATTTTCAAAGAGTCTTGGGTATCTCGCGACCGTTGTTCACATCAATTGGTATCAGAGCCAAGGGTTTTGCTTGAATTTTTCAGGTTATCCAAGTCAGAATTTTCCTTTGAAAATTTTGGCTATATCCTTTTTTCTTTGTTTTCTTGTTATTCGATCTTCGTAATCATCTTTGATTGTATTCTTGTGATTTCTTCCTTTCATATCCTCTTTGATTATCCTTTTATTGATATCTAATTAGAGTTTGTGTTAAGGTTGTTCTTGGTTGTCTAAATTAAGAATTCTAAGGTTTCTTGTGTGGTTCAATCATTTGTCTTGATAGTTTCTCAATTGTTTCCTATTCCATCTGGTGTTGAAATTAAAAAAAAAAGCATTGTTTCTCGTTACTGTAGCACGCTACTGTTCATCAATACTGTAGCAGTATTGTTCATTCAACGATTCACTGTTCAATTGGTGAATTTTGGTTGTTTTGTTTTACTTTGTGTTGATTGAGTGTGGGTTATCTGGGATTTGTTTTAAAAAAAAGATAAAAGTCGTGCACTTTCAATGCAAAAGTCATGCACTTGAAAGAAAAGAACAACAACAGTATTTTTGAATTCTTGTGAGTTTGAATAGATTTTGGCACAAAAAATTGTTGGTCATTATTTTGAAGAGGGAGACTATTGAAAAATCATGATTCTCACCACAAGAACCACACACTAGGGGAGTTTCCTCAAGATCTTTGCATCTAATTCTGTGTCATTCGATTTCTTTGAAGTTCTTAAACACTATTCTTCCCTAAGCAATTTCCTTTTTCTTTAAATCCTTCTTGATCGTTTAACTTAGATCTTGTTAAATCCAATTGAGCAGGTTCTTTACCAAAAGCCTACAGTGTGACCTCAAAGAGTGGTAAAAGGCTAAGGGATAATATTAGTATCGAAAAAAAGCCTATATATCTTAAAGTGATACACGAGAGACGAGTGGATACATTTAGTGAGTAAGTGAGGTTCTTTTATTTGTTTTACCTATGCTGTTAACATTTCTTTGTAAGTAAACACATCATGTCTGACCATAGTAAGTAAAGGTTTGCTAGCCTAGAGTTCTCTATAAAGGTTATGCAAGATGAGTTCAGGCGTATGTATACTCGTATAGATGATATTGCTTCAGCTGTAAAAGGGAAAACCAAGTTGTCATGAACTGCACCTGAAGAAAAAGAAGATGAAGGTTATGAGTCTGAAGAAGTTATTTCCTGCCGAGAGAGAAGAGTGCCACTACAGCAACCAAATCGTGATAATAATTTGGGAAGTATCAAGATGTCCATTCCCCCTTTCAAGGGCCTAAACAATCCCGGAGGCTTACTTGAAATAGGAAAGGAATGTTGATCAAGTGTTCAAAGTTCACAACTATTCTGAGGAAAAGAAGGTACAGTTTGCAGCGGTAGAGTTCGTGAAATACGCGAGCATTTAGTGGGACCAATTGTTGAAGTATAGAAGAAAATGTGGAGATGAATCAATTCGAACTTGGGTAACCATGAAGACAATCATGAGGAAGAAATTCATCCCGAATCATTACTTTAGAGACTTACATCGAAGGCTTCAGACCTTGAAGCAAAGATCGTCTACTGTAGATGAATATGCTAAGGAGTTGGAGACCCTCATGATCCGGGCTGATGTACAAGAGGATGAGGAGGCAACCATAGCTAGGTTTATTGTTGATGTTCTGGAACTGCACAACTACGTTGAGTTTCAAGACTTGGTTGATAAGGTCGAGAAAGTTGAGCAGCAACTCAAATCAAAAAGAAGACGAGGCTACTCCAACAGTCAGACTCGTTCCCAATGAAGTAACTCCCGTGAAAGGAGACCTGAACAGAGCAATTAGAAACCAAGAGAACCATGGAAAAGAAATGACATGCCCTCTAATAGTAAAGGCAAGGTCGAGGTGTCATCCTCCAAACAACCTATCAAGGGCAGAAATGAAGCATTACCATCACGACAGAGAGATATCAAATGCTACAAGTGTCAGGGATACGGGCACGTTTCTTCTCAGTGTCCCAGTATAAGGAGCTTGATCATCCTTGATAATGGGAATGTAGAGAGTGAGCACTCCAGTAATGAGGAGATGCCACCACTTGAGGTGCCCAGTGGTGATGAGAATGAAGGCTGAGTGAAGTTGATCCACCAAGTGGAGCAGTTCTGGTTACCCGTAGATCCCTTAGCATCCAACCCAAAGAGGACAGCGAGGAGATGCACAGGGAACACATTTTTCATACCAGGTGTGTTGTCCTACGTAAGGTATAAAATGTCATAGTGGATAGTGGTAGCTATGCGAATGTTGCCTCTACCTTGTTCGTAGAGAAGCTGAGGCTACGTACCATCAAGCATCCCAAGCCCTATTATTTGTAATGATTGACAGATCATGGTGACATTAAAGTGATAAGGCAAGTAATGGCGTCATTTGCCATAGGAGGGTATGTGGATGAGATCTTGTGCGATGTCACACCTATGCAAACTTGCCATATTTTGTTCGGGCGACGGTGACAATTTGATAGGAAAGTGATTTATGATAGGTATAAGAACACCTATCAGTTGACTTGGAAGAAGAAGGAGTATGTATTGAAGTTTCTACGGCACTCTGAGGCTTATACTGATCAAATTAGGAACTCCCAGGAATGTAAAATAAGATAAACGCAACAAAGTGTGAGTGTGGAGAAAAATAAGAGAGATGGCGAGTTAGAAAAAAAGAGAGAAGAGTCGAGAGGGAAAAAAAAGAAAAGTAAAAGAGAGGTTGTGTCGAAAGAAAAGAAGAAAGTGAATGCATTTACAGAAAAAGGAGAGGTCAAGAGTGCACTGATAGTGAGACAACCATTCCTTATACTTATGTATAAGAATATTTACCTTTCTACTAACGACATTAATCCTTCTGTACCCAGTGTTGTAGTGTCTTTGTTGTAAGAATTTCAAGACTTGTTCCCTGAAAATGTTCCATAAAGGTTACCACCACTCAGGGGCATAGAGCATCAGATCGACTTCATACCGGGGTTGAGTATTTCTAACCGACCAGCTTACCAAGCCAACCCAGAGGAAACAAAGGAGATACAGAGGCAAGCGGACGAGTTGATAGAGAAAGGGTTCGTTAGGGAGAGCATGAGTCTGTGCTCAGTACCAGTTATTTTGGTGCCTAAGAAGAACGGCACTTGGAAAATGTGCGTGGATTGCAGAGCCATCAATAAAATTACGGTAAAGTATCGTCATCCCATCCCTAAGTTAGACGATATATTAGATGAATTGTATGGCTCACAAATATTTTTCAAAATTGATTTAAAGAGTGGTTATTATCAGATTAAGATGAAAGAAGATGACGAGTGGAAAACTACTTTTAAAACTAAGTACGGTCTTTATGAGTGGTTAGTTATGCCTTTTGGCTTGACTAATACTCTTAATACTTTTATACGTTGGATGAATCATGTTTTTTGCCCTTTCATTGGAAAATTTTTTGTGGTCTAATTTGATGATATTTTGGTTTATGCAAATCGTTGAATAATCACGTAGAACACTTGCACACTGTTTTTAATGTACTTAGATTGCACCAATTATACACCAACATGAATAAGTGTTCTTTCTATATGAATTCTATTATTTTTCTTGCATTTGTTGTTAGTACTAACGGCGTAAGTGTAGATGAATCCAAGGTGAAGGCAATTGGGGAGTGGCTTACACCTAAGAACGCCAATGAAGTAAGATCTTTTCATGGTTTAGCAAGCTTCTACCAAAGGTTTGTATATGATTTCTCTTCAATAGCTGCACCTTTAAATAAGTTTGTTAAAAAGAATGTGGTATTTAAGTGGGAAAATGTGCATGAAAGAACTTTTAGTTTGCTGAAAGATAAGTTGATTAATGCACCTTTGTTAAGCCTCCCTAATTTTGATAAAATTTTTTAGATTGAGTGTGATGCTAGTGGTATTGGTGTAGGAGCTGTTTTGATGCAAGATTCCAAGCCTATTGCCTATTTCAGTGAAAAGCTTCAAGGGACAGTACTCAACTATCCCACTTACGATAAGGAGTTATATGCTTTGGTGAGGACGCTCCAGACATGGCAACATTACCTGTGGCCAAGAGAATTTATCATACACTCGGACTACAAGAGTCTCAAATTCTTCAAGTCCCAAGGTAAGTTGAACAAGAGGCACGCCAAGTGGTTAGAGTTCATTGAGATGTTCCCTTACGTCATCAAATACAAGCAAGGTAAGGAGAACGTAGTGCAGATGCGTTATCAAGAAGGTATACTCTTCTTATCTCATTGCATGCCAAGTTACTTGGGTTTGAACATGTGAAAGAATTGTATGAATCTGATCATGATTTTAAGTCAATTTAGAATGCATATGAAAAAGGGTCTTTTGGTGAATATTATAGGCATGAAGGTTTTCTATTTAAGAAGGATAAATTATGTGTGTCTGTAAGTTCTTTGCGTGAATTGCTTGTGCGTGAGTTGCATGGAGGGGGATTAATGGGTTATTTTGGTGTATTAAAAACTCTAAATGTTTTGCAAGAATATTTTTACTGGCCTCATATGAAAAAAAACGTGCAAATTATATGTGATAAATGCATTACATATAAACAGGTTAAATCTAGAGTTAGGCGACACAGGCTTTACATACCCTTACCTGTGCCATCCCATCCTTGGGTTAATATTTCTATGAATTTCATGTTGGGACTCCCAAGGTCTCAAACTGGTAAGGATAGCATCTTTGTTGTAGTAGATCGGTTTAGTAAGATGGCTCATTTTATTGCATGTATTAAGACCAATGATGCCTCTTACATAATTGATTTGTTCTTTAAGGAAGTAGTTCGTTTGCATGGGTTACCTAAAACTATTGTTAATGATATGGATGTTAAGTTCCTAAGCCATTTTTAGCGTACTCTTTGGAGTAAATTAGGGACTAAATTGCTGTTTTCTACCGTGGCACATCCTCAAACGGATGGGCAAATGGAAGTTGTCAATCGCACACTTACCACACTCTTGCAGCCATTATTTAGCGCAACCTGAAAAACTAGGAGAAATGTTTGCCTCATTAAGTTTGCCTATAATAGAGCTGTGCATTTTTCTACTTATTATTCTCCATTTGAGATTATTTATGACTTTAATCCTTTGACTCCATTAGATATCTTATCTTTGCCTTCTAGTGAGCGTGCAGATTTGGATGGCAAGAGAAAGGCAGAGTTTGTTAGGGATTTGCATACCAGAGTTCGAGCTAACATAGAAAAGAAAAATGAATGATATGCTGAACAAGCAAACAGGGGACGTTTGAATGTGACTTTCGAACCAGGAGATTGGGTGTGGATTCACATGCGCAAAGAAAAGTTCCCTCAACAACGGAAGTCCAAGCTTAGACCTCGTGGAGATGATCCATTTCAAGTTCTTGAGAAGATCGGTGATAATGCATAAAAGATCGATCTGCTAGGTGAGTATGGTAATATTAGTGCGACTTTCAATGTGACTGATTTGTCTTTGTATGATGCAAGTGATTTGAGGACGAATCTTCCTGAGGAAGGAGGAAATGATGAGGATCGTAGAGGCCAAGGTGAGGACAAGTTCAAGGTAGATTCTTTACAAAGTATAGGAGGTCCAATGACGAGGCTTAGAATCAAGAGGATGAAACAAGACATGCAAGGACTTCTCACGCAATTGCAAGAAGAAGAATCTACTTGGGCTAAGAACATGCCGGCTCGGATGATTACATAGCTTGGGTCGATGTTGACGCCAAGGGAAGTGAGCAAAGTAGTCAAACCAAGCCAAATAAAGGAGAATTGAAGTTTTTGACCGAGGCCACACCTAAGGCCGCGCCACGACCTTACCCACGGCCTTCATCAAAGAGTGGAGCAAAGACAGCCAACGCGAGCCAAACATTCTGACCAAGTCCGCGCTAAAGGCTGCGCCACGGTCTTCCCCACGGCCTTTATCAGAAAGTTGCTCCGCTTGAACTGAAGTGGAATAAAGCCTCTGACTAAGGTTGCGAGAAAGGCCGCCCCATGGCCTTGGCCATGGTCTTCCCTAGAAATCACGTACGTGTTTTTCTTTACGGGTTTTTAGTAAAATAATGAGTTGTAAACCTTTTATAAGGTACTTAGTGTAATGAAACGGATCATAATATCATTGAATCAATTCAAATGTGAGTTTTTCTCTCAAATTGGGATTACCCTAGTTTTTTGGTAAAATAAGAACTACTCTTGTTCTTGACAATCAACTTTGCTAAGATCAAGTCTTCTCTTTGCTTAGGATTGTTCTTCCAAAAGGGTTTGCTTTTCGTCTTGTGAGATCATCAACTAGGTATCTATTTCACGGGTTGGGTAGGAGTCTAGGTTGCATCCTATAAGGAGAACCAACGATCTTTGGTAACATTCAAAGCGCCCAATTCAAGTTGTTCTTGGAATCTTCGACAAGTAACAAAGAGATCAAGAAGATTAGATTAGTTCCCACGAATTTTCAAGGAATCTTGGGCATCTCGCGACC
Source organism: Mitragyna speciosa (assembly GCA_024721245.1). Lineage (NCBI taxonomy): Eukaryota > Viridiplantae > Streptophyta > Magnoliopsida > Gentianales > Rubiaceae > Mitragyna > Mitragyna speciosa. Next base: position 20,794,885 of record CM045571.1, read on the forward strand.
GTTATTCGCATCAATGCAAGTGTCCAAATCAAGCCAAAAGGTGGGGAGTCGCACCTTCTGACCAAGGCCGCGCCACGGCCTTCCCTACGGCCTTCATCAGAAAGTTGCTCCGGACAAACTGAAGTGGAATAAAGGCTCTGACCGAGGCTGCAAGGAAGGCCGCCCCACAGCCCTGGCCACGACCTTCTCCAGAATCTGTTTACACATTTGTTTTATTGTCTTACTTAGTTTATGAGTTGTAACTTTTTATTATTAGTATCAGACGTGATAAGTTACAACTAGTGTTTGAGTTTGATTAGGTTTTTTACTAGTGATTTTCTTTCTATATTTGTAATATGCAACTTATGCCTATTTAAGGACAGATTTCATTTGTTAATGAGATATACATTTGTTAACGAAATATAGATTATTGTTCATTGAAAAACAACGTGTGTTTTTGAGAGCTCTCTCTGAGTGTTTCTTGGGTTCTTGGATTAGAACCATCATGTTTGGTCTTATCGGGTTGATCCCATGGCGACCAAACCCCTCTGCTTAAGGTTCTTCCAAATTAGTTTGCTCTTCGTCTTGTAAGATTGTCAACTAGGTGTTTGCTCTTCATCTCATTTGGAACCCACAAAATTTTAACAACATCACAAAGCTACGAAACCCTAAACTATATTTAATCTCTCCTTACGCTTCAAACCCACAAAATTTTTAGTACAATTCAACTTTATTAACACGAAATCCATACGTTAGATTTGCAGCAGACCCTCATATGCTTACTATGGTGTGGCGCCTACCCAACCCACTTAAATGGCCGAAAATCCCAACCACCTAAATGTCTCCGGCAAGTTGTCAGACTTTTCCCTGTCGATCAAGTTTCGAGGCACTCTTACCCTTTAATTCTTGTAGCCTATTTTGAACTATGTTGAATGTTGTTAGTTTTTTCTTTTTTTTGGCTTTCAAATCTTTTTGCTTTTGACGGTTGAATAATGCCGTTTCGTCATCTTATTTTTCCTTTTTTTTTATTTTTAGATTCCCCCCACCAAACAACGCAATTTCCATTACTTTTTCCAAAACTAAATCTTACCCGTCCACTACTCAACTTGCAATTCGAACCCTTTAATTGCCACAACTCAACTAGAGAGCGCCTATATTGTGACGCCCCGTGTCCACTCAAAGACTTTCCAACAGTATAATTTCTTGCCCTAATTTGTTGTGTACGAGTACTAATAAATCTAACAACTTGACTGGAATCAGAGTTCTGCACAACTTGCGATTAGAATCTGTGTCAAATTGCGACAGGATTTAGATTGGGTTTTAGGCCAAATTATGAAATGATATCTTCAAAAAAACTTATTGTATTTGAGTCTAGTTTCTAGTGTATCAATTTTATAATTTTTCAATGAAAATAAATTGAGTTGTGTTAGTTTAGATGAACCCCATACCACTATCTATGGAGCAATCTACAATCCTTCGACTTGCGAATTCTCTTTCAAGGATTCTTTCTGGGCATTCTGACAAGGATGCACAACATCTAATTCACCTACTATTATCTCGCAGATTCACCTAGGAAGGTTTCCACTCCTTGGTTTGAGCCTTTCGAACTCTCTAGAACACCTAGATAAGTGGTCAATGTCGGAATGAAAATCGAGGCATCTTGGTACTAGTTGGAAGTAGGAACTGGCGCGTGCAGGATTATATCACTCATATCCTAAATCAATTGCAAGTTAGTGATGTGTACTGATTGAGTCTAAGGCTTTACTTATGAACCTTATAGTTTAAAAAAGTAGCATAATGTATAGTAATGCTTGTTGATGTAAGAAATTGATATAAAGATACTTACGTTTTTTTTTTTATAGTACAAAGTTCACAAATAAGGCATTAAAACTGATCCATCTAAAAATTTTGCACGTATACACACTTGAAAGGATCATTTAATCATGTCAACATAGCAGTGCAATTTGAATGACACTAGTCATTTTATTGAAGAACTCATGAAACTTTTCAATGATTTGGCAGAAAAGGTAAACAAGCCTATTGATTTGATATACAATTGTAAATGCGCACATATTTGTGTATACTAGAGATCTACACCGTTGCATACATAAAACCAATTGAGTTGAACTCTCCGGTGCATATCTTCTGTTTTAGCCTTGGTCAATGCATATATTTTAGGTAATAAAACCTGTCGGCTGTTAATGGAAAACTTAGCCATGGGTTATTTATCTAAACATGCATAGAGAGAAATGGAGAGGAGCCAGATCCGGTTCACTTTCCCTAGTAAAGAATTATTATGGAGGACGACTTATAAACTAGCATGGTTCATTTTTCATGTTATTTGACACTTGTCCACGGCCACACGAGCAGGTTGAAATCTCCTTCCTTCATTGAATTCTCTCCCCCAAGCTGGTCGGGAAATATTTAGGTGGACCGGGTCCACGGGTGAGGCCGTGGACCCTGTGGTCCACCTACTTCCACATCCACTAAAAGTATCATGGGACCCATATGGGGTCCACAAGGGACCCATATGGGGTCCACAAGAGACCCACAGAAAGGCCCACTTTTGGTGGATGTGGCAGAAAGAGGACCACAGGGTCCACAACCCCACCCGTGGATCCAATCCACCTAAATATTTTCCAAAGCTGGTCTCTGTGTGTCCCAAAAGCTCAAATTTTAATCTTAAAACTTTAGCTAATAATTATCAGTTAGCTGTTGGAGGAATTCAGGTAGGATTGCTGTTGGGCCTGTTCGATTGGTATTTAAAATTTAGATTTTGATTCGTTCTGTGTATCATAATAATTTTATCCATAGTCAAATATAAAAATAATTCAATGAAACAAAAAGAAAATGATTTTTTCCCCATAACTTCAAGGTCATAGTTACATATCTAAAGTCTCTGTGAATTAAAAATGAAGTTTCTGTTCTTTGGGCCGCGTGCCAGCGGATCGTCCTTACGTATCTTCGTGGGCCATCCACAGACCTGGTCTTGCTGACTCCAAATCAGACCCCGTTATGGAGCCCAGTACGTTAGTCCTGAGCCAAGCCTACACTTCAAACCCAAAGTCCATGTTCTCTATTTTGTATTCCAAAATTACCCCCACCTTTCCCAGATTCTCCACTTTCTCCTTTTTGATCTTCCTCCTTATACTGGAAGGTTAAGCGTGAGGTACCAACACAACTTCTTGGTGCTCGTTAGCTATTTCAAATCGGCTGAGCCTAATTTTGTAATTAGGAAACTTAAAATTTATAGAAAATGAATAATATTTTTGAACTCAATTTGAGTTCAAGTCAATAAAAGTTGTTTGAGGTCGAACTGAAATATAATTGAACGAAGCTCATATATAGCATTCAAACTAATAAAGAATTGAACTTAAGCTTAAACAGTATAGTACTCCATTCATTTACACCCCTACTATGAAAATGAGTTGTGAGTAGTTCCCATATAATAATTGTCTTCTTAGAAAATTGGAAGATAATTCTTTTTGCAATTCATCTGGTATGTTGCCCCTAAGAGTAAGCAATTCAAATAAACAAACACATTAGTTGGTACTGTGGTTTCAAAGACAAATTGTACAACATTGAAAATTACAGCTTCTTAAGAAAAGTCATGACTGGCCAACTAAAACGGAAAAATTAAGAGACGGACATGATTAGTTGCCGTGCACGTAGAGATATAAGGAAAAAAATGTTAACTTCTATCACAATTCTCATGGATACTTATTAGACTGTGACATAAAATTATGCATATACGTTCAAAAGGGAATAGAAGAATGATATGCTGAATTGAGAAAAAAAATCGTCTGATGTGAAGTTTTTTCATTGGGATATCAAAGATTTAGATTTTTCTAATTAACATGACAAACTGAAACAACCAAATTCTAAAGGGTTAACTACACTTTAACCCTATAATATTGACTTTGTCGCACTTTGTCCCCTAAAAAAAATTATCATAACTTTGTTCCTTTGACTAAAAGGTAAATACAATGATCAGTTTGACCATTAGTCAATTGCACGAATGACTAAAATAATCTTGAATATTTAGTTGATAGAGTATTTTACCATTTAAGAGGAAAAAAGATTTTTTTTATTATTACCCATTTATTGGAGAAAAAAGTTACATGTCGTAAAATATAACTTAAAATAATATAAAATAATTAATTGCAATACTAACCAAAAAACTCATGTGGAAGAGAAAAGCCCCATAGAATGAATGGGAAAATGTTTAAATTATTGATATATTGATGGATTTGTATTGATAAAATGATAAGGAAGCAATGTTTTTTAAGCCCACGGTGTCGAACTAGTATTTTAAGCTGTCCCCAATTTTTTATATTCAATCAGGCTGGGTCGTAAATTTTGATAATCTAAAGAATTAAATGTAAATAAAAATTACAAATTTATGTGGCGATATAAAATTAGAAAATGAAACTAACTAGTCCGGTTTTTAGATTGTACATGTTTGTAATCTGTGCATAAGCACGAGTAAATCATTTTCCAAAGTAAATAATAAAACGTAAATCATATGTATATATTTAATTGTTTTACAGCGTAGATAATTCTTGCCCACTGCATAATATATTGAAACTACGATTAAATTTCGAATCATGCTTAAGTTTAATATTCTTTTCTCGCATGATAGTTAGTGTCGTCATGACTTGAACCACTTAGAAAGTTCTCGTCTTTCATCATTTTAGTTCAAATATACTGCTTATGATTTGAAAAAATATACTTCAAACTTTTGCAAAGTAAAAACTTTCAATTTTCATTTTTGATCCAATTCTTCCATTGTAAACGGATAGTGAGCAAAGGATTTCAATATTTCGCTATCAAGAAAAAGAATGGATAAGTACAAAAAATTATACATAAATGTGTGTAAAATATATAATTTTTGTCAATACAAAAATTTTCTTTTAAAAATGCTAAATCAATTCAGTATGTAAACTCTCACTCATTCACTATTGAATACTAAACAAATCCAGAAAACTGATTATGAAATTTATTGGCATGCAACATTCAGTCATCACTGCATACTCTTGATATGCATAAACATGTTTACTTAACTTGATGTTAATCTATGAATGTGATTAAGATTTAGTGCACAATTTGGATTGCATGTCTAAGTGTGTATGTAGGACACTTTGCATTTTGCCATTTATTTCCATGGCCAGGTGGCTTATGCATCAACAGAAATGAAATACCAGATGCAACACAACCCTTTGGAATTGCATCGCTTGCAAATGGTAACTATAAGGATGCGGTGTTTTAAGATCTGTTTGTTTCAAATTTTTTAATCACTATTGTGAAAACTAATTTGAACAGACAAATTCCATTATGTCTATGAATATATCTCACTGGATGGATCAGGTATAAGGGCCCAAGCAACTCAATGCTATACTCCTAATGGGCTCGCTTATTGTTATCTGGCCCAATGGACAAAACCAAAGCGCAGCGCATGAGTTCAACCACTCACAATCTATGGCCCAAGGCTTGGGTCTAATAATTATTCAATCTTCAACGAGTTCTATTCAAAGCTCGGTTTCCTTTAGCTCGACTTTAGCCGAACTACTTCTTTAATTACCATGGGTGACAAGTCAATTAAGGTCGCTTTCCATCTATAGAGCCTAGTAGGCAGAGCCAGGCGAGCATGCCCCGAATCTCATTGAATTGGCTAAGACAATGATTCTGGATAATTTACATAAGAGGCCACCTGATATGATATGACAGGAGCATAAAAAGTCTCAATCGATGCCAACTAAGCACATGCAAATGCACCTATGCCTAACACAACCGCCCTATGTGATAGACTATCGACATCAAATCTTTAGGTGCAATAATATGAATCTCAACCTCTTTAGTTCTACTTTTTCTAGCTATAAATACTCTCACTCTCACCAGAATAAAGAGGAATATGCCTATAAGACTTCAAGGCTCCCAACTCTTTTCACCTCAAGTCTCATCCAAGCTCTCACTAACTTAAGCACTAGAGGTTATTTGGAGTAAAACTTCTTGGGTTTCTAACTCCTTTTTGTCTTGCAGGTACTTAATAACGGTGTTGGACTGTACTCACTAACCGAAGCCCATGCGGACATCAAACTCAACCGTTATAGTTGTCACTATAAATATTATTAATCTCACTATGAGTATGAGTTTTGACAATTCCTCCCCAACATGTGTGATTTACTAATAAAACGAGCATCATTCCCCCAAAAAGGCTAATGAAGTTGACAAACTAGTTTTTTAGGAGAATCATAGAGACCCCAGTTAATCACTTTCATTTCAATTGAAGAATAATAATAGTTGTTTTTCAAACATCAACAATGGGGAATGTCATTATTATGTGCATCCATGTTAGGAAATCAACATGCTAATAAACAATTGATGCAGCAGAATTTAAAATTGATTTCTAAGCAGGATCATTGATTATCTATACAAAATCAAGAACGTACCTTTTGATGACGTAATTAAACAAATTAACCTGATCAAAGATACGCGATATCAACCACAGCCGCACACGTGTTCGGCCTCTAAGGTATTCACACGAACACCTTCTTGGGATCCTCATAAAGATTGATCAACACTAAGTGAATATGCTAGATCCACTTGACACGTCACCAACGTAAAGAAAATTTGTATAAAAGAAAAACTATTTTTTCTCTCTCTAATTTTCTAATGTTACGTTGTATTGAATCTCATGTGTCAAGTTTTGGTGTTTAAGACTTATTCATAGAGTAATAATTAAAACATCTTGTCCAACAAGAATTCGGTAATAGGTAACCCTTACCTATTAGGATATCTTACCAAATAAGATAATTAGTAAGTTTTAATTTCCTTCAAAAGGAAATTATTCCACTAATATAATTCCTCTATTTATTAATAAGCCTTTAAGATTAATTATCTCACAAATTAATACCATAATTATCATATAATTATTTAAATCAATTTAACCCAAGAATTAGTTCTATTGTGTGTGACCCTTTAGGTTCCTAATCACTTGGCAATAAATATAAATTATAATCTTAGAATTAATTGGCTTTAGTACAAAACCAACAAACTCCCACTTGAACTAAAGTCAATTTAGTCACAAGGATTCTAAGATTGGATAAATTAAACAACGTTAATTTATCATTAATTAAAATTAATTAATTTATATTTATAGATCAAGATTGGCCTCTAACTAGGCATCATGACCACCCAAGTGTTAGGAAAGTCAAGTGATTGACTTCACCTATCCATGAACCATATTCTGTGTAATTATCATCCTTTCACATACTATATCCCAAATTAGTGCAAGAGTAAGGTATAGGTGCCAACTCTTAATGTACTAATTATTATTCTTTCTTGTTCCCGAAATTCAACTCCATTCTCAATAAATTTAGAAATTTTCTAAATTATTGACTCGTTCGCAAGCATTTTTGAGTTGATATTTCAACAAGTATGGCCACAATAGGGATATACTCTCCCACTATTAGGAATGGTGAATCCTATATCGATCATAAACTATCAATTCGTATTTCTTATTATACCCAACTTCTATTGTACACATAACCAATTACGAATTATGGACTAGAAGAGTTAAAGTACAACAATCCACACTAAAGATACTCTTACGATCTCAAGTCAAAGGATCATTTACACTATTGTCATATAGAGATTATACCATTGGCATTCAAATAATTAACCTTATGGAAATCTCTAAGTGGATCAATCCAGTGAATTTGTTCTCTAACAATCCACCCATATATCATCATATATGCTAATCTATCTGTATTAACAATGTCCTTGATATTGTCAATACTATAATTAGGGATGATTTTAAGAATAATAAATATTATTCTAATGGACTTTATCATTAAGAAAATAAATAAATTTCAAAATGATAAAACGCCATATCATTATTACTACATAAACAACAATCACATATAACAATTTATGAAATTATAAGTCATCTCCCACTTTGACTAAAATCAATCATTCATGTACTCTAAACATAATGAATACACATGACTATCATGTTTCTTTTGGGATAATGGCTTAGTCAATGGATTAGTCACATTATTCTCAATGGGAATCTCATCTATCTTTACATCGTTTTTACCAATTATTTTTTTTAAATAAATGGTATAGCCAAAATACTTGTTTGGATCATAGATGAGACCGTAAGTTTTAATAATGAACTTTTAGATCCAACTTAGCTTCTAAAGCTTCAAAGCACTTGACTTTTGTTGTAGAATTTGTTGTAGTGTCTAGTTTAGAACTCTTCTAACTAGCAACACCACTATTCAACGTGAACACAAGTATAGATTATAATCTATTATCATTCTTAAATAATTAAATGTTTACATCTATAAGCCCATACACTTCTAAAGTATGAACTCCATAAGTCAAGAATAATCCATTAGATTCTTTTTAAGTACTTTAGGATATTCTTGACAAATATCTAGTGACATTCACTAGAATTAGGTTGATATTTGCTCATAAATATCTAGTGACATTCACTAGAATTAGGTTGATATTTGCTCATAACACTTTGAGCATAGGAGACATCGATCTCGTACATAGCATAGCTTAAAAGAGTAATACTGTGTTCCACAGAAACCCTGCATTTGATTGCTCCATGCTAAACTTCTTTAGGATCTTGTCTATATACGTTAATTGAGAGACCAAGAAACCTCTTAGATCTATCTCTATAAATCTAACTTTCAAAATAGGTTGTTTATCTCTTAATGTTTCATGCACAAATTCTTGGACAGTCACTCCTTTTACCGTTTTAAAGCATAGATATATGGTTTCTCAATACCAATATATCATGCACATAAAGTGTTAAGAAAAACCAGTGCTCCCACTCACTTTCTTGTATACACAAGGCTTGTCTTCATTTTTTAGAAAAATCAAACTCTTTGACCATCTCACCAAAACGAATGTTCTAACTCCTTGATTTGTAAGTAATCATATCATTATCCATGTCAATCTTTCTTTCAAAGATCCTTTTGCATCCTATGAGTTTTACCCCTTTAGGTGGTTTGACCAAGGTCCATACCTTGTTGTCAGACATAGAATCCATTTTGGATTTTATGGCTTTACGTCACTTCAAAGAGTCTACATGACACATGGCCTCTTCGTAGCAAGTAAAATTGTCATCAATTATGACTAGCACATCATTACTCTCATTTATAAGAAATCTATATCTCTAAAGAGAACGTTGTACTTTACTGGGCTACGAAAATCTTGTGTAACTTGAGCTTCCGTTTGTGCCTCATCAATATATGGCTTAAGCTCAGAATCCAACTGTTATTTTTGCTAGTTTGCGGTTTTTGAATTTCTTTAAATTCTACTTTACTTCGCACTGCCTCTTTCAAGAATAAACACTTTTTCTAAAAAGATAGCATGTCTTGAAACAAACAATTTTGCTCAAGACAATTGTAGAAATAGCATCCTAAATTTTCTTTAAAATACACCACAAACAAATATTTATATGACTTAGTCTCAAATTTGTTTGATGTGTCCGCTTCACATAAGCAAAACATCTCCAAATTTCATGTGACCAAGAATTAATTCTTACCATACCATATCTTATATGGGGTGGTATCAATCAATTTTAGTTAGAACTCAATTAAGTGTATGGGAGACAGTTTCTAAGGCAAATTACAGAAACTAGATTGGAAGTGTATTGGCTCATCACAGAACAAACCATATCCAATAGGGTACAATTCTCCTCTTTAGACATTTTGAAACTCATGACTCAAGTATTCTCCACCTCGATCAGATTTCAGTGCTCGAATACTCTTGTCAATTTGTTTCCCTACTTCAAGTCTAAAAGTTTTGAACTTTTCAAATTTCTCGGATTTGTGTTTCATAAAATACACATAACCATATCTAGAATGGTCATCCGTGAAATTGATGAAGTATAAGAAACTACCTTTAGCATGGATCGATATTAGGTTACAAATATCAGAATACATAAACCCAAAAGGATCACTAGCACAATCACCTTTTCAATAAAAGATGTCTTTTTCATTTAAACAAGTAAATAACATTCGCATGTCTCATAAAATTCGTAATCGAATAAGTCTAAGTATACATCTTTGTGCAACTTGGACATACGTTTCTTATTTACATGACAAAGTCTAAAATGCCAAAGATAAAATTGCGTCAAAATATCAAGTTTTGTCTCTTGATGTCTGTGTTGAGAATGGACTTATCAAAACCTAGAATATTTGATCCATTGTTTAATAAACTAGTACTACTTAAAACGCCATCACGCAAAAAGAACAACATTTATTCTTTTGAGTAATGATAAATCTATCCACATCTAATGCAAATATAGATATTATGTTCTTTGTAAGCACTAGAATATATTAGCAATCATTTAATTCTAGAATAAGTCCAGTTGGGAAAGAGAGTGTATAAGTTCTTACGGTTAATGTAGCAACTTTTGCTCCATTCTCTACACGTAATTTGACTTTTCCTTTGCCAAAATCTACTATTCTCAAGATCTTGCATATTTGTATAAATATGAGATCCAAATCTAGTAACTAATACCCAATAATCTTGATTAGTAGATTACTTTATCTCAATCATAAACATATTAGAAGCAAAAGCTTCATCAAGCCTTATCGACTTCTAGGTATTAAGATAAGCCATAAAATTTTCTTTCTAATATTAGTTGTTTCTATATTGGAAACACATGCATATAGACTCATCCATTTGATCACACCTTTATACTTTGTCAAGGCTATTTGGTTCTTCTTAAGATTAGCCGTGGGTTTCCCCTTGACAAGCAATAAGGTGTCCCTTAATTCCTTGATAGATTACTCTTTAGATATCTCATATCTATTAGTCCTAGATTGTGTATCAAGCAACCCTTGGAAGGTGCACAATCATGGACAAAGCATCTATCATATTATGCTGCTTTTATAACTCAAGAATCATATACGATAGCATGATACAAGCAGCAGTATCATTATCATATTATGCATCTCGTATGCACTTTTATTTCCTAGCTATTATTGTCAAATAGGACAATTGAAATTTAGGTATCAAAAAATATTCTAATATTTGTATACTAGAGAACTATTCTCAAGATTTATACTAGTCCAAGATTTTAAAATGGAGTCCTATAAAGGTGAGTTATGTGTTCACAGGTAATTATACATTCTACAACTAGAAAATAAAGATAGAATATGACTTTATATTTATGCAATAAACAAAACCAAATAGAAATATATATGGACATAAAATTTTGGTTTTGCTCCCACTATTTTATCCAAATCAATATCCCTCATAATTGAATTCGAGAATTTTCATAAAATTCTTAGTAGGCTAGGATCCTATTTTAATTATTTTTAATCTTGAGTTAGCTCAACAAATCAAAACATAATTTCAACAGGTAGGTAACAATTACCAATTACAACTTTTGTAACTCCTAGATAGTTAGGTATCAACTTTTGATACACATATCACATATGTCTCCTAACTCCTTGCCTCAAAGACGCATGACCTTGAGTTAGCTCAACAAGTCATGAGCCTTTGTTAAATCAGACTCATTATTCAGAGATCACATCTCATAGTATAAACATATTCAAGGTAGAACAACCTTGAGTTAGCTCAACAAGTTATCCGAACAAGAACTTGTTTAAACTATAATAATGGAAGGCAACTATTCATGATTTAATATTTTTAATCAAACTATTATTTAGAGATCATATCTCATTGTAAACATATTCTAGGTAAAATAATCTTGAGTTAGCTCAACAAGTTATTCTAACAAGAATTGTTTAAATTATAATAATAGTTATGATATATTTCTTTTATTTAAATCAAAACCATTATTCAGAGATCATATCTCATAGTAACAAATATTCATGGTAGAATAACCTTGAGTTAGCTCAACAAGTTATCCTAACAAGAATTATTTATACTATAATAATGGAAGTGATCTAATTAATTTTTTTTATTGAGGGATAAATTATGGTCTCATCGTGCAATACATCATATATAAAATAAATATTTGATCAAATAAAGCATACAATATGCAATAAAATAAATCACATTATTTTATCAAATATAAAAAAAATACATATGATATATCATGCAAATAAAATAAATCTTATTATTTTATTAAATATATAACACATATATTATTCAAATAATCACATTAAAAGAATATATATGATTTCAGTCATGAATTTATATGTATATTAATTCTAATCACATTAGAGTTGATTTAATTGAATTATTTGAGAAGTTTTTGGGTAAAAAACAATCAAGCAAAAATTGTTGGGCCATAAGACGAGGAAAAAGAAAACCATGGGTCAAATTGTGAAAAGGAAAACCATTTTCCTTTTCTAGCACAATCAAACGAGCCTCTTTGACCATGATATTTTTTTTTTAGTAAGTCAGGCGTCGTTTAGATGCCATTTGGTCTTGCTAGTGGCATGGTCAAACCATGCCTGCCAGACTAACCAAACCTTTTTTTTTTTTTTAGTAACTAACCCAAAACGACGTCGTTTTGGCTAGGGCTTCCTTACCAACAACGACGCCGTCTCGGTCGTCTTCTACCCCAAAGTTTTCTTCTCATCTCAGGCGAAATTTCTGGCAGCTTGTCTGGCCCTTATCCGGCCAGATCTAGCCTGTGATCTTCTCCCCATGCGATGCTTTTCAGATCTAGCCAACCTTTGACCAGATTCAACTGTCGATCGCGCGAGGAAGCACCGCCACTAGCTTCGACTTCACCAAATCTGTCAAACTCCGACCAGATCTTGCTGGTCACACTTCCACTCCCCGAACCATTTGACGACCAAAACATCTAGCCGTCACATGGTATCGCCGGGGTTGAAGGCATGCGACTAATTTTTAGTCCAACTAGCGGCTGGATCTCATCTGGCACGCTCAGTCGAGCGACGTGCTGGCATCTCTGCCGGTTTGTACTGCTGGAAACAGTTTTTGGTAGTATCCCATTTTTTTTTTCACTCAAAATTCCAGAAAAGAAAATTTTCAAGAATTTCAGAAAACAAATTTTTTTTTTGGTCAAAAACAAAATCCAAAATGAATCATGCAAAAAATTTTTTTTTTAATTTTTAAGTATTTTGAAACAAATTTCAAAATACAACTTCTCTTATTCAATTAGATTACACATACTTATCAATAATTCATGACATCATATTATGTACAAATAATCAAACACAACGCTCTGATACCACTATTAGGAAATCAACATGCCAATAAACAACTGACGCAATAGCATTTAAAATTGATTTCTAAGCAGGATCATTGATTATCTATACAAAATCAAGAACGTACCTTTTGATGACATAACTAAACAAATTAACTTAATCAAAGATACGCGATATCAACCACAGCCACACACGTGTCCGGCCTGTAAGGTATCCACACGACCACCTTCTTGGGATCCTCATCAAGGATTGATCAACACCAAGTGAATATGCTAGATCCACTTGACACGTTCCCAACGTGAAGAAAATTGTATAAAAGAAAATTTGTTTTTTTTCTCTCTAATTTTCTAACGTTATATTGTATGTCATGTCAAATCTTGGTGTTTAATACTTATTTATAGAGTAATAATTAAGATATCTTATCCAACAAGAATTCGGTAATAGGTAACCCTTACCTATTAGGATATCTTACAAAATAAGATAATTAGTAAGTTTTAATTTCCTTCAAAAGGAAATTATTCCACTAATATAATTCCTCTAGTTTATTAATAAGTCCCTTAGAATTAATTATCTCACAAATTAATCCCCTAATTATCATATAATTATTTAAATCAATTTAACCCAATAATTAGTTCTATTATGTGTGACCCTTTAGGTTCCTAATCACTTGGCAATAAATATAAATTATAATCTTAGAATTAATTGGCTTTAGTACAAAACCAACAATCAATTCCCCTCCTTTGATTCTTCTGAACCAAACGCGGCATAGCTTCTTTTGGATGGAAGAGTTCAAAACGTACTTTTAATTCCTCACAATGCCTTTTGAAAATTGGAATTCTAACGATGCAAACTTCCAAGTGAACAGGTGTTTCTTTTAATTCTGCCATGTGGAGCCAACTTGTGCTTGGAGGACTCCGTCTTAGTCATGTTATATTTGTGTATATGCGTTTGTAATTTTTACCACCATCTTTATATACTAAATCAGTGCTGTTTTAATAACCGACATCTTAAATTCGAGTTTTGTATTTAAAGTATAGAGTTTTTTTTTTTTTTTTTTTTGGACAACAAAACATTTTTCTTTTTCTTTTTCTTTTTTTTTATATCACATGCCACCCACATCTTCTTTAATGGAATCGTAATAGTGGAATATGAATGTCTCTTTTGATATCATAATGGCAAAATAGTTGTATCAACTAAATACTGGAGTTTATTTTAGCCAATTTGCTCCATTCGTGAAACTAACTCTTCGTTTTAGCTGTTAATCAAATGGGGCTTACAGAGGGCAAATGAGACAAAATCCACATTACATGGTGTCAAAATATAATTAAACCCAACCCTGTTGGTATAAATAGATATACTTGTTCGTAACAAATGCCCTCAATTAATGACTAACCATATCTAAACCTCTTGGTTCCAATCAATTTCCTTAACGACAAAAAGTCACCTATCAATGCCGTGGAGAGGCGGATGGCAAAATGACTTGCGGAATGATGTAAATTACGTTTTTTCTTCTGATCATTGATTCTATTCCCATAAGGATGTCCCCACGTACGAACAAATTAAACAGTGACATTAGTTGTCCTTGTCCAAATAAATACAACTGATTTTCTTTGGGTCAACTATGTTATTTATGCATATTTCAATTTAGTAGATGCGCAAATAAATACAAACCTCTGTTTTGAACATTGAATATTTAGTTTAGATAATTTACTCCCTAATTACCAACTATTCATACCTTATATCCTAAACTTGCACTTCAAACGTTTTTAAAGCGTGAATTTACCAATATGTTTAAAATCTCCCATTAAGAAGAAGAGATTGAAGGAATGCAGTGGTAGTTTGGACTGCATAGTCCCTTTATTTTTTCAATATGACCACATCACCCTATGTAGTTTTATAAAATGTGAAAAATAGACAGATTCAATGTTCCATCACGTAATATTTTCAGAATATTCCATATCTCATTTTACTATGCAAAATATTCCGTAACGTTGATTGAGATAAATACGTATAATCAGAAATATTTCCTAATGTTGATTGGGTTAAATACGCATAGTTCGAAATATTCCATCAATTTTTCATATTTTAGAAGACTACAGGAGATTATGTGGAGAGAATAATATGGTCAAAAGCAAAATCACGATAGATGTTTCATGATTTATCCTAATTTTAAAATCGTGTCGGCAATATTGCTAGTTTCTTTTTCTAAAAATTGAATACATTCAGACATGCCGATCACTGTAAATCGATAGATAAATAACTAAGGAATGGAAAGGTTTCCCTTACCCTTATGGCGAATTGTTGGGTTACTATTTTCCTAAAAAGAATACGGTTTACTGTTGAATTCAGTTTGATCACTATAAGTCAGTAAAGCAACAAAAAAGAGAACCAAAATAGAGAAGATAGAAATGGCTGGGAAGCACCAAACCCATGTCCTTGCCTTCCCTTTTCCGGCAGAGGGCCACATAAATCCCATGCTAAACTTTACCAAACGTTTGGTCTCAAAGGGTCTCAAAGTCACTCTAATCATTGCAACTTCAGCCAAAAAATCTGCACAAAACCAAGAACCAGGGCTCTTCAGCATTGAGTACATTTCTGATGGATCAGAAAATCAAGGTCAAGAACCAAATACAATGGTGGCCTATTTCCAACGCTTGTACGAAGCGATGTCCAAAGACTTGATCAAGCTTATTGAGAAACTAAAAATCTCTGACGACCCTGCAAAAGTTCTTATGTATGATTCAACCATGACTTGGGCTTTGGACATAGCTCAGCAGTTGGGGTTGCTTGGAGCTTCGTTTTTCACTGAATCCTGTGCTGTTTCCGCCTTGTATTATCACATGCATCAAGGAACACTGATTATTCCTCCTCCGCAACAGTCAACTGTATCGATTCCTGGGCTCCCCTCGCTGGAGATTAATGATCTTCCTTCTTTTTCTCCTGTCATGGACTCGGATCAAACCATCTCAAAGTTCTTTTCAGGTCAATTCTCAAATGTCGAGAAAGCAAATTGGGTACTTTTCAACACTTTTGACAAGCTGGAGAATGAGGTATATTACAAAATTTATTACACTCAAACATAAAATTTTTTTTGGGCCAGATGCATCAGGTAAGTTTTGTTAATGGGGCATAATAATGCAAGAAATTTTAGTACTAATTAATTTCTTGAATTAATTTTCGACCATGGAGCAGTCAATCCCAATCGTCAAAATTTGTTTGTTCTTCATTTTATCCTGTCTGATTCATGGATTCACATTAAGTAAAACCAGTAAAAGCATGGAGGAATAAGATAACCCCTGTAAGAAGTGGCAGGCTTAAGAAGAATGTGAAAATGCAGGGCTATATTTCTTTTCTTCTTTATTTAACAATTTATAAAGGAGAAAAAAGGGATCTGTATTAAGATCACAAACAAACAAATGGCTAGTTGGACTCTGAATAGACTTTGATGTCACGTACTGTCACCTCGTATGACATTCAATTGTGTTGCACACAATCCAATGAGTCAGGGTATCAATTCTGATAGATGAATGTGCATGATTTTTTAGTGGAAATTCCAAACTTTATTGGCTTCAAGAAAATTGAAAAAACAGAGTGAGATCTTAATTCATTTTCCATTGAATAATTATCATAAACCGGTAAAGTCTAAAAGAAAATTAGAACTGAAATCACATGTAACTTATTTATTATCTCAAAATTTGTTTATCACATTCCTTCATATTTCTACAGGTGGTAAATTGGATGTCAAGCAAATGGCCAGCCAAGACCATAGGACCAACTATACTGAAGGACAACAAACATCATGGGACCTGTCTAATCGAGATGAATTCTGCAATGTGTCTGGATTGGTTGGACAAAAAAGAGTTCAGATCAGTTGTTTATGTGTCATTAGGGAGTGTGGCTATCCTTGGAGAAGAACAAATGGAAGAATTAGCAAGGGGCCTAATCAAGAGTGGCTGCTACTTCTTATGGATGGTTAGAGCTTCAGAAGAGTGTAAGCTTCCTGTGAATTTCAAGTCTGAAATTGAAGGCAAAGGTATAATAGTGAATTGGTGTCCTCAACTTGAGGTTTTGGCACATCAGGCTGTGGCATGTTTCATGACACACTCTGGTTGGAATTCGACACTTGAAGCATTGAATTTGGGTGTTCCAGTGATAGCTATGCCACAGATGATCGATCAAATGACAAATGCAAAATTTGTTGCGGATGTATGGCAAGCTGGGATTCGGGTCAAGCTGAATGACAAAGGCATTGTTACAAGAGAAGAAATTGAAATGCTCGTCAGGGAAGTTACTCAGGGTGAGAAGGGAAAGGAACTAAGAGGAAATGCTGAGATGTGGAAGGAACTGGCCTATGAGGCAACAGCTCAAGGTGGAAGTTCTCACAAGAACATAGATGATTTTATTTCAGAAATTTCAAGCATCTAGGTTTGAAGTTAAGCCGAAAAGCCAGCAAATTCTTCACATCTTACGAACAGAACTTATGCATTCTCCTCTGAAACTGCTATTAGGATCTTTACATTGACGTAATCGAATTTGCAAGTGTTATTTTTCTTATTCAAATTTCATACCGTTGCGCTACATCATGAAATCACAATCGTAAAGCTAATTTCAATCAGCATTAGATCAGGAAGAACATCATTAACCAATTCTCTGCACTGAAAATATGGTAGTAAAATTGCTCACTCCCGATGAAAGATTCTTGTCTAAATATACATTAACTAATGAACGAGAAAATACAATACATGCTTGAATTTTTTTTCCGAATATATAGTCATTTCTCCCTTAGATTCACTCAAGTTCCCAAGCTTTATTACTTTCGGAAGATAGTATGGAATAAGAGTGACACAAATGGTCTCTTATAAGACGTTACATTAAATGGTATACACATAATATTGAGTCATTGTGATTGTTCAAACAAAGAGAATTCTTAAAGTAATGATAGATTTAAAAACATTCTACAAAAGAAGAAAAAAAAAAGATTTTGATTTTGCATTTGGGTGCAAAGAGTCTTTTGTATTTGTTGAATGCAAACTACTGAACTCACAAGTAGCAATACAAAGTCAAGCAAATATCAGATGTGCCTAGATATGAGCTGGTGTTATTACCAGAACACTAATTTTCTTGCCATAGCAATTTGTGATTAAATGACAAAATTGCACCTCCATTCAACTTCGTTGATTACAATTAATTTGGTTGGTGGGTCCCACCATTTTTGGATCTCCTATTTGCTTTTTCGCACCCCAGGGCCCCTCACCTCAGCCCTTGTACATATGTTCTGACTCTCTTTTCTGTGTCTCTTCCCCAGACCCCTTCCCCTCTTGTCTTTGTTCTTTGCACATGGAGAGTCTTTTCTATGTCAATCCACCTAGACCCCTCTGCCTCTCTCTTTTTTCTTTGCATTATAGAATAAACGGCCAGCCTATTTGGTTAATTCTGGCTGCTCTTCCTCGCTATTTTTTCACCATTTTTATGTTTTTTATGCAAGAATTTATACACGAGACAAGCAGTTGTTTGTAATTCTAGTTTAATTTCAACTTATATGTTTAGGTCAAAATTTTTTCGTGTACTCAATGTTCAATGACATTGTGATACTTGTTTGGTTAGAATAAAAATAAATTTTATTTGAAATTATTTTATTTTTGTATAGTGCTTTTGGTAAAAAAAATTAGGCTCCGTGAATGATTGTTTTTTGGAGTGTTTTTTAAGAAATATTACTGTAACAATTTTAAAAATTTTTCTCGATAAATATATTTGTGAGATAAAAAGTTAATTGAAAAACGTGTTTAAAGTTTTTAAAAAACACAATAAAACAAACGCAGCCTAGGTTTCTATTCTAAGGGATGAGAATTTCCTTGTTTGGCGAAGTTTGGGTGGCTCTTTTTTATTAACTTGTAGGCTCTGTAATGAATTATTGTAATTATTTGTCTATTTGCAGATGATGTGTGGTACGATGGGTTTTTGTGATGATGCATCCCATGATTAAGATAGTCTTAAAATGGCTTTTTTTTTTTTTGTCTAAAAATCAATTTTTTCTTTGTTTCTCTACGTCTCATCTTTCAAGTTTTATTTTGTAACTTAAATTTTTGAACAATTTTTTTCGCATATGCTGCAAAACTAGATGGAGGAAGGGGATGGATGAACCGCATCGGAGATAAAAGAATGAGTGCGAGGCAGAGAGGGTTGGAGAGGGAATGGAAAATATAAAGAAATCAGTAGGACCCATTTACAAATAATAGAGACTGGTACAGTTGACTGTGGGGGGTAATTTAGTCATTTAGGGATAAATTGCTCTAGCAGCAAAATTGGTGCTCTGTTAATAACACTAACCAAATATGATTTCAAGCGGAACTCGCATTTATGAAATGTAGATCAACTTAAAATTATACAATAATATATCGCAACTTACATAGAAGTAATATAATTACCATTGCAGAAAATCCGGGGGAGTTGCTGAATACTAATTAAAGGAAGCACGGGAAGTTGACTCGTAGTACAAAAATTGTTATTTGACTACCAAGCCAAAAAGAACCACAAATTTAGAAGGTGTTTGATAGTCCAATTTAATGTTGAAAATTAATTAATTAAGAGATTTTTAAATTTAGGATGTTTAGTAACAAAATTCATTTACTACTTAATGCATTAAGCATTACTTAATTTGTGTATAAACATTTAAATAAAATTTTTTTGTTTAATTTGTTGAATTTTGAACATATGTAATATGCTTTCATTCACACAAACACACACTCTTTCTCACACACATACACGATCTTTTATATACATTTGCACACGCTCAATACACAGATTCACATTTTAAATGCACACGCACACATTTTTTTCTCTATTGCATGCCTCTGATTCTCACTCTCATACATACACAAATAACACCTTCACACAAATATATAGAATCACACACACACACACACACACACACATTCTCTCTCTCTCTCACACACACACTAACACATGCCCTTTCTCTTTCTCTCACACATACACACTTTTTTCTCTCTTCCTCCCACATGTAAGGTCTTTTTCACACACAAGCACTTTTTTTTTTTTTTTTTTTTGGGGTACACACCCCTATCTTTATACATAAAATTTTTTCTTACTTACACATAATTTTCTCTCTCACACACACACAAACATAAAAATTTTTTCTCTTACACACGTGCACATAGTCTCTTTTAATTTTTTTCTCTTACACACGTGCACATAGTCTCTCTTTCATACATACATTTTTGTACATGTACACATACTCTCTCATAAACATTCTCACACATAAATACACTTGCTCTTTCTATCTCTCTCTAATAGACAAACACATACACGTTCTCTATCTCTCTCACACACATGCAATACATGTTCTCTATCTCTCTGACATCCATGCACTATCTCTAAATTGTCCCAATTTTTTAAGATAAAATTATTATATTTAGTAGGTAAAATATTTAAATTTAGTAAATTCAGTTAATTATAAAACATATACAACTTTATCAATTAAAGAAATTTAATACTTTCATCACTTAAATTATAATTTAGTTATTCAAACTTTGAATTTCAGTTTTATCAAACGGCCTTATGGAATGAACTCTTTCATTGTGCAGTTGGCTGATATGGAGAAGTAACAGAATCAGGAAACAAAAGATCAGGACTGAGTGTTTATACATCTACAGTCATTAGGTAAAATTGTCAACGAACATCAAACCAAAAAGGTGAATAGAAAAACTATCTTTTAAATTTTCGTTGATCAGAAGAAGGATTATGGGTTCACCTCAAAGTTTCATGGACCAATCCGCAAAAGACACATAAACGCTTGATTCCTCAAAAGGGGTCCTGAAATGCTTATTTTTGTCAGAAAGAAGATAGCTATTTTTATTTTTGCCGAATTTTTTTTTTTTTAAATTGATCCCGCATTCATAAATGTGAGTTTCGCTTGAAATGAAAGTTTCGCACGTCGCATGTTTGCTTGACTTCGCAATTGTTAAATGCGACTTGCGTTCTGTAAATGTGAATACCCTTTGTACCAAAACAACAACCCAAAATTACTTTTGCTATCCATCACAACTCCAGGAATTTATCTTCAAACTTGTTAATGAGCAATTATTTCGGCAATAACGTTATTAGAGCAAGTATAATATTTTTACTGATCTAACTCATCGGTTCCAAAAATAAGCCAAAGCTCTGAATGATGTCTGTTGACTGTAGAATTTGCATATGGCTCATCTAAACTGTAATTCGCTTTGACCCTATTGGCCCTCGCTGTTTCTGTCTTGTGAAAAGGTGCTCAAATGAGGGGTGATATCTAATTTTGTAAGTAGAACTCTTTCTTACCTATCAAACCAATATCGAATTTTTGGCCCTCCTCCTCACATCTCGAGTTAGCTCATAAGCTAGACTTTTGTTAACTATCTATCAATATGAGATTTTTTACCTTCTCCTCGGGTCATTGTAGGGGCTCATCTTTGGTGGCCCAATATTTCAGCATCTTCCGAATGTTTGTTATTTAATAAGCCCAAGTATGAGGGCTCAAGTTGTTTAATGCCTAATCAATTCGGGCTCACAGCCAAACTCAGTCCAAATAAGCAGGCTTAAAACCCAAGAACCGGGTATTGTCTTTTGAGAACGGACAGCTCGATCACAGCTCTGATTTTTTATAAACTCGGTCTTTGTTGACTTTTATCTTGAGTTCAGTATCTAATTGATCGGCCACAACCACATTGACACCACAAGTATGATCGGTGAAAAGAGCTAATTAAGTTCACCCTCACAAAGAACCCTAACAAGCTAGCTTGACTTGAATTGCCATAGAGCTCGTCAAAATGCCTAAGATGAGGACTCTCAATAATAACGAAAGCTCACATGATATGACATGACAAAATCTTGAAAACTCTCACCACTGTCACCTGAACCAACTCAAGTGCACTTATGACTGACACAACTGCCCAACTCAAGTGCACTTATGACTGACACAGCTGCCCTATGAAGTAGGTTACAGATATCGCGTCCTCAGGTGTAATAATATAGGTCTGAACCCCCATTTCTCTCTAATTCAGTTATAAATACTCCTATGCAAAGGAGAACAAGTAACTTGGCAACACTCTATGCTCTTATTCTTTCATGTTAGCTTTAAGCTTTATCTGAGCTCAAGCTTTAACTTAAGCATCGAAAGCCAATAGAGAGTAAAATCCCTAGACTTCTAATCTTTTATTTATCTTGCAGGCATTAATAGCTGGCGTTGGCTGACCCTATTGAATCAATTCTGCCAACCCACTCAGTTATAAACTGGCCCATTACAATCACCAATGTCGCTAAGTTTATTTTTGGAAAACTATAACATAAAGGGAAAATAAGAGGAAAATCCTCCCTAAAAATGTACACAACATGAGTATCACACATGTTGATAAAATTCCTAGAAAGCAAGCAAATACAGCTAATATTTAATTCGATTAAGTTCACTCGTCTATATCATTGAATTTAATTCTAGTACATGAAGTAGATTAAAGAATGACAGGCCTTCTAGAAACATGGACCAGTAACATATTTGAATGGATGGACCAATCCAATTATTGCTAAAAAATGGGACCTACTTGATATGCATTTCTCATATACCACTAAGAACTTAAGATGATAATATATTCTTTTTTATTTCAAATGTCATAGATATAAAAAATTTACTAATCTAATGTACCAGTACCAGGTGAATCGGTCGGTCAAAAAAGCTTGAAATCATAAGAATATGCAATTAAAATTTGGATGTATGGGAGCCTTTTACCCCTTCAACAAAAACAAAAACAGCCGCGGCCAACCAGCATCCCCACCCCCCCCCCCCCCAAAAAAAAAAAAAAAAAAACTCAACCGCTTATGCCTCGATATCAAAAAAAAGAAAGGGTTCTATTGGATTCCGTTTTTATGAAGCATTTTTAAATAACAATACTTTTAATAATTTCTGTAACGTAATATATGTTAGATAAAAATTAATTTTGATTATAAACACGTGATTGACACATATATCTAAAGAGTCTTCTTAATCAATTTAAATTAAAATGGTTGTTTAATGAATGTTATTTGGCAGGTGTCGCCCAATGAAAACGTCTCCCCACTCATAAATATAGTGGAAATCACTTTCTCTGTTATTTCCAATTTTTTTAATTATGCCAACCAAAAATATCTAGAATATTCTTCCTTTTTGTTCTTTTCTTAATCAACTTGGTCAGTCCAAACGTTATTACTCTGTAGAGGACAAACGACTTAATGAAGAAGCTCCTAAATTATTTCCGTAGTATGACTGACTCTCTCTCTCTCTCTCTCTCTCTCTCTCAATTTGACTCGATCACAAAAAGTTAAAAAAATTGGAGTTATTTATTAAAATATTTATATCTTCAATTTAAATAAAAATACTAAATAGTCGGTTTTCACAAAATATTCCAACTAATTTACTAAAAGTTGACTTCAAAATCGATCAAGTTCCCTCGTCTATTTCATTTTAATTTAATTATACTGCAGAAAATAGAGTTAAGAAAGATTGTCTAGAAACATGGACCAGAAACATGGTTGAATGAATGGACCAGTACAATAATTGTTGGACAAAAGTCGTACCTACCTGGAATGCATTTCTCATTTGTTGTTACGAACTTAAGATGATTAATATATTTTGCTTCTTTCAAATATCATCATAATTGTCAGTAAAAGATAATGCTCTATATGCCAGTACCATGTCAATTGGTCTGTCAAAAGTTCGAAATCCTATGCAATTAAGACAAGATATTGCTAGTGTTGGGGACATATTATATTACACAAAATGTTTGAAATTTTACATGAACCGAATTCACCTGATTTTATCTTTATGGAATCTTGTGATCTAATAGAGTACTATATAAGTATAATAATAAATATTGATGTAAAAAATTATTATAAAATAATTATTTAGTTATATTTTAAATCATAAAATCCACACATAAAACTGTAAACCAGATTCATGTAAGAATTTTCTTTTCTCAACCCCAAACGACACTCATTGTTTCCCCTTCTCAAGATGGGCAATCAAAATGCGCAAAAAAAAAAAAAAAAGCTTTGTTAAGATTACGTTTTTTAGAAATATTTTGAGTCATCTTTTTATGATGCGATGTATGCATAATAAATGATAATTGAAAATATAAAAGAATAGTTAAAAATATATTTAAAAAATGTTAACAAAATTTTAAAAGAGTTGTTCTAGAAAAAGTGTTATTTGATAGCGGTCGCCAACTAATGAAAAAGTGGATATATATATATATATATATATATATATATATATATATATTGGAAATCACTTTTCCATTATTTTCATTTTTTTCTTAATAGGGAAAGGGACAAGACCTAGAATATCTTTCTTTCTTTCCTTCCTTTTCTTAGCCAACGTAGTAGGTCCAGTGCTATTACTCTGAAGTTAATTATTTCCATGGCAGCCAGGAGTTGATCCCCCTTTTCTATTCTTCCAGTTTGACACAATTGTATCTAGCTAACAACTCTAGTTTGGGAGTTTATAATATAAAAGAAAAGAAATATTGGGTGGGAAAAGAAGATAAATGACGAGAAATGATGAGATTTTATGTTGACGTTGTTTGGAAGTTTAAAAAAGAAATAAAAGAAATTAAAATTTATTAAAAATTTAATTTTATTTTAAAAAGTTTTTAAGGACAAAATTGTTATATTATAAAAATTTATACAACAAGTTTTCTCTTTTTTATCATTTCTACCCAATTTTGAATGAAAAACTTCTTGGCTTGGGAAGAAAAAATTTTTCATTCCAAATCCCTCCAATTCCTTTATTTTCTTTTCTATAAATGCTCCTAAACATTTAAAAATTAAAATTCTCCATTTCTTCTGTTCTTTTCATTCCATTTCTTTCCATACTAGCCATGACAAGCTAGTTTTGCTTAAAATGATAGATACATCTCAAGGTATTAACGTGGCATCATTCTATCCCTTGGAAGAGGCCCATAATGCGAGAGTACTGAGCACATCAAGGATAGTAACAATTATAATGTCTCACGTAGGGAAGCCTCAAAATTCGTGACAAATTACTATTCCGTTTGAATAGTTATTTTTCGGTTGTTTTTGGCAAAAAAATATTACAATGTAATAGTTTTAAAATTTTTTTATATATGTATATATGAAAGAAAAATTAATTAAACTAAATGTTTAAAATTTTTAAAAAATACGTTTTTAAAAATAAAACCGAATGAATTGAGCCAAAAAAAAAAAATCTTGGAAAATGAGTAGAGTTTATAAAAGTATGGAAACCAGCACAACTAGCTATCAGATTATATCATTGATCTTCGATAAAAGAGTTTGTACTCACCGGTGTTATTATGGATTTCAGGTCTTAGGTTTACAGAAAGTGAAATTAAGTCAGAATAGTATTAAAACACATGGTGGGAGTGAACACGAATGTATTTATTTAAATGATATATTAGTTGTAAATCAAACGTACAAATCAGTACCTATTCAACTCCCACTAAAATATAATACATAAAAAATTGCGGTTGCTAAGTAATTTTCCCCACTCACAATATATATGCTTCAAAGTTCAAAGGAGGGTCTAGTATTAAGCTCCTGTGGCCTCTTTAAAAGTTACTAGGATTTTTGGAGAGGTTTGTAGGGTAAAATTTAGGTTTCTTTTCCCATTCCTCCTTTCAGTTTGGGTAGAATACGTTGTATCCCCAATCCCTTTTCCCGAATTGTCAAAAAAAAAAAAAGTTCAAAGGAGGGTCCATTTTTTTTTTTTTGCAAAAAAAGAAAAAAGATAAAAAAAGGAGTGTCCATTTCTAAATTCAAGATTATTGACTTTGAACTGGTGATTAATGAAATCTCAGATTGCTTATATATAGTCTTTGTATACAGAAAATGTAATCATCGATCAATCATAACAAAAAGAAAGAGAAGAAGATAGGATAGAAATGGCTGAAAAACCAAAGCCACATATTCTTGCCTTCCCTTTTCCTGCAGAGGGGCACATAAATCCACTGCTGAACTTCATCAAAAGACTAGCCACAAGAGGTTTCAAAATCACTCTGATCATTGCAACTCCAGCCAAAAAAATCCGTCCAAACACAAGACTCAGGTCAGTTCAATATCGAGTACATTTCTGATGGATCAAATGAAGGTGAACAACCAGATAGCTTGGCGGGCGTTTTCAGACGGTTACATGCTGTTATGCGCAGGGATTTGGTGAATCTTATTGAGAAACTAAAGGGCTCCAACGATCCTCCCAAAGTTCTTATTTATGATTCAATAGTGCCATGGGCTCTGGACTCAGCACACCAGTTGGGGTTGCTTGGAGCTTCGTTTTTCACTCAATCTTGTGCCGTTTGCAGCATATATTACTATATGCGTCAAGGGATATTGCCGATTCCTTATCCTGTAGAACAATCACCGATGTCGATTCCTCTGCTTCCATTACTGCAGATTGATGATCTTCCTTCCTTTTCCCTTGTCATGGACCCGGATCTTACTATTGTAAAGTTGCTTCTAGATCAGTTCTCAAATGTTGAGAGAGCTGATTGGATTTTTTTCAACACTTTCGACAAGCTGGAGATTGAGGTATGCTTCTTGTAGATTACACTCAAATTACTAGAGTTGTGTAGTGGCATTACACTATAATATTTACACATGGGTAACATCTTTAATTTGTTTAGTTGAGTTTTTTTAAATAATATTTATACACCAATTCCTGGTTTTACATTGAGCCTACTTGTTTTCTATAGGAATAGTGTGGATACAATTAAAAACTTGGCAAGCTGCACGGCATCCTTAAATTAATGGCGGCTTTTTTCTTTACTAATTAAAAAAATAAAAAGGGGTCGGCGTGTTTAATTCTGGTCATATTACGTTTGGACAATAGTGAACGAGGTCCAACTGCTTCACCTGATAAAAAAAACGTTGAATAATTATACCTTTTTTTTTTTTTTTGACAATTGGTGAAAAGGGAAATGGAAGATCACTTACTCAACTTGAATTAAAATAAGGAATGAGAAGTAAATCTAAACTTAACCTCATAAACCACTCCAAAAATTATGGTAACTTTTAGAGGGTCACAGGGGCTTAAATTTACGACTCTAACAACTAGATCGTCCGATGTGGGGCTTTTTTCTTTTTTGACAATTGGGGAAAGGGAAAGGGAAAAATTAATTACTCAACCTCAATTGAAAGGAGAAATGGGAAGTAAATCTAAATTTAACCTCACAACTCTTGGGACATGTTACAATTAACCCCACAACTTAAAATTTAAAGGAGGAATGAATAATTGTACTTGGGACATGTTACTATGACTTTTTCTCATCACAACTCTTAAAAATGGTAAGTTTTCCTATAACTATTAAAGTTTTTTTTTTTTTTTGAAAAGATAAGTATTAAAGTTTCAATAAAAACTTAGCAAGTTGTTATGAAGAGTTATTACTTTTTCTATAACTCTTTGTCACCACAACATTTTTCCAAGCATTTAAGCATATAAGTAATCCTTAGATGCCAAAAATTCTTACTTGAATGAAAATTACATCATGTGCAATGTAATCGTAGTGTGGTAATTCGTGATTTATGAAAGTAAATTCACTTTGCCTCATTGTAATATGAATTTTGTTTCACTTTATCTCCTTGTAAAATTTTATCATCACTTTGCTACCGTTTAATTAATGGTACAAAGGAATGGCTAGTTTGGCCGTTAATCAACGGCATCAAAACATTAAAATGACCTTGAATATTCAATTGATTGACTATTTTTACTATCTAGGAGTTAAAAAAAACATTTTTGCTTTATTATTACTAGGCTATTGAATAAAAAAGTGATAAAAGGAACAAAATAAAAGTTTGCAGTATTAAAGGGAAAAAAATAAAAAAAAAACATTTTTGTTTTATTATTACTAGGCTATTGAATAAAAAAGTGATAAAAGGAACAAAAAAAAAGTTTGCAGTATTAACGGGAAAAAAGAATCTCCTGAGCATAACTAAGAAATATTTTAAAAGATAGGTTTTTTGTTGATGGATTTGTGTTTCAAAATATGGTGAAACAATAATATTTTGAAATCAAATCCGGTGGTTGAACCGCTTCTTAATTTTTTCAGTTCTACAGGCTGGAGAATTAGATTTTAAATATAATATTACATAATTTAAGTGATAATATAAAATTAAAAGTATATCTAAAATTAAAATATTTAATTTAATAAAGTGAAAAACTAATAAAACATCAAATAAATTGATCCCAAATCAAATGATATCAGTTCCTGGTCAAATCGATTGGTCTGATGTAGGTAAAAACGCACTGCAAAATAGGTTTGCATATGTATATGACATTCTTACATATCTCCACCATTTTACATTAAATCAATAGTAATATGATAATCACTGGTTTAAAATCGTCCTTTGCATTTAAGATTTTGACTTTTTTTTTTTTTTGGACATGGTTTTCTTCCCCCATTTATATAACAAACTAAGATCTTTTTTCTGTTTATCGTTCTTTACATTTAAGATTTTGAGGTTTTTCTTTGACATGGTTTTTTATCCCCTATTTTTAAAACAAACTAAAACGATTTTTCTATTTTTTCATATTATTACATGCCCCGCAGACTTTTTTCTGTAATAGAATAAAAATAGTGGAACAATTTTTTGTTTTTGCTACAAAATAGTAAAATAGTCTATCAACGGAACATTCAAAACTATTTTTTCATTTGACATATGTTGACTAATAGTCAAATAACCATCCCTTTTGACCGCTAATCAAAGGGGACAAAGTGATGATAAAATTTTGACAGGAGGTAAAAGTGACTTAAACTTCACATTATAAGGGACAAAGTATAATCAACCTTAAAAAAAATCATAATTTAAGAGTCGAGTTATCTCAAGGATTGATTATCTGAGGAACATATCAATCACAATGCTATCAGGTGGCAAATTGGATGGCAAGCAAATGGTCAATTAAGACAATAGGACCGACGATTCTCAGGGACAACAAACATCATGGAACTTGTCTAGATAATATGAATTCTGAAGCTTGTCTAAAATGGTTGGACAAAAGGGCATTTCGATCAGTTGTTTATGTTTCACTAGGGAGTGTGGCCATAGTTGAGGAGGAACAGATGGAAGAACTAGCAAGGGGAATATTGGGGAGTGACTGCTACTTCTTGTGGATGGTTAGAACTTCAGAAGAGTCTAAGCTTCCGGCAAATTTCAAGGCAGAGTTATCAGGAAAAGGCCTGATAGTGAACTGGTGTCCTCAACTGGAGGTTCTGGCTCATCAGGCAGTGTCATGTTTCATGACCCACTGTGGATGGAATTCGACGCTTGAAGCATTGAGCTCAGGTCTTCCAATCATAGCATTTCCACAGATGGTGGATCAAATGACGAATGCAAAATTTGTTGCAGATGTATGGCAAACTGGGGTTCGAGTCAAGGCCAATGACAAAGGCATTGTTACAAGAGAAGAAGTTGAAATGCGCATTAGAGAAGTGACTCAAGGTGAGAGGGGAAAGGAACTCAGAAGAAACGCTGAGCAGAGGAAGCAACTTGCCCTGGAGGCAACAACTCAAGGTGGAAGTTCCTACAACAACATAGATGAATTTATTTCCCAACTTTCCAGCATCTAGCTCATTGCCATTCGCAATTTGAAAAAATCTAGGAAGATAAAACTTTCAAGTTCATTATAAATGTATTGTTCTCCTAAAAAAGAATAAAAACACACGATTATGATGTAAGGTTCGGATTATTTCTTAAATTTCTAACCATGATCATGAAATGGTTTATCCAGTCTGTCCAGATCGAATCACAATATGCTTTGAACGGATCGGATTCGGACCGTGCTATACTTGTCTGATCTACGCGGATCGGATCAGCAATTTGGTTCACGAATCGTTTCCGATCTGTAGACACCTTGTAGGAAGTTAATTAAACCAAGTAATATAATTTTTTTTTTATTTTTAGTGTCCTAATTTAATTGGGTAGTTCAATTGGGTCTATGTGCCTGTGTGCATGTGATTATTGCCCTATTACAAGTATTAGTTTTTTTGGTCTTTTGGATCCGCCATTGCACTTCAATTCGGGCAGACTTGCGGCTTCTATGTTAAATAGCTTTAGTTTTGTTTTTGGTCAGCCGATTGTAGCGGCCTCTCTTTCGTTTTCAATAAAGAAATTTTCTCTATTATTTTTCTTTGTATTTTTTTTGTCTAAATTTCTATGGGTTTTCTTCATCTAAGTGATTGAGGTTCATCAGAGTAGTATCAGAGTCATAGCACCCACAAATATTACTTATTCAATTCCAAATTGAAGAACAGGGAGGAGTATAATTTTTAGAAGAAACAAATGTTTACCCATCTAAAGGCATATTAGTTAAATCAATATGTAGAAGAAGGGATTGGTGAAAATACTAATGTACAGGACATAAAGATGGATAACATGGCATTGTCACAAATTCATCAGAAAATTGAGATATCAATTTTTGAAAAAATTGCTACTGCGGATACGGCAAATGAGGCTTGAGATATTTTGGAAAAAACATACAAAAGCATAGATCGGGTTTAACGAAGTAATTTGATGATACTGAAGAGGAAGTTTGAACTTGCAATAATAAAAAAATATGAATCAATTAAATCATATTTTTCTCATTTGTTAGATATTAAGAACGAGATGGCACTCAATGATCATCAACTTTCTGATGGGGTATTTGTTGAGAAAGTTCTTAACACTTTAACCATGAAGTTTGATAGTAATTCTGGGAACTAAGGATTTGTCACAATTGAAAATTAAAGAATTGCAAGGCTTATTGATTCTTCATGAACAAAGAATTAATGGAAAAATGGAGGACACACCAGAGATTGTGGAGAAGGCCTTGCACACAGTTAAATTCAAGGCATAAAATGAACCCAAGGAGCTGGAAAATTTTGAACAGAGAAATCTGGACAACACAACAGAGGTTGTGGTTATAACAAATAGAGCTAGAGGCTAGGCTAACAACAAAGGTAGATGCAGGCTAACAATAAACGTGGTGGTAGAGGTAGCTATTTTAATTTTAGAGATGACCCTAGTAGAGATAGAGGTGATAGTTATAATTATGATAATATATATAATTATAACCAAAATAATGATGGGCAAAGGATTCAGTGCTATAATTGTAAAAAATTTAGGCATTGAAGATTTGAATGTAGATGTAATGGTGATTTTCAAGCTAATATTGTTAAAAATCAAGCTCAGAATAATAATCAAAATTCAGAGACTTTACCGTTGGTATGCAATAATGATAGAGTTATTGATAAAAATAAATGATTCTTGGACACTAGATGTAATAATCATGTGTGTGGGAAGAAGGTAAGGCAAAATTTTCATTAGCCTAAAAAATAGATCTACCAATTTTATATCTAATCTATTATATGTGTTTGGATTGAATCATAATTTGTTGAGTATGGAGTACTTGTCAGAAAAAATTATGACATTCGTATCAAACAGGGTGTTTGTACGATTTTTGATGAAAGAGTTGGTATGATTGCTAAGGTGATAATGACTACAAAACATTTATTTCCATTAAATTTGAATAGTGAAGATTTTTCTTGTTTGAATACTGTGATTGATGATAACAATTGATTGTGACATATGCGGTTTGATCATTTAAATTTTGACAGTTTGAGATTTTTGGCTAATAAAAAAATAGTTCCAGGCTACCTAGTATCAGTTGTTCTAGCAAAGTTTATGATATGTGTGTTTTGGGCAAGAAGTATAGGAAAAATTTTCAAACAGGTAAATCATAGATAGCAAGAAAACCATTGGAGATCATCTATTCAGACTTGTGTACTACGGAGATTCCTTCTAATGGTGGTTACAAGTACTTTATTATGTTTATTGATGATTTTAGTAGGAAAACCTGTGTTTATTTTTTGAAAGAAAAATCTGATGTCAATGACGCTTTTAAAAAATTCAAGATTTTTGTTGCGAAGCAAAGTGGCTATCAAATAAAAATTTTGAGAACAAATAGGGCTCAAAAATATCTTGTATGTGATGATTTTCTTGAAAAAAATAGTATTTATCATCAGTTGATAGTCATGTATACTCCACAACAAAATGGGATGGCAGAGAAAAAATAGAGCAATTATGGATATGATGAGGTGCATGTTGAAGTTGAAAAATATGCCAAAGTCCTTTTGGGTAAAGGTAGTTGCTTGTGCTATTTATCTGTTAAACAGGTACCTCCCAAGAAGCCTTATTGATAGAACCCCTGAAGAAGTTTGGAGTGGTAAGAGGTCATTTGTTGGCTTTTGCAAAGTATTTGGGTGTATTATTTATTCACATGCTCCTGATTAGTTGAGGAAGAAACTTGATAATGAAGAAAAAATGTGTATTTATTAGCTACCGTGAATTGTCCTGAGTTTATAAATTATTTAATCCTATTTCAGGAAAATTAATTGTTAGAAGGGATATGACTTTTGACGAGAGAAGTGTTTAAGATTGGAATAAAGAAGAACGAAAGGATGCAGATTTGATTTTGAATTTTGAAAGGGATGATGAATATATTAATTCTCAGTAAGTACTTGTTAGTCAGGGCTCACAAACTTAGTTAATGGGTTGTCCACATCGCCACAGACGGTTGTTTGCTCATTTACAGAATTATGTTGTTACTCTTGATAATGTTGCTTCTGATGAAGAAATTATAAATTTTGTTTTGTTTGCGGATTGTGACCTCATTGTTCATGAAAAGCTACCTGAGATGATCGTTGGGTAAAAGCAATGGATGAAGAAATTCATAGCATTTAGAAAAATAATACATGGGAGCTTACTACTTTTCTAACTGATAAAAAGGTTATTGGAGTGAACTGGATCTACAAAAAGAAGTACAAGCTCAATAGAGAAGTAGAGAGATTCAAAGTAAGGTTAGTTGCTAAGGGATACAAGTAGAAGCCAATAATCGATTATTTTGAGGTGTTTACACCTGTTGCTAGACTTGACACTGTTCGTTTGATAATTTCTTTTGCTGTCCAAAATAAATGAAAAATTTATCAAATAGATGTTAAGTCTACTTTTTTAATAGATTGCTTGAAGAGGATGTTTATGTTGAACAACTTGCAGGTTATATCAGAAGAAGCCAAGAAAATAAAATGTATAAGTTGAAGAGGGTTTTGTATGGTTTGAAACAAGTTCCAAGGGGTTGGTATATGAGAATTGATTCTTATTTTATTTCGCGTGGATTTTTAAGGTGCCCATATGAGCATACTTTGTATGTTAAATCTTCTACTCGTGGTGATTTATTGATTGTGTGCTTGTATGTAGATGATTTGATTTTTATTGACAATAATCTTGAAATGATTATTGATTCAAGGAGACCATGATCAAGTAGTTTGAGATAATAGACATGGGCCTTATGTCCTATTTTCTTGGTATTGAGGAATTTCAATCTAACTGTCGTATTTTTATTTCTCAAAGGAAATATAAGTGATATTTTAAAGAAATTCAAAATGATGTGATTAAGCCAATTTTGACACCTGCTGAAGAAAAATTGAAGTTGACTAAGGAGGATACTGGTGGGTATGTAGATCCTACCTACTTTAGGAGTCTGGTAGGGGGCCTAAGATATTTGACTTCTACAAGGCCAGATATCAATTTTGGTGTCAGCTTGATTAGTAGATTTATGGAGAATCTATGTCAATCACATTTGCAGGCTGCAAAGAGGATCCTCAGGTACATCAGAAGTATTCAGGGAGATGGTATTTTTTATTCAGGCAATGATCCTGTTGAGCTTTTTGGTTATACAGATAATGATTGGGCTGGTGATACAGTTGAAAGCAAAGAACTTCAAGCTATGCATTTTTTACTGGCTTAGAGATATTTTCATGGAGTTCTAAAAAGCAACAGGCAATAGCTTTGTCTACTGCAAAGACGAAGTGTATTGCAGCAACTAACAGTGCTACTCAGACATTGAGGTTGAGAAGGATGCTTGGTACTCTACAATACAAGCAAGATGGTCCTAAAAAGATTTATTGTGATATAAGTCAGCAATTGAGTTGTCCAAGAATTCAATTCTTCATGGGCGTAGTAAGCACATTGACATCAAGTACCACTTCATACGTGAGTTGGTTCGTGACAAAGATATTGAGATTGACTACTGCAGAACTGAAAAGCAAGTGGTAGATATATTCACAAAGACTTTGAAGACGGACACATGTTTGAGATCAAAGAAGATGTTAGGCATGTTCAGATTTGAAAATTTTAGTTTAAGGGAAGCTATGTAGGAAGTCAATCAAACCAAGCAATATAGTTTTTTTTTTTTTTTAGTTCCATGTGTCCTAATTTAATTGAGTAGTTCAATTGGGTCTATGTGGGTGAGTGAGTTTGTATGGATCTGACTGGGACATTCCTTGAAGGGTATTGGTCGGATGGAGGTACGGTCATAGCACGTAATGTTCTATATCGGACTCGGCATATTAGTCGCGTTCTTGACAAGTCGTATATTCAAAATAATTTTTATTTTAAAAATTATAAATAATTATTAAAAATATAAAAAATATACTAAACAAAAGTTACAAAAAAATTAGTAATAAAAATCTTTAAAATGTACTATTTTTACTAACGGTATATATCTTTAAGTATTCAACGCAATGCTATTACAAACAAAATCAAAATAGCATAGAAAAAATAACAACTGTAGAAGTAGATAGAACAATAGTCAAAAAAATATATTCTTTTTAGGGCTTGTTCATGCATTATAACTGTCTTAGGGGAATTGAAAATAAAAATGTCATAAGACATTCAAAGATGCAGCATGCCCATATTATATAACTAAAAGTCTTCTGTAAGCTGGTTGTTTAATAAAAATATTAATTTTTTATTTTTTTATTTCCTAATCTAAACTAATTTCTTATTTCTTTTCTTAATTAAAACCCTAATTTTTTTTCTTCCTTTTTTGCTCTGATTCCCCTATCCCTCTCTCTTTCTCTCACGCTGATTATCTTTTCCCTCCCTCTTCTCTCTGTCTATCCTTCTTCTTTCTACTGAACACACTACCCAGCACCCACCCACCACTACCTACGACCTCTTTCTTTCCCTTTTTTTCTCTGTTTCTATCAATAGAGGGCTGTTATGCTGGTGGCTTTTGGTGGCCGTGGGTGGATGTATTAGTTATTGGGCGGTTACTGTTCAGTGAAGGAAAAATTCAATCATGATGGTGGTGGTTCATTGGTTGTGGTGATGGGTTTTGTTGGTCACTGAGGTGGTGTTATGAATCCTGTGGTGTCTTGCTAGTGGTTGAGAGTGGAGATGGATGTATTAGTGTAATTTTTTTCATTTGGCCCGGGTTGACCTGAACGACTTAGCCGTGACTTAGCTACTTCTCTTCGACTCGAAGACCACTCGGTCTGAGTCAATTGAGTTTTAATAAGTTCTCGGTGAGTCTCCCGTCTTCGAGTAGAATCGGAGCGGTCTCGGATTGAAAATGATATGGACCAAGGGGCTACCATGGATGGAATGGATTCCAAGAGGCTTGGACGAGTTCATGAGGACATATTGCAAGGCATTGATGGGCCAATGACAAGGGTTAGGATTAGAATAATGAGATAAGCCTTGCAAGGATTGTACTTGGACTTGCGTGAGCAAAAAGTAACTTGGGCCAAGAGCAACTCTTCAAGGCTTACTACATACATTTGGGCTGATCATGAGGATGTCTAGATTTAGAAGGCCAACTGTTCAACACTTCCTCTTGATGGATCAATGGATGAAGCCCAATTAACTTGAAGAATTGAACGATGACATTGGTGGGCTTAAAGGATTTGAACTTCCAGCCTAATTGCTATGATTGAGGTGTCTTTTTGAGGGTTCTAGAACTTTTCAATTTATGTGTTTTAAGACTTCTAATTTAGTTAGAAGTTGCTTTATATTAAATTTTTTAATTAGTTTGTGTTTAGGT
This sequence comes from Mitragyna speciosa, assembly GCA_024721245.1. NCBI lineage: Eukaryota > Viridiplantae > Streptophyta > Magnoliopsida > Gentianales > Rubiaceae > Mitragyna > Mitragyna speciosa. The sequence goes on from CM045571.1 coordinate 20,830,945, forward strand.
TTAAGTAGTTGCTTTAAATTCTAAATTCTAGAATCATTTATGTAACCCTAAAAATAGGGGTCACTATTCCTACGAATTTTTCATGTTTTTATGATTAATATTATTGTGAGTTCTTAAATTGAGAGTTTCTTTGGTTCTTTTCTGATTAAGAACTACCCTCGATTTTGTTGAGCGATTCCAAGATAAAAAACCCTAGCTTAGAGTTTCTTTCTTATTTGATTAAGTCCTTTAGAGCAATTAGGTAGGCATATTGAACTCGCTTAAATTGGTCCTACTTGAACACTTTGAAGGATCGAAATCTTCCAAGGAAAAATTCGAAACTTCACTTGGATCTTCAAGTAACTCCATGTACATCCGCGTGTATCAATTGGTATCAGAGCAAAGTCTTAAATTTTCAGGTTTTTAATCCAATTTTTCCTTTAGAGAAATTTGGATATATCCCTCTTTTATTTTTCTTTATTCCTTTGTTGTGTAGTTATTTTTCAAGTGCTTCGTGCCTAGTTAAACAACTTGTGTTCCTTCTTTGTTTTTCTTTTCACGTGTTGCTCAAAAAAAAAAAAAAAAGGAATTCATGCACATTGTCCATGTTTGCTTTCTTGAATTTTCTTTAAGGTCTTAAAGTCATTCTTGATTGTCTTCAATCAAGAATTCTAGGTATTATGTGGTTTCTTGATAATTTTGACTGTTTTTATTATTTTCTTGAAAATTCTTGTGTTAAAAACTTGCAAGTAAGGAGATTCTTGAACTTACCATTTGCAAATCAAATTTCTTGAGGGCTTAAATGTGATTATTTGACCAAATAGTGCTGGTCTTGTGAAAAAAAAGGGCAGAAAATTTGTGCAAAATAAAAAAAACAAAAACAAAAAAGCCAAAGCACAAGAGAAAAAGAAATAAAACAAAAGGTAAAAAAGAATGCACTCAAGTTAAAAACCATGCACAAAGTTTTACTCAAATTTCTTGAAATTATTAAAGTTTCTTGAAGTTTTCTTGGCGTTTGGTTACAAATTCTTAAATTCTTCAACTTACTTGACTAGTTTCTTGAACTTGCACCAAGTTGTTCTTGAGTTTCCTGGATTCTTGAGTTGCTGAAATTTTGTGACTTTTTTTTTTTTAGAGTTCTTGGCTGGTTTCTCGAACTTTCTTGACCAAAATCTTGAAGTTCTTGAAGGCCAAAAGAGCTATGTCTAGCTGCCTTGTCAACTGCTAGGGTTTTCTTCGAGTTTTTGAGTTGAATAGTTGCTGAAATTTTGCTTTATTGCTGTACAAATTTTTTCTGGTTATTTTTTCAGAAATTTTAACATTAAAAGGGGTGAAAGAAGAGTTAGTTTGGTTTAAATAGAAGTTAGTTTGTGTGAGAAATCAATTGGGAGAAGGAAAGTTAGTTACAAGTGAATTTGGAAACCAAATCCCTAAGGTGCTAGGGTTATTTTCCTTAGCAAGTGGCGTTAATTTTAGTTTCCCTTTTTTGTGGTTCTTAGGGAACATAAACTCTATGCTAATTTGTCTAAATGTACTTTTTGCATGGAGTATGTTGTATTTCTTGATTTTGTAGTGAGCTCCAAAGGGATCAATGTGGATGATTCCAAGGTTAAGGCTATACAAGATTGCCAACTCCCACTATGCTAACGAGGTGAGATCTTTTCATGGACTTGTGAGTTTTTATAGGAGGTTTGTAAGGAATTTTAGTTCAATTGCTGCACCTCTTAATAAACTTGTCAAGAAAAATGTTGTTTTTAAGTGGAAAAATAAACATGAAGAAACGCTTAACTTGTTAAAGGAAAAACTAACCAATGCCCCTTGATTGAGTTTGTCTAATTTTGACAAGGTATTTGAAGTTAAATATGACACTTTTGGAGTTGGAATTGGAGCTGTTTTCATGCAAGAGTCCAAGCCTATTGCATACTTTAGTGAGAAATTGAGTGGAGCGACATTGAACTATCCTGCATATGATAAAGAGCTCTACGCATTGGTGAGGACTTTGCAAACATGGCAACACTACTTGCTGCCTAGGGAATTTTTTCATTCACACTGATCAGGAAAGCTTGAAGTTCTCAAAGTTGCAAGGTAAGCTTAATAGAAGACATGCTAAATGGTTAGAATTTATTGAGACCTTTTCCTATGTCATCAAGTATAAACAAAGTAAGGAGAATGTGGTTGTTAACACATTGTCTAGAAGGTATGCTCTCCTTACTACTCTTCACACTAAATTACTTGGATTTAAATTTGTCAAGAATCTTTATGAATATGATCGAGATTTTGAGAAAGTGTGGAGTTTACTAAAAATCGTGCTTTTGGAGAATATTTTAGGCAAGATATATTTTTGTTTAAAAATAATAAACTTTGTGTGCCTAATTATTCTCTTCGTGAATTGCTTGTGAGGGAAACACATGGGGGTGGTATCCTGGGTCATTTTGGTGTGCAAAAGACTTTAGATATTCTGAATAAGCATTTTTATTGGCCTAACATGAAACATGATATGCAACATGTGTGTTCTAAGTGTATTGCATTTAGGCAAGCTAAATCTAAAGTCATATCACATGGTCTTTGTACCCCTTTATCGGTCCCTACACAACTTTGGGTAGAGATATCCATGGACTTTGTTTTTGGTCTACCAAGGTCACAAAGTGGAAAGGATAGCATATTTGTAGTTGTTGATAGATTTAGCAAGATAGCTCATTTTGTAGCTTGTGCTAAAACTAATGATGCTGCACATATTGCTGATTTATTTTTTAAGAAAATTGTTAGATTGCATGGTTTGCCACATTCTAATGTGAGTGATTGTGATGTTAAGTTTCTTAGTCATTTTTGGTGCACTTTGTAGAACAAGCTTGATAATAATTGTTATTTTCTACTATTGCACATCCACAAACTAATGGCCAAATTGAAGTGATCAATAGAACACTAACTACTTTCTTACGTGCAATCATACAACGTATAAGTAAATTAGGTTATTATGACACTTCTTTATATAAGTTGAGTGAAATATTATGACACTTTTGAGGTGTAATTAAATTAAGTTATTATAAAACTTCTTAATATGAAACTGTATGGATATTATGACAGTTGTATTGGGTAATAAAAAATAAAATGATGACACTTTCAAGTGTCAATATAGCAATATGCATTAGGTCCAATCCTAGTTGCTATACACTATCCGGGGTTTTATACCAAGATCACATTTTATTGTCGTCAGAGTGCAATACCATTATCAAAATTGATAAAAAGTACATCATTCAAACAAATTCTTGCAATAACATTGCCAATACATATCAATTTTACAAAAATCATGAGTATGGCAGTAGTAATCTCAATACATAGAACTCCACTTAAAAAGCATTGACAATGTCTTCACAAAATAGCCAAATCGATCGAAAGATTCTTTAATTTCCTTCAAGATTCACCTACAAATGCCATAAAGCAATACGAATTATAATTCACATAACTCTTCTTTTATAGTTTTAAACTTAGAAAACAAAAGAGAAAAGTAGAGCAATAGTGAAAGAAAGAAAGGCATAAAAAATAAAATATAGGAGTAATTGATAAAAGATTCAAGAATGTATTGATGAAAAAGTGAAATAGTTACCAGCACTAATGGAATATGAACAGAGTTGTTGGTGAATTGGCGAGAATGCTGAGACTTCTAATGTTTGGATTAAGTGAAGTAGAGAGAAGTGGTGGACAGATAGATATAGATTGGGGAAAGGAAACAGAGATAGAGATGGAGATAAAGATTTATTTTGTTATCTTATCACTTTTTATTTTTTAACTTCCCACATTTTTTAAAGGCTTCCCGCTATATTTTTTAGGATTTTATTAAATAATTATCTTTCTAATGCAACATAATTTTAATCAACTCTTCAACTTTTTTAATGTCACTTTTTACTATGTGTTACAATAAACTACTATGGTGATGTTCAGAGAAAAGTGTCATATTATGAACATTTGATTAAAAAAGAAATTTGCTAATACGACGTAGTTTTGATCATTTTTTCAACTTTTATAATGACACTCTCTACTGAGTGTTACAATAAATTACTATGGTGACATTTGGAAAAAAGTGTCATAATAGGTGTGTGTGACTATAGACTTCTTTTTTAGTAGTGGTTATTTTACACAGTTAAGAACTACTACTTCGAAGAGTTTGGCAGAACTCATTAAGAAATACAGAAGAAGTGATCATTATCCTCCAAGAATTGTGATTTATGATTTAATGATGCTGTGGGTTTTGGATGTAGTTCAACCGATGGGCCTCTGCAGAGTTGAATTCTTTTTTCAATCTTGTGCTGCTTGTGCCGTTTACTGCCACATGGGTCAAGGAACAATAAAGCTTCCCTTTGAAAAGTCTTCAAGGAACAACAAAAGCTTCCCTTTGAAAAATCTATAAAAATTCCATCAATGCCAGCACTAGAGTAATGATCTTCCTCATCTTCAATTCCTCTCGGATCCAGATAGTGTTGTTAAGAGGCTCCATCTTGACCAGTTCTCGAATATTGAGAAAGTTGATCACATTCCTTTCAACACTTTCGAGTCTCATTACAAATAATTCTTGTAATTTTGCCAGATTAGATCACTATTTGACAATCCAAATATTGCACAATTTTAATCATAGACAAAAAATAGTTTTTGTCAATTGAGATGCTTTGTCAAACATGTCAAACACACCATTTGGCCTACTAATGTTTGGAGATAATAATGTCCTCCGAAAAATGTGATAAACAAAGAGTCTCTATTTTTTCTCCAAATAATGGTGTTACAAACAAAAATTGTCCTCTATACATTTTAAAACTTGATAATCGCATTTCGGTTGCTACAAATATCAAATAGCAACTTGGATGGCAGAAAGGTGGCTGATCAAGACAATAGGACCAATAGCTCCATTAAATTTCATAGGCAAGAAACTCACGAGTACCACCAAGGATCAAGCAAACTATCCGTTCGAAACAAACACCGAAGCTTGATTAAAATGGTTGGACGAAAGAGACACAGGTTCTGTAGTTTATGTATCTTTTGGGAGTGTGGCAACACTTGGAGAAGATCAAATAGAGGAAGTGGTAGAGGCCTTATTGAAGTGCAACCATGGTTCAATGTCGTGGTCTCGGTCGCGGTTGCGGCACATATCATTCCATATCGGACTCGGCGTCTCGGTCGCGGTCTCGGTGAGACGCATATTTTAAATTAATTTCTATTCTAAAAATTATAAATAATCATTCAAAATATAAAGAAAATTAGGCTACATAAAAATAACCAAAAAAATAAGTAAATAAAATCTCTAAAATGTGTCATTTTTATCGATATAGAAAAACAATATATATCTTTAAAAAGGAATCACATTAAACAAAATGTAAAGAATTGAAAAAATGTCTAATATTATTTTGAATGTTCACCTATCAATACCAAGTAGAGTGACGATGTGGCTCAAAATCACTTTTATTTTCCCCCGATGGATGGTAAAACAAATGTGGATATGAGACAGGATCTTGAGTAGGTAACATATAAGAGTCATCTTGTGCATTCGTTGATTGTGAGGATTGACTTGGTATTCTATGATCATGATACGTGGGAATTGATTGATTGTCACTGAATTTCGAAGCATAATAATAATATCCGAACCCTCGATGGTTAGCACTATCGCTAGTACGATCATAGCTAAAGCTATTAGAGTCAAAAGAGGAGCTGTCATGATGTCTATCAATTGATTGTTCATAATATCTGCCACCATGACTGCTAGTAGAACTATCAACTTGTCCAGTTCCATCAAATAGACCATATCGGCTACAATAGCTCGTATCAATTCTGTATGATTGCTCGTAGCCATATTCTGATTGACTAGTGCTCCAATCTTGACTAGAATCGTACTTATAATTCGGATCTATACTCAAATTTTGCATATGCTCTTCAACTCCTCTATGTCTTTGTGAGTCTGAAGGATAAGAGAAAGTATCTTGACTTGAAAACTCAGTTAATTTGTTGAGATATTCTCTTTGTGCTTTTATGCTTGGACAGTAGCCATGATCAGTGTCTTGAGTGGCATAATAATTATCTTGATCTCGAGCCCCCGACGTACCTCCTGTTTGTTGGCTCTCTTGATCGTGACTTCCACTATATTTCAAAGAATTATTTGCTTCATTTCCATTGCCACCATCATCACGATCATCATTGTTACCATCACTTTTATTAGATGAGGATGAAATAGCAACATGCCTACTCGTTTGTCCAGTCTTACCCTTACCTTTATGCCTCTGAGATGATGATTGAATAAGATTTTTTTTGTTCCTCCTGGTAATAAATTGGGACAATGTATCACCAACATCATCATCACTATCACGTCTATTACCATCTTGATCTCTTTCTGATTCATGTTGGCAAATGCCCTCATCTAACCACTCGAGATTATCTTCAGATAAGGTAAGCTGATCACTTTCTCTTATCCATTTATCTAATATATCATCTTGATGAAAAATGTGATTCAAATCAATTGGGCTGTAGAAGTCATCAGTGTCCCTTTGATACATCAGATTTTTCACCTTTAATCGCATATTATAATGCATAAAGACCAATTTGTATAATTTTTTAATTGCTAGACGATTGCGAAGCTTTGTATGAATCAAGGACCACGTACTCTAATTTCTTTCGCAACCAGAGGATGTGTGGGTTTGACTTAATATTTTCACTGCAATCTTTCTCAGATGTGGAGCATCTTCACCGTAATTGAGCCACCATTCAGCTAAACAGACAAAATAATAATCAATTAGGACAATAATAATAATCTTAATATCATAGAAAATATTAACTTCGTTCATATACCTTAAACTTAAGTATATTTTGAGTTGAGCTCGAACTTGATAAGGATTTCGACAATGCTCTTGCTGCAATAGAACTTTCAAATCCTCATCTTTTCTCTGTGAAAATTTTGATCTACAAAAAATGACATATGCATATATGTTAAAATTCTAGAATTTGGTAATGCATGTGATCACTAATACATAAAAATAAAATAATCATAAATATACCTCATTTATTGCATCAACTTATGCATCCAAATCTGGCTCCAATTTTGTAATGACTCTTTTCAACCCTTTACGAACTTCATCAGTGTTATACTCACATGCTCCAGAGTATTGCAGGGTCGGGTTTAAAAAATATGCTAAATAAAATAAAATTATAAAATTAAATAAACAAGTGAATACATATATCATGCATATTTAAATTGCGTGTATTATTTTAAATTACCTGCTGCATATAAATCACAATGTAATTGGTCGTATCATCTGTTGTCAATCACATCCCAAATACTCCTCCAATTTTCACCGACTTTTTAATGGCCATTTTTGCTCTGTCCATGGCCTCATAAATAATTGGTAAGGTCGGTTTATTGTCTTGATCAATGATCTTTAAGACTTTGACCAAAGGCTCCATTATTGCACAGACAAATCTGACTTTATTTCAAAACCTTTCGGATAGTATCAATTCAACTACTTTAGCAGCTTCTCCTCTTCGTTTGGTCGTGTTATTGAAATCTATCCATTCATCTGAGTTGCACATTCTTTTCAATTCTAGACAATGCCGAATAAGACTTTCCAAAGAAATGAATTCAGTAGCGAATCTTGTGATGCCGGGATGTAACAATTCCCTTTTTCTTGTATATGTCTTCATCAAATTCACTACTTTATCACTGTTGTATATAAAACTAATGATCCTCTTTGGTTGTGCAATAGTTTATTTCACCTCATCCATTTTGCCGATATCTTCCAACATCAATTCAATATAATGAGCAACACAAGGTGACCGATATAGATGTTTTCTTTTTTTTATTAGTAATTGTCCAGCTGCTTTCATACTAGATTCATTATCTGTCACAATCTGTACAATATTTTCTTCTTCTATAGATTCTACTATCTTATCCATTAATTTAAAAATATATTCTGCATTTTTTCTCACATTTGTGCAATCAATTGATTTGTTAAATAGCATATTCAATAGTTTTACCCAAACAATCCCATAGTGCTTTTGTCACCTATAAAATAACAAAAAGGACTAATTTTCTTTGCACCCCTTAACTTATGATTCATTTTCACTTTGCACCCTCAATTTCAATTTCGGTCACATTACATCCTAAGTTTTCAAATTTGTCCCACTTTGGACTTTCAATAACCGTATTGAGATAATTGATGAAATTTTCGCACATGCACGTCAGTTCTTGTTTGTCAAAAGGCTAAATTTTCGTTGCTTCCCTAACTTAGTATTTGTTGTCATTTTACAATGCCAAACTCTAATTTTTGTGATTTTGGAAAAAAAAAACTCTAATTTTTGTACACATTGTACTCCTTAATATTGTTTTAGTTTATTGTTATGAATTCTCTAAATGTATAATAAACCGTCAAATGTACAATTTTATATTAGTAATTATTCTATCACACGTGTATGCATATTGTCATATACAACAAGATAGGAATGTACATATAATTAACCAAAAACTTGTATATTATTAGAATTAAAAGTTGAATGTCCTAGTTAAGGTACTTTTAACCTACATTGATATTATTCTACAAGTAATCAATTAAATTTAATTATTGGTAAATAAACCTTTTTTTTCAAGAATGATAACATTTTATTGGTAAATAAATCATTGATGAACAAAATTATTGCCTTTTACTTTTACTGATAACTAAATTGATCTCTAAAAGGGGTTTCCTTAATTAGATACTTGCGTATTCACTTAAGTGGTAAAATAAATATTTTGTAATTACAGAAAAACATAAATTATAAATAAAATTTTGTAAATTTGATACTAATGAGATGTGCCAAAGAATAGTAAAAATCTTGGTGCACTTCTAAAAATATGTAACAATACTTTAAAAACAAATTAGATAGTATAATGTATCAATAAACTAGAATTTCAGATGTGCAAAGTGGAAACAAACAATAAGTTATGGACTTATAATAGAATTTAACCTACTAACTAATGGTGTGTAATGTGCACGTAAGAAAATTTTATCAATTTTCTGAACCTATTAGCAATTAGACTTAGATGAATCAAATTTGAAAGTTTAGAATGTAATATGCTTGAAATTTTAAAGTATATGAAGTGAGAATCGATCGTAGGTTGAGGGGGTGTAAAGTAGAATTAGGCCTAACAAAAATTATTCAGTTCTAAGTTTAAAACATTGATAAATATTTTATGTTGTATTCAATCCCAATGAATCTGTTCACTAGCCCTACTGCACAAAATAATCAAAACCAGATTCCAAAATAATCACGGTTCAACCAAGAAATGGATAGTAATGATGTCACCATCATCAAGTTCAAGAAGTCTCAGAACATTCTACCTCGGCGCCAAAGCCACTGTTTTGAGAACCGGACTGGATTGGTTGTCTACAAATCAATTGAACCACCTAGAACCGGTCGAATAGCTTGAACTGTGAACTGACGATTCTTGAATTTGTGGTTTTTTAAAAAATTTTTTTGATTATTTTGATTTAGTGCAAATGGGAGGTCTCGGGCTTACAAGTGCCACCAGTCCAAAGCTGTTGTTGTGATTTTCAAACTAATATTTATATAAATATACTCTGTTTGTTATTTCCTTTCATTTTTTTATGGTAAGTACTCTTCTTCCCCCTCTTTTTCAATCATGTTTAATAAAATTAATAATTCTTACAGTTTTAGTTTCTTTATTTCCTTTATTAATAATGTTTAATGAAATTATTTCATTCTTAGTTTTTTAGGTTCCTTGTTTCCATTAATCATGTTTAATAAATTTAATTGATTCTTACTTTTTTTATTTTCTTTATTTCCATTATCAATCATGTTTAATAAAATTAATTAATTCTTACCCTTTTAGTTTGGCATCCAAATTCATTATATTAAAGAAATCTTGGATGCACTTTTACTAAAATCTCTCCTACTAAGATTAATCCTTTTATCTAAATTGTTTAATTATTCATTAATAGCTAAAATATTCCATAATTAAAAGTTTAAATTGGTGTTTTTGTAAATTATCTGTTTGGATTTTTGAATTATGGTTAAGTGTATGAATTAAGAAGTAAAGAAAATAAATCATTATTCAATAATAAGAAAATATGGCATCTTGAAAGTAAGTGGGTATAAAGTTGTTTTCTTTATTGGAAAAACCAAAAATCAGTTCAAATTATTAAATCCTTTTTTTCTATGCGATATATTGATTCCAATTATCATAGCACCACATGTTCACCTTCTCCTGGTAGATATATGATATACTAAAAGAAAATATATAAAGTGGACATAATGGATTAAATTAAGAACTAAGGAGCAAATAGATTTACTTGTTACTTTTATTTTTGAGACTATTGTATAAAGTCTAAATTGACTTGCTCAATAGTCCAATATGTCAAAAACAAAATTTCTTTGGAAGAAATACGTCTAAAGTTAAAGCCTAAAAACCAATTCCCGGAAAACAAATTGTTAGACATTACCTCTAATTAGGTCATGCAAAAAAATGTAAAAAAAGCTAAAAAATAAAAAAATAAATAGATCTAAACTAATAATAAGATAATCAAACTAAATTTTGAAAAATGATTTGAATATGCGAACCAACCTTAAAAGGACAATTTTTAATTTTAGAAAAATACACTTAATTGAACCAGCATATATACAAAGTCAATTGATTATATTACTTGGTATTAAAAATAAATTTAAATTCTACATCAAAAAATAAGTCTTGATGGTATTAAAGGATTAGAAAATGTGAAAACAAGTAACAAATGTGATTTAACAATTTAGAATATTCAAGATTGTAATTTAAAGTATTTAAAAGTATAATAATGTACTTTAGTGGTGAATTTTAAAGTACTTGTTTTATCCGATACACTTGCTTTTTATAGGCATTATATTTTTTACACTTGTAATGTCATTTTCTTTTTTAACTTAATTGTTAGAGTCGTAGAATATTTTATAAAATTTTAACCCAATATAGTAGATTCACTAACTTATATATTTGAAAATATTCAACCAAGTAATAGGTTAATTGATTCAATAGGGTGGGGTTTATATAGTTTTTGGTTCTTAGATTGTAGCTGGTTAATTTTTTTAATTATTTAATCTATCATAAGTTAAAAACAATGGATAGGTTTGTCATATTTGCCCATAACATTTGTTTTATTTTACCTTCTTCAACTTTCTTATTTTATTTTGTAATGGAGAAGAAATAATTAAATAAAATCAGGAGATAAGTTCAATAATTAAAAGTTTTTATTTCTTTAAAAAAAAAAGAAAAACATTAAATTCCAGTCGAACCAATCGAACTGGTCCGACTGTGACCGACCGGTCCAACCGCAAACCGGATACTCTTTCAATTCACTGGCCGGTCTGATTTTTAAAACATTGGTCACAGTTTTATTGTGTCGTTGTAATTAAGGTATCTAGAATTGAGGTAATAGAAGCACACGATTTAGCTGTTAATTTATGTAAATTATCTCCTAGGTTTGTGTTGCCATTAATATTAATAAAATATGCATCGTTTTTAGTAAAAAAAAAAAAAACCAAATACAACTGATTTTTTAATTAAAAAAAATACAATTGATATTTAATTCGATTAAATTCACTCGTCTTGTTCATTGAATTTATTTCATTTACATGAAGCAGATTAAAGAATGTCAGGCCTTCTAGAAACATGGACCAGTAACATATTTGAATGAATGGACCAATCCAATTATTGCTTAAAAATGGGTACTACCTTATATTCATTTCTTTCTTTTTTATCAATCCTATATTATTATAATTGAGGGAAGGAAAATGGTATTGGTGGGATTCGAAAACCCTCTATTCGTTCCCGACATGCATTTTTATTTACCATTAAAAAATTAAGATGATAATATATTCTTCTTATTTCAAATGTCATAGATATAAAAATTTTACTGGTCTAATATACCTGTACCTAGTGATTTTTTTTTTTTTTGGGTCAAATAAGCAACTTGTATTGATACTTCTGTAAAATTTACAAGATAACAAAATATGTTGGGGACAACTGGCTCCATTACATTTCTGGATTTTTAATCCATTGAGGGTAAGAATTCTCCCACAGCACACTATCTTTCAGGTCTATTGCGAACTTTGCAAGTCTATTAGCTGGATAATTGTTGTTTACAAGGATTTGTTGAAAAGTGCAAGTGTGAAACAGCTGACTAAAATCGAGGATATTCTCCAAGATGGTACCACATCTTACGTCTTTTGGGTCCCTTTCCATTAATTTCTGCATCACCTTTTTATTAGTCCCTTGGATTCGGACCTTCTGCCATCCTCTTTGTCTTGCTAAGAACAGTGCCATCTTAATTGAGTTTGCCTCCTTCATGGATGCTTCTGCTTGCCTTCCTTCAGCTGCAGCCCACTCTAGCTTGGTCTGTCATGTATGGTCTCCGGCCACAATACTGAATCCTAGTCTCCTTTTCACTGAACTGATCTGAGTTGCTACGTTCAAAGTCACTGTTCCAGCAGGTAAGGCTATAACCCCTCCTTCTGGCGTAGTCCCATCTGTTTCCCTCCTGCACTTTTCTGCTGCCTTGCTTTTTATCTGATCAAACTCCTTCTCAATAACCTCATTTCCACTTTTCAGCTCGTGTGCAAATCTATGGCTATTACTATTTTTCCATATTTGCCACAGTATGTTCACAGACAGCTCTATATGCTTCATACCATCTTTCCTGGAAAGGTTCTATTTAGACAATTCCACAAGAAATGCTTTATTTTATGTTTGACCTTCAGCTTCCATACTGCCTGCCATCCTTTCTTTTGCTGCATACTGAGACTGGTTTCTCCCTCATCTTTCTTCACTGTTCTTGCGGACTGAATTTTCTTACCCAATTCGTAACCAGAGCTTATAGAATAGAGGCCATTATCATTTGCAGATCCGTCTATCTTTTCTGCCTAATATACTGATTGGAATGCACATTATCTTCTCAATTTCCTCTTTGGGAAATATCTCTTTCAGCTTAGACATGTTGCAGCACCTGTTCCGAAATAATTGATCAACTCTTTCAATTTGACAGCCTGTTGGTTTCTCAGTCTGGACTTTCCCATTCTTACCAAGCAACACCTATTTGTCTTCCCATATTTTGGTTGATTTCCCATCACCTACTTTTTTCCTCCATCCTTCATCAAATAGATCTTTGGCCAAGCTTAACCCTTTCCAGAACCAAGAAGCATTCCTAGGAACGTTCTCTTAAGCAAATCTATCTTCTTATAGTACCTTGCCTTCAATACCTTGCTCACTAATAAGTTGGGATTGGTAAAAAATCGCCACATCTGCTTTGCCAACAGCACTTTGCTGGCACATTGAATCTCCTTAAATCCTAAGCCACCCTTATTTTTCTGATTGGTCATTGATTCCCATTTCACCCAGTACCTAGTGAATTGGTCGGTTAAAAAAGCTTGAAATCATAAGAATATTTAATTAATATTTAGGATGTAATGGAGGCTTTTACCAGGGCCCCAGTCCCAAAAAGCCGCCAACAACCCTGCTCCAAAAAATAACAAAAAAAAGCAGCTGCCGCCGCAGCCACCAAAATCACAAAAAAAAAAAAAAAAAAAATACAACTGATGCCTCCAGAATAAAAAAAAGAAAAAAAAAGAAAGGGTTCTATTTGAATTCCGTTTTTATGAAGCATTTGTAAATAATAATACCTTAATAATTTCAGTAATGAAATATGTATTAGATAAAAATTCATTTGAGTATAAACATGTGATTGACACGTATCTAGAGTATCTTCTTAATCAATTTTAAAAATGGTTGTTTAATGAAATGTTATTTGACAGGTGTTGCCCAATGAAAACTTCTCCCTACTCATAAACATAGTGGAAATTACTTTCCCTGTTGTTTTCAATTTTTTTAATTATGCCAACCAAAAAAATCTAGAATATATTTCCTTTTTGTTCTTTTCTTACTCAACTTGGTAGGTCCAACGTTATTACTCAGTAGAGGACAAACGACTTAATGAAGAAGCTAATTATCTCAGTAGTATGAGACAAACGACTTAATGAAGAACGTCCTACATTATCTCAGTAGTATGACTCTGACTCGCTCTCTCTCTCTCTCTCAATTTGACTCGATCACATAAAGTTAAAGAATTGGAGTTATTTATTAAAATATTCATATTTTCAATTGAAATAAAAAATATTTAATATTTGTATTCGCTTTCACAAAATATTCAAATTAATTTACTAAAAGTTGACTTCAAAATCGATCAAGTTCCCTCGTCTATTTCATTTTAATTTAATTGTAATGCAGAAAATAGGGCTAAAGATGCAAGATCGTCTAAAAACATCGACCAGTAACATGGTTGAATGAATGGGCCAGTACAATAATTGTTGGACAGAAGTCTTACATACCCGGAATGCGTTTCTCATTTATTATTACGAACTTAAGATGATTAATATATTTTGCTTCTTTCAAATATCATCATAATTATCAAAAAAAGATAATGGTCTATATGCAATTGGTCTGTCAAAAGTTCGAAATCCTATGCAATTAATACAAGATATTGCTAGGGGCTATATTATTTTACACAAAGTGTTTGAATTTTTATATGGACCGAATTAACGTGATTTTATGTGTGGAGTCTTGTGATGTAAAAGAGTCCCATACAAATATAATAATGCATGTTGATATATAAAATTAATGTAAAATACCTATTTAGCTCTATTATAAGTCATAAGATTCAAAGATAAAACTGTGAACAGGATCCTTTTTAGAATTTTAAACCCCAAAAGAAACTCATTCTTTCCCCCTTCTCAAGATGGGCAATCAAAATGCACACAAAAAAAAATGCTTTGCTAAGATTACATTTTTTTAGAAACATTTTAAGTCATCTTTTTACCATGTGATGTATGCACGATAATGATAATTGAAAATATAAAAGAATAGTTAAAAATATATTTAAAAAATGTTAACAAAATTTTAAAAAATGTTGTTTTAGAAAAAATGTTATTTGATAGTGGTCGCCAATTGATGAAAAAAAAATTGATATATATATATATATTATTTTCCATAATTCTCATTTTTTTTCTTAATAGGGCAAGGGACAAGACCTAGAATTTCTTTCTTTCTGTCCTTTTCTTAGCCAACTTGGTAGGTCCAGTGGTATTACTCTGAAGTTAATTATTTCCGTGGCATCATTCAATCCCCTTTTCTATTGTTCCAGTTTGACTCAATTGCATGTGGCTAACAACTGCACCATCTCGCTAGTTTGGGGGTTTATAATAGAAAATAAAAGAAAAGAAAAGAAAAGAAAAGAAAAGAAATGTTGGGTGAGAAAAATAAAAGAGAGGATGAGAAATGATGAAATTTTCTGTTGACATTGTTTGAGAGTTTAGAAAAGAATGGAAAAAAACTAAGACTCACTGGGAATTTCATTTTACCTTAAAAACTTTTTAGGAGCAAAAGTGTCATATTATACAAGTTTATATAATAATTTTTCTTTTTTCTACCATTTCTGCCCAATTTTGGGCGAAAAATTTGTTAGTTTTGGAAGAGAAAATTTTTCATTCTAAATCCCTCCAATTCCTTTGCTTTCTTTTCTATAATTGCTCCTAAACATAAAAAAATTAAAAATTTTCATCACTTCTATTCTTTTCCTTCCATTTCTTTTCATACTAGCTATGACAAGCTAATTTTGCTTAAAATGATAGATACATGTCAAGATATTAACGTGGCATCTTTCTATCCCTTCAGTAGAGGCCCATAATGCGAGAGTACTGAGCACATCAAGTAGTAGTCACAAATTTTCTCCAAAAAAAAAAAAGGTGAATAACACTTTGCCCCCTTGAACTTAGTGAGTAGTCACACTTTGCCCCCCTCAATTTTAAATATTTACACTTTGCCCCCCAAAAGCTAGTCAAAAGTTAATAATTCAAAAAAAAAAGTGAATGTTATGACATTATTGCCCTTTTATTAATTAATATATTTATAACTTTATATCATTTCTTTTTATTTTTAAAAGATTTATTTCTTCACTATCATATAAATTATATAAAAATATCAAACTAAAAAATTTAAAGAAAGTTAATATTTAATTTACATCTTTGAAAATTTTTCTCTTGTATCAATATTTACTTCTATATATGTTATTTTTAATTTATTAGACTTTAAGTTAAATACAATTGATAAAAAGCACAACAATAAAAGATAAATTCAATTACCAAAATTTATATAAAAGGTAATACCAAACTCATTTATTTAAAGTAATTTTTTTATCATTTTAATTTATTTAAACTTTTAGACTAATATTATTGTCATTTTTATATTTATCAAATTATTCCAATATGAAATTCTTAATTGAAGATTTTCTTATTATTTATTGTTTTCGACTAATTGTTATATTTTTTTATTTGACTTATTTATTCTTGTTTGCCCTAGTATTGTATAATGGGCTAACTGTTCTTTTTTCCCAAAATATTCTTTGATTAAAAATTTCATATTGGACTAATTTGATAAATATAAAAATGACTATGATATTAGTCCAAAATTTTAAATAATTTAAAATAATAAAAATTTAGTTTAAATAAATGAGTTTGGTATTACCATTTTTATACAAAATTTGACAATTAAATTTATTTTAGTGTTGTGTTATTTATCGGTTTTGTTTGACTTAAAGTATAATAAATTAAACAAAATATATATAGAAGTAAATATTAATCTAAGAGGAAAATTTCAAAGATATAAACTAAATATTAACTTTCTTTAAATTTTTTAGTGTGTTATTTTTTATTTAATTAATACAATAGAGAAGATATAAATCTTTTAAAAATGAAAAAAAATGATATTAAATTATAAATGTATTCATTAATAAAAGGGCGATAATGTCATAACACTCACTTTTTTTTTGAATTCCTAACTTTGACTAGTCTTGGGGGGGGAGGGGCAAAGTGTATATATTTAAAGTTGAGGGGGGCAAAGTGTGACTACCCCTAAGTTCAGGGGGGCAAAGTGTTATTAACCCAAAAAAAAAAATAGTAGTCACAAATATAACGTCTCATTTGCAAGTTTGGAAGCCTCGAAATTCTTGTAAATGACTACTCCATTTGAATAGTTATTTTGGGTTATTTTTTGAAAAATATTACAATATGATAGTTTTAAAGATTTTTTAAATAAATATATATATGAGATAAAAATTTATTTAAAAGACGTGTTTAAAATTAAAAAAAAATCTAAAAAAAAAAACTGAATGAATGGAGCCAAAAAGAAAATCTTGAAAAATGAGTGGAGTTTATAGAAGTATGGAAACAAGTACAACTAGCTATCAGCTTATACCGGACAAGAGGCCCCACATATTTTTTTTCAAACAAGTTAATAACGTATATTAAAAGTGCAAAAACTAGATACATGAGATGCAACAAATAAGATAAAAAATAATTGCGAAAAAATGATGTCGTTTTGAACGAAAGTAGTTACACTATAACGTTGGACAGTTATATTAAAATGTTGGCCAGTTATACTGATTTTAATTGGTCCGACCTGGATCCGATTGTATCATTGACCTTGGATAAAAGGGTTTGCACTCACCGGTGTTAATATAGATTTCTAGTGTTAGGTTTACAGAAAGTGAAATTAAGTCAGAATATTATTAAAACACATGGTGGGAGTGAACATGAATGTATTTATTTAAATAATAAATTAGTTGTAAATCAAACGTACAAATCAATACCTATTCAACTCCCATTAAAAAATTATACATAAAAAATTGCCGTTGCTAAGTAATTTTCCCCAGTCACAATACATATGTTTCATAGTTCAAAGGAGGGTCCATTTCTAAATTCAGGATTATTGACTTTGAACTGGTGATTAATGAAATCTCAGATTGCTTATATATAGTCTTTGTATACAGAAAATGTAATCATCGATCAATCATAACAAAAAGAAAGAGAAGAAGATAGGATAGAAATGGCTGAAAAACCAAAGCCACATATTCTTGCCTTCCCTTTTCCTGCAGAGGGGCACATAAATCCACTGCTGAACTTTACCAAAAGACTAGCCACAAAGGGTTTCAAAATCACTCTGATCATTGCAACTCCAGCGAAAAAATCCGCCCAAACACAAGACTCAGGCCAGTTCAATATAGAGTACATTTCTGATGGATCAAATGAAGGTGAACAACCAGACAGCTTGGCGGGCTTTTTCAGACGGTTAAATGCTGTTTTGTGCAGGGATTTGGTGAATCTTATTGAGAAACTAAAGGGCTCCAACGATCCTCCCAAAGTTCTTATTTATGATTCAATATTGCCATGGGCTCTGGACTCAGCACACCAGTTGGGGTTGCTTGGAGCTTCGTTTTTCACTCAATCTTGTGCTGTTTGCAGCGTATATTACTAAATGCGTCAAGGGATATTGCCGATTCCTTCTCCTGTAGAACAATCATCGGTGTCGATTCCTCTGCTTCCATTTATCGAGATTGATGATCTTCCTTCCTTTTCCTTTTTCATGGACCCGGATCTTACCGTTGTAAATTTGCTCCTTAATCAATTCTCAAATGTTGAGAAAGCTGATTGGATCTTTTTTAACAGTTTCGACAAGCTGGAGATTGAGGTATGCTTCTTGTAGATTACACTCAGATACACGTGTGGTTAAATATTTTTGCCGGAGTTATCTAATGGTAATTCTACTCTTACCACTTACATACACACCATCTATAATTCATTGGAAGGTTTTTTAAAAATAATATTCATTCATTATAGATCTTGTCCCATTCCTAGATTCACATTGAGGCTGTTATGTTTTCTATCGCGATATTGTGGATACAATAAAAACGTGGCGTCTTTAGATTAATGTGCAAACGTAGGTGTAGGCTTTTTTCTTTACTAACAAAAAAAACAAAAAGGGATTGACGTGTCTAATTGTAGTCATGTTACATTTGGACAATATTAAACGAGACCCATGACTATTTCACCTGATAAAAAAAAATTGAGCTCTGTTTAAACAAAAAGTCCCACGTTGAAACAAGTTGCTTGTTAGGGTTAGTACTTAAGTTCCTGTGACCCCTCTAAAAGTTACCATGACTTTTAGAGTGAGTTTGTGGGGTAAAGCTTAGGTTCTCTTCCATTCTTGTTTTCAGTTTGAGTTGAGTAGGTTGGGTTCCCCTTCCCCCTTTTCCCGAATTGTCAAAAAAAAAAAAATTGAGCTCTGATTAAAAAAAAAAAAAAAGTTGAGCAATTGAATCTTTGTTGTTATTCCTTAAAAAAAAAAAAATCTTTGTTGTTATATTTTTCATTGCAAAAATAGAAGTTTCGACCAAAACTTATCAGATTTTTACTAAGACATTATTTTTTTTTTGTAACTTTTTTATGGCCATAGTATTTTTCAGAGCATTGAATCATATAAGTAATTCTTAGATGCTAAAATTGTTTGCTTTAAAAAATTACACTATGTGCAGTGTGATCGTATTGTTGTAATTTTTTATCTGTTAAAGAAAATTTTGGAAATTATGTGAATTGAATAATTCCATTGACTTGAGGGGGAAAAAAGGAAGAGAGAGTTCTTTTTTTTTTTTTTTTTTTTGAGGAAAAGGAAGAGAGAGTTCTTGATAAGATTGAATATAAGCCTTTGTCTCATTTTGTCTCCTTGTAATTAATTACACTTTGCCTCACTGTGATATGGACTTTGTCTCATTTTGTCTCCTTGTAAAATTTAATCATTACTTTACCACCTTTGACTAACGATCCAAAAGAATGGTTAGTTTGACCATTAATTAATTACATTAAATGACTAAAATAGCCTTGAACATTAATTGATAGATTATTTTACCATTTTGGAGTAAAAAAAGATATATTTTGTTTTGTTATAACCCTCCCTTGAATAAACAAAGCTAAAAATGAACGAAATAAATTGTGTGCAGTAGCAAAGAGAAAAAAATAAAACTGAAGGGGAAAAGACCTCTTGCTAAGATATAATTTGAAAAATAAGTTGGATATTGATGAATTGTGTTTCAAAATACTGTGAAACAACAAAACTTTAAAATTTAACTGCTAGTCAGACTAATTTTCGAATTTTCCATTTCAACTAGCTGGAGTCTCTTTTTTTTTGTTATTTTAAAAGAATTAGATTTAAATAGATCATCATATATTTTTTAGTGATAATATAAAATTAGAAAATATCCAAAAATTAAAATATTTAACGTTATGACAATAATACCAACAAATAAAATTCGATAAATTGATACCTAATGGAATGATAACTGGTTCCTGGTTGAATTGACTGGTTCTATCCAAGGTAAAAAAAAAAATCTTTGTAAAATAGCTTTGCATGTATGCAAGACATTTTTACATATCTCCATCATTTTATACTAAACCGGTAGCCATGTGATAATCAACAGCTTAAATTGTGCTTTGTATCTACGATTTTGATGTGTTTCTTTCGTTGTTGTACGACTAATTAAAATCTTTTTCTTTTTTTTTTTATGTTACATGTCATGCACATTTTATTTCTCTAGCAAAACAATAATAGTGGAACAATTTTTTTTTATTCCAAAATAGTAAGATAGCGTATCAACAAAATATTCAAGATTTTTTTTGACGTCATCTACTAGTGATCAAGCCAACCATTCCTTGTACTGTTAGTCAAAGGGCGCAAAAGTTAAATAAAGTTCACCCAACCCTTTTGTGGTTTTGTTTCTTTTTTGGGGGGCAAAAGAAAGGGAGGTTGGGGTTTTTGTTTCTGTTTTCTTGGGGGAGGGGGGGGGGGGGTTGTAAATTAATCTTAAAAATATCATAATTTAGAGTGGGTTATCTTGAAGATTGATTATCTCAGGAATCTATCAAACAATGCTATCAGGTGGCAAATTGGATGGCAAGCAAATGGTCGATTAAGACAATAGGACCGACCGTTCTCAGGGACAACAAACATCATGGAACTTGTCTAGATAATATGAATTCTAAAGCTTGTCTAAAATGGTTGGACAAAAGGGAATTTCGATCAGTTGTTTATGTATCACTAGGAAGTGTGGCCATAGTTGAGGAGGAACAGATGGAAGAACTTGCAAGGGGAATATTGGGGAGTGAATGCTACTTCTTGTGGATGGTTAGAGCTTCCGAAGAGTGTAAGCTTCCGGCAAATTTCAAGGCAGAGTTATCAGGAAAAGGCCTGATAGTGAACTGGTGTCCTCAACTAGAGGTTCTGGCTCATCAGGCCGTGTCATGTTTCATGACCCACTGTGGATGGAATTCGACGCTTGAAGCATTGAGCTCAGGTCTTCCAATCATAGCATTTCCACAGATGGTGGATCAAATGACGAATGCAAAGTTTGTTGCAGATGTATGGCAAACTGGGGTTCGAGTCAAGGCCAATGACAAAGGCATTGTTACAAGAGAAGAAGTTGAAATGCGCATTAGGGAAGTTGCTGAAGGTGAGAGGGGAAAGGAACTCAGAAGAAACGCTGAGCAGTGGAAGCAACTTGCGCTGGAAGCAACAATTCAAGGTGGAAGTTCCTACAACAACATAGATGAATTTATTTCACAACTTTCAAGCATCTAGCTCATTGCCATTCTCAATTTGAAGGAAACTAGGAAGATAAACCTTTCTAGTTCATTATAAATGTATTGTTCTGCTTAAAAAAAAAAAAGAACACACAATTATGATGTAAGGTTCGGATTATTTCTTAAATTTCTATCCATGATCACGAAATGGCTTATCCAATCTATGTGGATTGAATCACAATCTTCTTTGAACGGATCGGATTCTGACCGTGCTATACTTATCTAATCTATGCGGATTGGGTAAGCAATTTGGTTCACGTATCGTATCCAATCCTTGGACACCTACTTTTAAATAGGATATAGATATAAGGTTGATTGCAGAATCTTTATTATGCTTAAGCCAAGTTGCATATTTCTCCAAAAACCATATAGATGTTTTTTTTTTTTTGAAATTTTCAGCACAAGGCCTATAGGGGAAATGGGGGAAAGGGAAACCTAAACCAATTCCACAATCCATCCCAAAAGACAACTGCTGACTTAAGAGATGAACCATGGGGCTTAAGTACTAACTCACTTACGCCGATGCGGGACAAGTTTTTTTTGAAATTTTCAGCACAAGACTTACAGAGAAAATGGGAAAACCATAAAGATGTTAAAAGTGTGAAAATGCTCGAAAGATTTCCACAAACATATCATATGAAAACCTGCTGTAGGGGGGGTGGGGCGGGGGGGCGGGGGCAAGAAGTCAATGTCTAGAGTGCCTCCTAAATATTTGGGATTATGGCTGTCAAACAATTGGTAATCTAATATTTTTGGTGATTGATTGTATCTAATGTGAAATCATACGAAACTATGTCATATTAGTTGTTACTATGTTAGTTTTACATTAAATAGAATTAGATACAAAAAAAAAATGTTAGACAGAGGATATGAAGCGGTTAACAATTGCTATTGTAATTATTGAAAATAATGTAATTCTAATCGTAAAATAAAAAGAGATGGGGATTTCTTGTAGCCTTCTCCTTCTGCCATGTGACTACTTTATTGTATGTCTTTCTAACACGTGTTGAAATACCCATGACCAATCGTGAGTTTAATTATAATTTGTGAAAAGTTATTTTGGAGCTATTGTGGAATTTTGGGAAAGTTGAACAGCTCTAATAATAATAATAATAATAATAATAATAATAATAAACAAAAAAGAATTTGTTATAAAATTAGTAGTATTTTAGTACTACTAAAGTAGAAATAAAGCAACTTACAACTAGATATAAAAGTGAAAACAATGTAATGACAAAACCAAAGTAAAATGAAGCAATATTTTCTCTTCTATTTTTCATTGCATATAAGCCACTATTTATAGGCTTGAGGTTCACCCCTCCATATTAAAGGTCATAAGAACCCAAATGTAGGTCACATGAGTTACATGAACTAATGAGAGATTATGGGGTAGTGGGAGTTATAAGGGATAATGTAGAAGTTCATGAGGTAGTGGGAGTTACAAGAAATAATGGGAAATATCATGGGGTGAACATGGGTAGACATCCACTAAATATTTCATAATAGAATTCTTTTTTTAGAAGTTTTCCTTTTTCTTTTTCTTTTTTTCTAAATGACTCTCAGCTTTCTCCTAAGGGCAAGGGCAAGATCACGAGGTGAGTGGAGAATTTGTAGATCGAAGGCTACAGGCTATTCACATGATCCCTACATAATGCAAGGTCAGTTTAATCTTTGTTTTCAAGTTTTAGTTATGCATATAATTAGATGAGGATAGATGCGTAATAGGAACTGGGCTGTAGGATTCTTTCAATTTCATTAGAAGTGATGCTGAATTATGAGTTTTAGGATTTAATTTGTGATTTATTGAGGCATATGGCAAATTCTGCTAATAGTTGATTAAGGAGGAGATTCTTTATATAAATCTGATCTTGATTGTTGTTGGATGAGAGAGAGAGAGAGAGAGAGAGAGAGAAGTTGGAAAGCCAGCAACGTTGCCGGAACGAACAAGACAGAAGAGAAAAATATGGAAGGAAAAAGCGGTGGTCAATGACGAGTTGGAATGGAGTTAAAAAAAGTAAAATTATATATGTATGATTGGAGAGTCAAAGCCGTGGCCACCAAACGACTGCCATGGTGAATGGCCATTGATTTGGGGCTCATGTTGGACTCAAAAGTAGGCCCACAGAAAAGGCGGAAAAAAATTTAACACACTACGTGGTGGTTAGCCGGCAGTACATCCCAAATTTGGGGGAATCTTGGGGACACCATATGGGCCCACAAAAAAAAAATAGTAGTTAGAAAGTAATGTTAGGGGTGACAATCAGATTGGGTTTTGAGTTGGTGGATCGGATTGAGACCCAAATATAATATCTAACCTGTCAATCCAAACCCGACTTGTCAAACTGCGAAGAACCAACCTGAACATGACCGCTACTGGTTAGCATGTTGGTGGGTCGATCTGCGGATTTGAAAAAAAAAAAGAAAAAAAAAAGAAAGGAGAATAAGAAGAAAAAATGAACAAAGAAAAAGAAAAAAAAAGACTAACACACACTTTTCACACACACAAAGAGCAAACACATGCACACACTAATATCAAAGTCATAAACTAACATACAATTGATTTATCTTACAATTTACTCTTCATAAACTTATGTAGGATTCTTAATTTCCCTTATAATTCACTTGATTAATTATCCAATGGGTGAAATTTGTGTTTGAATATAGATGGGTGAAACAAAGTTACAAATGTTAGGTTTTTTTTTAGATGAGGTTCGTATCGGATTTTTTAACCTAACTTGTTTTCTTTGCGGGTCAATTGGATCTGACCCGACTTCGACTCCATCCGCTAAACTTAAACACAAACCCGCTATTTTCGAATGAGATTCGTATCGTATTTTTGGATCGTGGCAGAAATTGCCTTGAATTTCTATGGGTCCTATTATGGGCCCAGAACCAAAAAAAGGTTTTTGGGCTAGTTCACTTAATTTAATTATTTAATTATTCTTTTCCCTAAGTCAAATTGATTATGGTCTATTATCAGTTAGTTTTTCTTATCAAGTAGTCAAATAAAAATAATTAAGTTTTAGAATTGATTTGGGGGGTTTAGGATTATTTGTAAAGTAGGCCAATACTTCTTCTTTTTAATGATATAATTATTAAGTTGGAATTGTATTTTCTTTTGATGGTCATTAGGTGATGATTACTTTTGGATCAAGATTACCTAAATTAGTGCGATTTGGTGTTAGATTTTACGGTGAGTGGTTTTTACCCTTTCACATGTTTTTTAAAATTCTCTGTATATGTATATTTATTTCTTTCATGAATATTTTCACAGTATGAAACTCAGAATGGGCATATGATATGTGATATTTATTTCTTTCATAAATATTTTCACAATATGAAACTCGGAATAGGCATATGATATGTGCAAAAATTCTTTGTATATTGTGGCATCTTGATTTTTAATATGTATACGCATGCATGTGTGTGATGTGTGAATGCTTGATATGTATGATTTAGCTTTGATTATTCTTTGTGTCCAAAAGAGAGCTAGTTCATCTATCTATTGGACTATGAGTAGTCAGATTATATATGTACGTTTTATGACCCTCCTTACTGTGGAAAAGTTAAGTTAGATATCTAGTATTGATTCCTACGTTGAAAATTTGAGCCTACTTATGTATGAACATCTACGTATGGATTATATTTTGATTGATCTGCCACAATCTTGATATGTATTGTGTACTTTCATTTTGTGTGATTATGAACACTGTTTTATAGAATAAATGCTCGTATTATATATATGTATATTATGAAATTGCTCAAACTAGTGAGAAAGATGTGGAATTACTTAATGAGCATGTTGGTTACTTACCCCACATATTTACTTGTTTTGCAAGTGCTTTTAGTTCCAGTTAGACAAGCAGGGTGCTTAGTGTAGCAATAAAGAAATAATTAGTTGGTAGGCCAATGACATTTAATTTATTTTTATGTTTAGTGTTATTTATATTTTAAAGAAAAAAATTTAATGACTTTTATGGATGCCAAATTTCATTATTTGAGGATGTTGTAATGACTTGGAGTATTTTGTTATTTATTTATTTATTATTTAAAATTGCTTTGATTATTTTAGAGCCTTGCATATTAGGTGAATCTAATATACGGCGTGTTATACTCGGGCACAGGATTTGACATTTTAATAGCATTAGAGTTTAGGTTTATGATCATTTCTATTTAAGAGATTAGGTTATAATTATCTAAGTCTAAAATTAAGATTAATCGTATAGTATGGATAGATATGTTAAGATAGCTAATTTAGACTGTTTAATTTTTCTATGTACAAGATATTGCATCTAGGAAGACTACCCATGATGAGACTAGTCGAGTCAAGGAGGAGCCTGAGGCTGACTCTTAGAGCCACACGGAGAGAGGTGAATTTGATTGGGATCAACGTAATGGGGATTATGTCCGTAACCAACAATAAGGATAGAGTGACTTGGGACAAGATACTAGATAGGAGAGACAAACCTCATTTGAGATTGACTACACAGGCCTAGCTGTGGCTATGGCTAGATCCATTCAGGGGCTTGTGGAATAGCAATAGTAGTAGCATTTTTTAAAGCAATAGCAACTGCTACAGATGCAGCAACAACTATAGATGCAGTAGAAACAACAACAACAACAATAACACGCCATTTTACTTTACCCATATGAAGATGGTGGGAGTCTGCACTTTTACTGGTAATTCAAACACTATAGAGACACATAACCGGTTGGAAGAGATTGAGTAGAATTTCAAATTGATAAAGGTACTTGAGGAGATTAGACCAAAGATCATTAGATCATTTTGGGTTGACAATGTAGGCGAATAGTGGAAGGCCAGAGAGTCTACTATAGGAGAGGCAGATAAACCTATCAAATGGTAGTAGTTTGAGGATGCTTTCTTGGATCATTATTTTCCCTTAGCACAGCAATTGGAGTACAGAATCGAGTTTGAGAACGTCAAACACGGGCATGGGGAGTCTATAATTGCTTTCATTGAGAGATTCGACACCTTGGTGAACCAGAGATCATGAACAGTGATATGACTAAGGTATCCAAATTTAGGATTGCATTGAAAATTCCCCCTCCTGAACAGTCATCTGTGTCTATTCCCGGCCCTCCATCACTAGAGATTGATGATTTTCCTTCCTTTTCCTTTTCCATGGATGCAAATCAAACCATTCCAAAGTTAATTGCAGGTTAATTCTCAAATTTACACAAAGCAAATTGGATATTTTTCAACACTTCTAAGAGAAGCTGCAGAACGAGGTACATGGAAATTTTGACTACATTAGACATTATTTAGCATATACATTAATAAGGATTAATATCAATTATAATCCAGTTATTGGTCTCTACATTTCGATGTAGGTAATACTATTGTTGCATTTGGGCAGTACTACAGTTGTGATAGGAAATTAATCACAGTTATGTAAATTTTATACATCTAATGATTTGAAGGAGGAAAAAGAACAAATTTCAGAAGCCAGTTAAGTGAATTTTAGATCTCCAGTGCAATAAAAGTTGTTTGACCAATTCAATTTTAGAAGCAAAAATAAACTAGTCAAGTAAATTTTAGGTCTCTAGTGCAATGTAAGTTGTTTGACCAATTCAATTTGAGAAGCACATCCCACTTAGAGGGGATAAAATTTTAAGACCTTATAAGCTAGCGTATGATTTTAAGTAATCTCTATAATAGACAACTATCTAAATATACAAAGGAATATACTTGCAGTCATTGAATGCAATGTCTTGATGATCCGCCACTTGATGCTTTCAGGCAGCAAAATGGATGGCAAACAAATGGCCAATTAAGACCAGAGGACCAACTATTCTTAAGAACAACAATGATCACGGAAATGATCTACTTGAGATGAATTCCGAAGGTTGTCTAAAGTGGTTGGATGAAAGAGATATTGGGTTAGTTGTTTATGCATCATTTGGCAGTGCGGCTATACTTGGAGAAGAGCAGATGGAAGAACTAGCAAGGGGCCTAATTAGAAGCAACTGCTACTTCTTGTGGATGGTTAGAGCTTCAGAAGAGCACAAGCTTCCAGTGAATTTCAAGTTAGAGATCCAAGAAAAAGGTCTAGTTGTAAACTGGTGTCCTCAACTTGAGGTTTTGGCACATCAGGCCGTGGCTTGTTTCATGACGCACTGTGGATGGAATTTGACAATTGAAGCACTGAGTTCAGGTGTGCCTATGATAGCCTTTCCACAGATGGTTGATCAAATGACAAATGCAAAGTTTGTTGCAGATGTATGGCCAATTGGAGTTCAAGTCAAGGCTAATGACAAGGGAATTGTTCCTAGGGAAGAACTTGAAATGCGCATTCGAGAAGTTACTCAGGGTGAAAGAGGAAAGGAACTCAAAAGAAATGCTATGAAGTGGAAGGAAATGGCACAAGAGGCAACTGCTGAAGGGGGAAGTTCTCAAAAGAATATAGATGAATTTGTTTCACAAATTCAAAGTATCTAGCTTCATGCCTACCCCCAGTTAGCACGGAATTAAACATATAGGAGAACAAAACTATAATCTCATATACCTTATAAAGGACGAACAAATGGATCATTAGAAAAGGAAAGTATGGAGTGATAAAATGATATTTGTTGATTTACATTGATTTTGAGATTTGGCAGCTGAAATATTACATGGCACAGCTTGCGGTAGTTGTAATTCAACTGCAATTTTTAGGGCCATATGGTGACAGGTTTATGCTTCTCAGGCTGATTAATATGATTCAAACCAAGTATTTTGGTAAAAAGCTATTTCTTCAGTTCAATTAAAATTTGTATTTGCTTTATAACAATCTTGCTTATTGTTTTCATTAATCTTAGTAAAGTAGCAATTAAGAAGGTTCCACAATCAATATTTTCTAAATGCTTGTGGCTCAAATTCAGCAAATTTCTTTCCTTCCATTAGACAATCGAGTGTGTAGATCATATTAGATTGATAGCCGATTTGAATCATTCAATGGAAATATATTATACTCTGGAGATAATAGAGACTAATGACAAACAAAATTGGTTGAGAATTGGATTTCTACTGTAAACTTTATAAGCATGTTGTTGCAATTGTAGGGTATCGTGGATATAAAGGGATGATATTGTCATAGCAATATATAAAGTTTATTTTGTTGCAATATGCTTGATTGTTTCCCAACTTCTTTAGCGTGTTAAGCAACTCACAAAATTGTCCAATATACTTAAAATACAAATTTAAGATGTCACAGCACAGGCATATCATATTCTTAGAGTAGCAGTTTACATAGACAGTTATATAAACTATAAATTAATAAACACAATCATTTTTCAAGGTTTTTTTTCTTCACTTTGATCACAATCATATTACCGTGTCTGCCTTGTTGGAATTGTTATGCCACCAAACGTGACTAATAAATTTATTGTTTCTAGTAGTAGAACTACATTTATGCAAAAAAAAAAAAAAAAAAAAAGTAGAAGTTCATGAACAAATTGAGCAAAAACAGAGATAACATTCTAATAACCAAAAGCACAACAAAATGGGCCTCCTTATGTGGATCGCATTGTTATGTCTATTTCACAACATTTAATTCTATTTCAAAAAATTTGACCAAACCGATGGCAAGCATGCCAGAATCACGCACCAGGACTATAATTCACTTAATTTACAGGTCCATGCCTCCATGGAAAAATCACCGGCCCAGAATGGGGCTTTTATTGTGTTGTGAGTCGTTCTTTGGGAGGAATTGTTAGGTGGTAAGTTCTCAAACTGAAGTTTTTTCTAAGCACAATCATAGAAGAAAAGCACAATGTTCTACTAAAATGTAAGACTGAAAAATACTAATAGTTTTTTTTTAATCCTCTGATCAGTTAGCGGAGAAGAAAGCTTTAATATGGATCAGATGGCTCACCTCAATCATATACAAAGATGGTCTAATCAAACTGGAGTTGCTTTGTCCTTGTCTATACATTTATTTGCATTTTTCAATTGAAGATAAAAAATAATACATGCAATTTACAAAATTAATTAAGTAAATCTTAGGCATACAAAAGAACAACGGATACATGGGATAATAAGAGGTAAAAAAAGGGTAATGGGTCCATCGCAAATATTTTGCCCCTTATCTTTTTGACTCTTTTGTCTTTTTATTTCTTTTCTTCCCCCTTTTCAGTCTAAGCTGCAAGATCTAGTCAAAAAGTTATTTACACTTTACTCTCGGCGTTTGATTGATCCTTTAGTTTCCGCATTTATATTATGTGTCTTTATAGTAATAACGTAGGAAAGGGTGTTACTTTGATATGTTATTTTATGTTTTCTCAAAATAGTTTAAAATCACTCATTATTTCTATTCTTACGTCTTTCTTTTTCAAATAATGCCCAATAAAATATTTTTTTAAACAATAATTTTCTTTAACAGGAACATAATTTTAACACCTATTTGTAAATTAGGCACATACATAGGTGTGACAAAATAATTAGTATCAATATTGAGGTAAAAATATATATGATAATTGAAGGATCAAATTAAAAATACGCAAGACTTGTCTTTGATTTTGAATTTTTTAAAAAACAGTTGAAAATACTTATGACTACTACTTTTGCTTTTCATATGCTAAGTATCTAAAAGCGAATAAAATATATTACATGGATAAAAGTTTCTAATTAACAATAAAGATACATTTATAGGTTCTTTGAAGGTAAAGATAAAATAGCATTTTAGGGTGAATTGGAAAAAAAAAAAAGAAAAAAAGAAGAAGACATTACATGTGACCACAACATAAGTACTAGTGTATTTACTTTAGGTTAAATTGTCACCGTCGGTGGGAAAACAATTGAACCAAGGGGAAAGCATTATGAAATTTCAGTGTTCCTTGGTTACTTGAGTTGTCTGAAGACTTTTGCTTTTTTGGAGACTTGGCTTCAATACTGAAGCTACTGGGAAGAAGGCATTCACCAACCACCACTCGCCTCTACTATATTTCTACTCTAGTCTAGTTTGTTCCTTCCAAATTGCTTTTTCTATTTCATTCAGAATTCAGAAATTGCTTTTTCTCTCAGATTTCAAGCATCCCATCAGCTATCGGAGAAGTTTGGTGGTTCCTAATCAGCATTTCAGAATAATTCAGATCAACTAGTCCTCTACCGCCACACCCATCTCTCTATTAATTTTTGGCAATTTTAAGACAACAATTACAAGGTAACACTAAATAAAAAGGTTTTTTTTTTTTTTTTTTTTTAAAGTTTGTCCTTAATTTTAATTCTGAGGCTTCTTGTTTTTCCAACTGCAATCTACTATGCTTATGTTTGTTTCCTATCAGTTACTCAAAAACTCAGGATCTGTGTGCTCATGTGTGCCTATGTCTGTTTATCTGCGTTGCATCATAAACATGCATGTTACTAGGTATAAATATGTGTTGTCCAGAAAAAAAAAATGCAACTCTTGTATTATTTTATTTGGCTTTATATTTATAATATTTTGCTACATAAATATATATTAAAAAAAAAGAATCTTTCCTTCTGAGAATGCCAAGTTAAATAATTTCATCATCTTTCCTCTCCGTAATCTACTTCATTTCATAGGCCTATAATGACTACATAGACGAATACAAAATAAAACTATTCCTTGCAACTAAAGCATTGATGAGTTTCAAGTTATTTTATTAAAGAAAATTTTGACTCGGAATGTCAAAGTTATGTCTCAATGAGAGAGAAAGAAATGCTATACATTAATAATATTATTTTATAAATCGATCTATTTTCTGTAAAGTTTGTATTTAGCAAATTTAATTTTGAGCTGGTAAGGAAACTTATATTGGTATTAGATAAGGTGTTTGAAAAAAAATATAGTATTGTACGGTTGTTGAATACCTACCATCCCGTTTAAAAAATGCTTATGGTGTTCACTGGATGAGATCTTTTAGTTTCGTTTTTTAATGTTATTTAAACACTATCATAATGAATATTTTAGTTAATAACATTGCCACTCATTTGTCCAAATTTATGACTTACGACATGAAAGTCACCAGACTTATCATAATGGGATATCGCCAGCTCAAGGACTGTGCACATAAATGTTCATGTTTTGCATTCCTCGATATATTATAAGCATATAGCGAATTCAATATTTCTTTTCATATATATGTGACTAATATATATGTTTGTTCATATTCAACATTTGATGTGCAATATTACAGCATCTTTTTGAAACAATTAAAAAAAAAAAGGATACATTCAATTTGAAATGAATATAGAGTTTGCGCGTTCAATTTTTTTTTTCTGGAAAAATCGTTGCCATGAACATGGAAAACATACTTTTGGAGTGATTTATTAAGCCAAAATTTATATTTCGTGAAAAATTTGGTGCGTTCATTATTATTTTAATCTCGTTTTTGAAGTCCTCAGACCTTTCATTGAATTATATATTGTTGTCAATATGATTATCCACAATATAGTGTCATATACATAAAACGACAGATATGAACACAATTACTTCATAGTCATATAATTTAATTGAACTAACACGGCCTTTCGTATTTCATTTAAGAATCTGATTATTATATAGAAAGAAAGAAATAACATACCTATTTATTATATTTTACTGTATTTTTATGAGCTATATTCTTTGGGTTTTACTATTTATAATTTGTCAGAAGAATCATAAATACCGCTGGTGCCATCGCATATGCGTGTGTGCGTGCATAAGCACAATGTCTTAAAGTGATTTGGTGTATTATCGTTTAATGTATTTCATTAAAATACCTTTATTTTTTAAGTCATAGTTACATTTTATTTTAAAATATTTTTAGTTGCCAGGTATAAAAATTAAATTTCATACTCTACAAAAACAATACATTTCAAATTTTTAAAAACAATAATATTTAAAGCTGAAAAAAGTAGATGTAAAACTATTAAAGTGCTAAATGACGATTGTAATAATGAAATGTAGGTTCGTAATATTGGTGTTTATCCCCTATTTGCTTTTTAAGGATATCATTAACTTGAATTCACATAATTTTTAGTTATGACTTTGAAAATATAGGAAATCCAGAAAAATACTGTCCATTTCTTTTGTTTTTTTCCTTTTATTTTATCATGTATTAAATGAACTATTAAACATGCAAAGTATTTTCCATTGACAGACCTATGCTCTTATGTCCTCAAACTAGGAACGAGAAAGAGCTAGGGTGAGATTCTAGGAGTCCGCTGATTGTAGATGGAAGTCTTTTCCTGAGGCCCTATTGTGTGTACCCGCAACAAAATAATATGTTTCAACATGCCCAGCTCTACTACTTCTTTGCTGTATTGCATGATAATAGAGTGCTGTTGGAGATCTCCAACATATTATTATCTACCTGAGATTATCCACCTTAGTACTAATATGTTTCTTTTATGCCTCATTCTAAAAGGTTGTCTCACTTTGTCATTTTTTAAAATATTTTTGGGGTCTATTCTTGTGTTTTTCTGATGTACAATATATAGTTTTAGGTTGATTACGTGATGATTGAATAGAAGCAAGCATGAGAGTTTACTTTGGTAAACTAATTTTGATAAACTAATATGTTAACAAAAGGGATATAATGTATAGTATAGTAAACTTTTAAATCTTGTTTTTTAGGAAATTTTGAAATTATTTGTCCTGTATAAAAAAATAAGATTGTTTAATGCTAAACACAACTTATTTATTGATAATCGCTTTCTTCAAAGACTTGTAATATATTCCTGGTTTTGCTACAAAAACTTTATACAATTTGTCATTATTATGCTCTTGCTTTACATGACCTTGTTCATTAAGGTTTTACCCAGAATATCATTTCCTTTTTCAGCTCTTGAACAGTTTTATGAAGTTGTCAAAGACCCGATCTAATTTCTTCCCATAAATTTTCGGCTCGAATTCACATATGTATTGACACTACAATCTTGGTCAGATAATTGAGCCTTGTAAAACCCATTTTGGTTTAATATGGATTGGATAGCTCACGTTCATCATAAACAAAGCGGGTCTGATTAAATGTCATTTTAGCTGGATGTAAAATGTTTTCTTTAAGAAATTATTTTTGTAAAAAAATTATTTTATTAGGAAAATATTTTACATAAAAAGTCATCTTCTTTACAAGTTTTTAGTGTTTGGATATTAGAGTAAAAATCTTTTGAAAATATTTTTTTATTATTTTTAATATTATTAACATGAGTTAAAAAGACTAATAACAACGGAATTCATGCTTGAGAAGTAATTAGAATCAAGTAGGTATTGTTTTGTTTAAAATTTATCTATAAAATGATATAATGGTAAAGTACTTATAATTATACACATGTTATTGTGGTACCCAAAATGAAGAGAAAATGAACGAATCAGAATTTAAAATAAAAATTAGTTTGGTAAATGAAAATAGAAAAGTCAGTGCTTAAAGTTAATGTCACTCTTGAATCGTCTGAAGAATAATTTACACTTATTAAATTTGCAAGTTATTTTTAGACAGAAGGAGGAAAATTAAAAAAGATTTTATTTACTTAGGTTAAATTGCCACTGTCAGTGGGAAAAATAATTAAACCAAGTGGAAATTCGGACCGGTTCTTAGGCATGTATTGATCGTAACTGTTAGTCGTACAATAATTGAAACAAGTGGGAAGTTGTGCTTGCATCTTCCTGGATACCATTGTGAAATTTCCTATTAAAAGAACTCCCCTTCGCCAACTTTGATAGGTTTACGGTTTTTTTTACACAATTTAAAGAAAAATTTGTTAAATTTATTGAAAGAATAAATTAATCTATGATGTTCCTAAAATACCTTTATATTCATTATTAAACATTTATATTAAATACAAAATAGAAATTGCACTATAAATCAAATTGGTTTTGATTTGATATGTGAATACATGATTTGCTATACACTTATATTAGTATGGTAATTATCTCACTTGTAACAAAGCAATTAAATAAGGGCATTTTAGAGAAGTTGAAAATTAATTAAATTTTTCTAATAGAAAATGGACTATAACTTGTGACGAATAAAAAGGAAAACAAGTCTATTAAAGTAGGACGGAGGGAGTACATGATAAGGATCAAATTAAAAATATGGAAAGCTTGTCTTTAATTTTGAATTTTTAAAAAACACTTGAAAATACGTATGATAACTACTTTTGCCTTTTATATGCTAAGTGTCTAAAAAAAACAGGAATGAAATATTCACATGGATAAAGGTTTCCGTTTAATAAGAAAGATACATTTATATGTTTTCTTTAAGGTAAAGTTAAAATAGCATTTTAGAGTGAATTGAAAAATCAAATAAAAAAGATGTTACACAGGACAACAACACAAGTACTAGTTTATTTACTTATGTTAATTGTCGCTGTCAAGGGGGAAAATAATTGAACCAAGTGGGAATTCGAACCAGCTTTTAGATAGTTAATTGCCTCTGTATTTCTACTCTAGTATAGTTTGTTCCTTCCAAATTGCTTTTTCTATTCGATTCAGAATTCAGAAATTGCTCTTTCTATCAGATTTCAAGCCTCTCATCAGCTATTGGAGAAGTTTGGTGGTTCCTAATCAGCATTTCAGAAACCACTGCCACACCCATGTCTCTATTAGTTTTTGGCAATTTTAAGACAACCATTCCAAGGTAACACTAAATAAAAGGTGCATTTAGTTTGCCATTATTTCCGGTCAATTACTCAAAAACTCAGGATGTGTGTGCACGTGCGTGTCTATATATACACAAATAAGTGTTTGTCGATTAAACATCTAATGTTTTCCTAAAAAAAAAACTTTATTTTTTAAGTCGTAACCACTTTAAAGGAAGACATTAACGAGAACATAAAAAGTTGGATTAATCAAATCCTACTAAAAATCAACCTTCCTTCAATAGTATCTTTTACAATGAGAATTAATTATGAATTGAATATTGTAAGACAACAATATTTTGATTGGTTAGTATTAAATTTTATTTTTTAAAAACTTTTTAAAAATATTTTTAATTGGTCAATATGAAAATTTATATTGGGTAATACGCAGTATATCATCCAAAGCCAAAAAAATAAATAATGAACAAAAAAAAAAGATAAACAAAACACCAAAAAGAAATCATTCTTTTAAATTCTTTTACAATAATAGTTAATCCTCAAATTGGATGCTTTTCAGAAAAATATATATGTATCATTCTTTCTAATCTTTTACAATAAGATTAATTCTAATTTGGATAGTTTTAAAAATATTTAATTGATTAGGTCAAATTTTTCTTTTTTAAATATTTTTAATTAGTCAACATAAAATTTTAAATTGGATATGATACAAAAGAAATCAAAATAAAAAAATAAACAACCAAAGTCGAAGGAGAAATCATTTAATATAGGTAACTTCTTGCGCACTTTTTCCAAGTTAAAATTTTGGCTTTTTTATGGTTATAAAAAAAAAATTCATTATCTTATGAGCTTGTGACTGAAGGTGAACGCAACATTCTGTTTGAATTGTACCACATGGGATTTTTCCCATGTCTAAATTTGGTTTTTGACATTTCTTTAGTTTATTTTAGTTTGCATCCAACAATTAATTTTATTGTTTTGCTATTGTATTATGAGCTTGTACATAGGAATGTAGCAGCATTACCACATTGTGCACCATAAAAAAAAAAAAAAAACAGAAGTTGACTTTTTACATGAAAATCCATAATGCCTTAAATAAGAAATTCAGTTTTAATTAAAAGCATGCGTTTAGCTTTTTTCTGGTTAGCATTTTAAGTTCATAAATTATGCTATAGTGTCTTTTAGCTATTTGTACAAATTATAAAGTCACAAATTAAGGAAAGTAAAAGTAAAGTTTTTAAGTATTTTTCGAACAAGATTTGAAAGATTACCTTTTTTGTTATTTTTTAATATACTATTCATAAAAAATCATGTCATAAAACCCTTTAATATGTAGGAGAAAGCGAATCAAATTATAAGTATACTAAAAATAGTTATTAATATTTTAAATAAACTAGCATAAGCTATGACAATATTTAGGAACTATCACATAAATATTTTTTTAGCTATCACATTATTTATTGAAGAGAGTATCAACTAAGATATTTTACTACGATACTAGTAAGAGAAAAGAAATAGTTACTAAAATATTCGAAAGAGGCTATTGCTTCTAGCATTGTCAAATGGCACGAAAATGCATTAACCAGTTCTCTCATGTTATTCGAATGTATTTTATTTCTCTTTTCGTTTATTTAACCTTTCTCCATGATAGTTGATTTCGTTGCCTAGCTTTCTTATATGTAAGAACATTCTTAAGCATGAAAGAATTAATTGAACCTGCTTCTTTGATGTTCGTAATGTGGATCGCACAATAACATTCCTTACAATGTAATTTTGCAAACATCCTTATTTCAAACATAATAATACCAACTGGTATTCAAACCTGAGATGGCTCTTATACCAACAAGAGGATGAATGGTTTTCCAACAAGATAATTTTTAAAGCAAAGGTATTCCAAAGCAAAGGATCTACTCTAAGCCATCCTTTTTCCTTACTTGCCTTCCTGGTACTGCAGCGGTACTTTTCAGGCTTCTTTGTAGAATCTATTTGGAATTCAATACTTTTAAAATATATTGAAGGAAAACAATTCAATTCTTTAGAAGATAAGATTGACACAGATTTGAAGAATTGGTTGAATATTATTAATATTCAAAGTTTTACAAACTGTCGTTCTTCGACTCTAATGCACACTAAAAACACTTTTAGAGATATACTTGACTCTTTCTATCACTCTAAGACTCGATGATCCGTGAACAAACTAAAGAGCTTCCTTTTATAGATGAAGGAAGATTCTTTTACATCATTAAGTGGAAATGTAAAAGTAAAATTACAGACACAATTATTCAAACCTTGGAATAAACAACACACGGGAATGAAAAGCATAAGTAAAAGCACGAGTAAAAGTAAGAGCAAAACCGATCCATTATTACATTCTTGAATTTTGTGAAAGTAATATTTCCCGTGATACTTTTTAGGTATCCAAGAAAACATCATCATGCAGAATCTTCAAGTGTAGCTGAAGGTGTACTGTTAGGATTAGTGATATTCATCTCAATTATCCAGTCTTCATAATTCCTGCGATTTTTCCTTTTGTTCTGTCTTCTTCTTTTTTCGCTTCTTTCTATCCTAGATGTCGAGGGAATATTTTGGATAGAGAAATCCTATGAATAAGAATCTTGTGAATCAATCATCATGCTGGCTTCCATTAATTCTTTTTATTCTTTTTGTGCATTTTGAATTACAGTCCAATGAGGATGATTATTAATGAAATTCCATTTTCCATAAGGTCCGGGCCATATGTCAGAAGGAATAATACCATTATGCTGAAACAAATATCTTTGAACCTCAGCATATTTTTCTTCATCATCCTAAATTGTAGAATGTAAAGAATTATAAATCAAATAGGTTGGAAGAGCATGTAACTTCTCATTTTGGATATTCAGTGGTCTATGAAAATGTATCAGAACGTATCCGGAATAAGAACAAAAAATATTTTCCCACCAATCTTGAGAATTGAACCATTGCAAAAATTTTCTTAGATGAAAACTCAACCTAGAAAATTGTGTGAAAAAAGGACATTGAAATTCAAACACAATATGGTATTGATGATAGAGATACTACATAGTCCAAAGTAATGGTTCAGAAAAATCAGTAGTTTGTGCAATGAAAATCTGAGAAAATGGATACTTAGGATTTATCTCAAATAGATTCAAAATTGATCCCCTATAATGCCTAAATACCTCTAGTTCATGATTCATTTTGTTTCTTTCCAATCTCTCTTTTTCCTAGGGTATAGGAAGATCCTAATTTCATGTGGGTAGGTTAACACAGGTTGGAACATAATAACTGATGGAATAGGATTTCTGAAAACAAAATCAGCAATGATATTCGCCTTTTTTTTATGTGCTTGACATCATAAGAGAATTGTGAAAACCAGTTTGACCATCTTAACAGCTGAGAATTTGGTATTTTCTTTTGTTTGAATTGAATCATTTTAGAAAAACTACTCATATCCATTTCCATCCTAAAATGACAAGGCCAAAGATAGAAATCAAATTTTTCGATCCCTTTCTTGACAGCAAGAATTTCTTTAAAAGAAGAGTGATAATGGATTTCAGATTCCTTGAATCTCCCACTGGCAAAACCACAACATTTTCTTTCTTTCGGAGATATTTGCTCTAGAAGAACAGCATCCCAAAATTTATCACTAGCATCTGTTTGAAGAATGAGATTTTCAGAAGAAGGAATATGAAGAGTAGGAAGATTTTTCAAAAGAGATTTGAGAATTGCTAGAGATTCTGTCTGAGAAGTACCCCAAGGTGGTGGCTTTTTTTCTGAGCAATTCTTCTAACGAATGAATATATTTGGATACATTAGGGATGAAATCCCTAGCATAATTCACTATACTAAGAAATTATTGGATTTGTTTTACAGTGAGATTTTTGGAAGGAAAATCATTTACAGAATCTCCCACATGTTGTTCAGGGTTACAGGAATCATTTTCTATCTTCATTCCTAAAAAAGAAATTTTTTCTTGACACAAAAACATTTTTTTTTCGGAAAGCATTATTTTGAATTTTTCAACAATTTCAGAAAACTTTCTTAATAACTGTAGATGACTCTCAAAATATTCAGAAAATAATAAAATATCATCTATAAAAACTAAAGCTATACATAATATTGGTTCAAATATCTTGATCATCACTTTTTGAAACAAAGATGGTGCAGGTTTCAACCCATAGGGCATAACCTTCCATTGAAAATGATGATTAGGAATACAAAAACCAGTTTTGAATCTATCTTCAAGAAAAATTCCAAGTTGCCAAAAACCAGATTTTAAATCAAACTTCGAAAACCATTTTGCTTTGGCAATTTGGGAAAATAATGAGGCTCGGTTAGGAATTGAAAATTTATCATCAGGCCAGGAAAAAGGTTTAATGGCTGATAATTAATAACTAATCTTAACTTTCCTCTGAATTTGTTCAGATCTTTTGTTCACATAGAATGCTTGACAAGACCATGAGAATCAGAAGGTTCAATAAGATCATATTCAAGGAGTTCAGAACACTCCTTTTCAGCCAATTTTGTATGCTCAGGGTTCATTCCAGAATGGCTGGCTTTTGTGGGATTGATATTCTTCATTTTTCTTGAATGGAAGTTTAATGAAGAACTCTTGGTTTTTCCACAGAGGATGAGAACATTTTTGAAAAATCTAACTATGGTTTTCAGCACATCAGATTGCTGAATCAACTTGGTTTCTGATTTGACAAATGATTTTCTCATTGGCAATGCATTGTTTAAGGTAAAAATTCTGAAGGTCATGATAAGGCTTAAAAAAGGCTTTCGATTGAATTCCTTTTGGCTTCAGAAGAAATTGATTTTACTCATAGATATCAAACCTAATAACTAGATATTTTCCTTGGACATTTCCTCCTAAAATCTGGGTATGAATTTTGCAATCAGGTAACAACTGAATGGTAATTTGGATTTTAGTAGCATGAGTTGTTTCAAAAATTTCTCCACTAGCAGCTCTGAATTGGTGTATCTCTGATTTCCAAAAATCTTTTGGAAGGATGGTTTGTTTTAGTAGCAACATAGCTACTCCATTGTCAAAGAAAGCAATAACAGGGATAGGTTGATCATATTTTGTAGGAAGTATATGAACAAAGGTTTGTGGACAGGTTTTTTATGGTTCACTTATATGAAAACAATCTTGAACATTCCAATCAAGAACCTGCAAAGCCAAAATAGTTTCATCAATAGGTTCATCTTCTTCAGTTAGAATATCCTCTAATTCATTCAAAATAGGAGTATGTAATTTGTTTTAAACTTCTGAAATTAAATTTACTCCCTTTTTGTTTTGAGGACAAGCAGAAGAATAATGTCCTTTCCTTTGGCAAATGAAACATCTGACATTCTTCTTGGAGGTTTGTGATTTCTGAGGAAAATATTTTTTCTTCTTGAAATACCTCCATTTCTTTTTTCTTCTTGGAAAACTTTTATCCTGAAGACTAATCTTTTTGAATCTTTTCCTTGTTGACCCCTTCTTGCATTCAAAACATTTTCCTTGAATTTCGAGGTTTGGTCTCTTGCATGCCTCATCAATGCATTTATTTCCCTTTAGGTATTCTCTCACAATGCTTCTCTTATTGCAAATATTTTCCAATGCAAGGTAGACAGATTGTCTTATTTGTCCTGGACTCAGATTGAAGATTGAGCCATACTTTCCCTGGATGTACACTTCAGCAGCAACAACCGAAGTTATGGGAAGAGAAAAAAGAAAAGATTGCTTTAAACTTATATCAGCCTTCAAAGCATAAAACAATTTTGTCATTCTTTGCATATGCTTATTGATATTTCTTTTGTCAAAAGATTTACACTTTAGCTTAAAAAACTCTTTGTATTTTTCTTCTTTATTTATCTCAAAATCTCCAATAAAAACATTATGTAAGATTTTTATAATTTCAAGAAAATCTTGCTTAGTCAAAAACTCAGTCTTCTCTTTTTCTGTAAGAGAATTCCACCAATTCTTTAATATCCCTGCAAAATGAGCAGTAAATTCAGTAAAAATTTCAAAATTAGAATCAACTTTTAATGCTCTAATGGTTATCCATGCATGAAATTCTTGAAAACGAGATTTCCATTTATGAGCAGGAATATTATCAATTGTAAAGATCTGTGTATTCTCTTTTCCAAACTCTGAGCTTTTCACATATGACAATTTATCCTCTTGCATATAATCTTCAGGTTCTTCAATCTTTACTTCAATGTCTCCTCCTGCCATATTGATTTCAGGAAGTTCTTCCTCTGTTTCTATTTCTGTTTCTGTTGGACTTTTAACTTTTTCTGTCGAGGATTCAGTGAGGGTAGTGTCAGACTAGGATTCTTCTTCAGAGTATTCACTGTCGTGGCTTTCTTTTTCTCTTATCATTGAGATTAGAGGAATACTCGATTCAACTTGCTCTTGTAAAAAAGAAGAAATATCATTAACATTTTTCTCTACTGAAAATGTAAACAATTCTTCATTTGTTTTCTCCTCAACTTGCTCTTTTTGTTTTTCTTTCATTTTCTCCATTTTTTGTTCTGTCTCCCACTTTCTCCTGCCTATCAACTGATCTCTTAGCCATCTACTACTATTATGATATAGAATTTCTTCATCAGTAGATGAGGTAGATTTGAATGAAGATGAGACTATCTACGACTTTGTAACAAAAAATGAAGAAAAACTACTTTTTTGAGGTTTTTTAGAGTCATAAGAACCAAATTTTCCTGTTTCTTTCAGACTCTTGATCTAGGACTTCAAATATTAAATATCCTTATCTTTCCTCTCTTGGTAGGCTTCAATTGATACACCAATATTAGGAATTTGTCGTTGGACTTCTCCCAATCTCTTTTCCATAACTCTAATCATCTGCATAACTTCCTTATTCTGAGATTTTGTTGTTTCGGCTAGATTTTCTATCTTGGATGAAACATGTTTCACATTTTCTTGGATAGAAGTCAATACTTTATTCTGACATAAATCATTTTTAGATTGCCAATTCAACACCTCTTTAGTCTTGTTTTGTACAGAAGTTCTAGAAGGAAGGATTGTGGGATGAGTATTTTGAATTTTTACAGAATGTCTAGAATGATTTTTCACAAATGTTTCTTGAACAGAAGGAAATTCTGTAGGTTGGAACATGCAAACTACAGGAATTTCTTGAGGAGTTTGTAAAGGCTTTGGAAATTCTTCCCGTATTATCTCAAGACATTTTTATAATAAGGGTGCAATGATTTTTTCGAATCCTTAGGTTTGATCTTTTTCAACTCAATCCATTCATCCGTAATTTGGATCCCATCAAATTTACTTCTGAGGAAAGTAAACCTTTTCTCCTCTTTATCAGGAGAGCTGTCTAGTTTTATGAGTACAGCTTGGCTTCTACTGTGTATCTTTCTTTTTCAAACATTTCTTGCAAAAACAAACATCTCAGTAAATATGACCAGAAAATGAATCTTGAAAACAATGAACAGGTTGACCATTTTCTTTAAAATGTAAAATTAAATATACTAAAGATTCTTTTGGTCTCTGCCATGGTTGTGGTTCATCCATGGGTATCTGCATCATATTCAACTCTATTGGATGGTAGGAAACTCCAACTTTCTCTTTCCCCCTCAGATGGGTATGATCAAAAGAAACTGATACTGAACCATCAGAATTTCTAACCATCTTAGAATTAGAAGATTCTAAAGGTCTTTGTTCAACTTGATGAAATTTCTCATAATCAGTAACCCATGCTTCTAGAAGAAGCTGTACCAATTCATCCCTTGAAATCTATCGAGGAACATATGTACACGTAGCAGTATGTTGCTCGTCTACCTTGATCAATAGTACATCTTCTCTCCCGGGGAGAGTTAAATCTAAAGCATAATTTTGCACTCTATAGGTCATTTAATAGTGCAATGTTGCAGCCATTGCATAAGCAATTTGTTCTGCTCCATGAATCTGTACTTGAACTTTTAAAGCTTCCAAAAGATGTGGATCAGATAAAGACATATTAAAATTAAGAAATAAAGTGACAAAAACTGTTTCTGTATTTAAAGTTGTTTCTACAGTTGCTATACAAGCATGTTGATATCTAATAAATCTGTTATCTAACAAAGCTATCCTAGCAATAACGGGTAAACTTTTTCGGCCATGAAAACAAAGAGAAAAACTTACCGCTCCAAAATGAATATGAGAATATCCTTACTGTTTCTACTGAGATGGAAACTGTGGCGAAATCTGTAAGGTAATAAACTGTTCCTTTTCATTTGCTGGAATCTGACATTGATCAAGTTTGGAAGCTTGAACATATTCTTTTACGCCTTTGACCCTGTGCTTTATCAAAGATTTAATAGAACTAAAAGTAGTTGTATGCAACTTAGAGAATGAAGAATAAAGATTTAACAGAGGAAATGAAGTAGGATTCACTTGTTTAGGTTCTACCGTAACTTCATATAGATAATCTAACCTATCTGAAATACTTGCAGAACTAGATTTCGCAGAGATACTCATGATTATTTTCTTAACTATGAATTAGACATCTTAACGGGCTTATCACTCTAACAAACTTTACGATAAGGAGAATAATACCAAATTAAATGTCTATAATACATTCCAAATTCATTACAAAAATTATAAAAACAAAATATATCTTGAATACACACATGAAATAAAATAACAGCTTGAAGTTCACGAGGAAGTTTAGAAAATTCAAACACAATAATACCAACTAGTATTCAAACCTGAGATGGCTTTGATACCAACTAGAGGATGAATGATTTTCCAACAAGATAATTTTTAAAGCAAAGGTATTCAAAGCAAAGGATCTACTCTAAGCCATCCTTTTCCCTTAATCTCTATAGCAGGAAGGGAAGTAAGGGAAAAGGATGACTTAGAGTAGATCCTTTGCTTTGGAATACCTTTGCTTTAAAAATTATCTTGTTGGAAAACCATTCATTCTCTAGTTGGTATCAGAGCCATCTCAGGTTTGAATACTAGTTGGTATTATTATGTTTGAATTTTTTGAACTTTTTCATGAACTTCAAGCGTTATTTTATCTCGTGTTTGTGTTCGAAGATATATTTTGTTTTTATAATTTTTGTAACGAATTTGGAATGTATTATAGACATTTAATTTGGTATTATTCTCCTTATCGTAAAGTTTGTTGGAGTGATAAGCCTGTTAAAATGTCTGATTCATATTAGGAAAATAATCATGAGTATCTCTGCAAGATCTAGTTCTACAAGTATTTCAGATAGGTTAGATTATTTATATGAAGTTACGGTAGAACCTAAACAAGTGAATCCTACTTCATTTCCTTTGTTAAATCCTTATTCTTTATTCTCTAAGTTGCATACATCTACTTTTAGTTCTATTAAATCTTTGATAAAACACAGGGCCAAAGGTGTAAAAGAATATGTTCAATCTTCCAAACTTGATCAATGTCAGATTCCAGCAAATGGAAAGGAACAGTTTATTACCTTATAGATTCCACCATAGTTTCCATCTCAGTGGAAACAGTATGGATATTCTCATATTCATTTTAGAACGGTAAGGTTTTCTCTTTCTTGTTATGGTCGAAAAGGTTTACCCGTTGTTGCTAAGATAGCTTTGTTAGATAGCAGATTTATTAGATATCAGCATGCTTGTATAGCAACTATAGAAACAACTTTAAATGCAGGAACAATTTTTGTTACTTTATTTTCTAATTTTAATATGTCTTTATCTGATCCACATCTTTTGAAAGTTTAAAAGTTCAAGTACAGATTCATGGAGTAGAACAAATTGCTGATGCAATGGTTGCAACATTGCACTACCAAATGACCTATAGAGTGTAAAATCATGCTTTAGATTTAACTCTTTCCAGGGGAGAAGATGCA
Source organism: Mitragyna speciosa (assembly GCA_024721245.1). NCBI lineage: Eukaryota > Viridiplantae > Streptophyta > Magnoliopsida > Gentianales > Rubiaceae > Mitragyna > Mitragyna speciosa. Next base: position 20,875,817 of record CM045571.1, read on the forward strand.
CTATTGATCAAGGTAGATGAGCAACATTCTATTACATGTACACATGTTCCTCGACAGATTTCAGGGGATGAATTGGTACAGCTTCTTCCAGAAGCATGGGTTACTGATTATGAGAAACTTCATCAAGCTGAACAAAGACCTTTAGAATCTTCTGATTCTAAGATGGTTAGAAATTTTAATAGTTCAATATCAGTTTCTTCTGATCATACCCATCTGAGGGGGAAAGGAAAAGTTGGAGTTTCCTACCATCCAGTAGAGTTGAATATGATGCAGATACCCATGGATGAACCACAACCATGGCGGAGACCAAAAGAATCTTTAGTAAATTTAATTTTACATTTTAAAAAAAATGATCAGCCTGTTCATTATTTTCAAGATCCACTTTCTAGTCATATTTATTGGGATGTTTGTTTTTGCAGGAAATATTTGAAAAAGAAAGATCCACAGCAGAAGCCAAGCTGTAACCATAAAACTGGACACTCTCCTGATGAAGAGGAGAAAAGGTTCACTTCTTAAGAAGTAAATTTGATGGGATTCAAATTGCTGATGAATGGACTGAGTTGAAAAAGATCAAACCCAAGGATCCAGAAAAACCATTACACCCTTATTATAAAAATGTCTTGAGATAATACGGGAAGAATTTTCAAAGTCTTTACAAACTCCTCAAGAAATTCCTGTAGTTTGCATGTTTCAACTTACATAATTTCCTTTTATTCAAGAAACATTTGTGAAAAATCATTCTAGACATTCTGTAAAAATTCAATATGCTCATCCCACATTTCTTCATTCTGAAATTTCTGTACAAAACAAGACTGAAGAGGTGTTGAATTGACAATCTGAAAATGCTTTATGTCAGAATAAAGTATTGATTTCTATTTAAGAAAATGTGAAACATGTTTCATTCAAGATAGACAGTCTGGCCGAAACAACAAAATCTCAAAATAAGGAAGTTATGCAAATGATTAGAGTTATGGAAAAGAGACTGTGGGAAGTCCAACGACAAATTTCCAATATTAGTGTATCAATTGAAACCTACCAAGAGAGGAAAGACAAGGATATTCAATATCTGAAATCCCAGATCAAGAGTCTGAAAGAAACAGGGAAATTTGGTTCTTATGACTCTAAAAAACCTCAGAAAAAGTAGTTTTCCTTCAATTTTTGATACAAAGCCGTTGACAATCTCATCTTCATTCAAATCTACCTCATCTACTGATGAAGAAATTCCATATCATAACAGTAGTAGATGGTCAAGAGATCAGTTGATAGTCAGGAGAAAGTGGGAGAAAGAACAAAAGATGGAGAAAATGAAACAAAAACAAAAAGAGCAAGCTAAGCAAAAAGAGCAAGCTGAGGAGAAAACAAATGAATAATTATTTACATTTTCAGTAGAGAAAAATGTTAATGATATTTCTTCTTTTTTACAGGAGCAAGTTGAATCGAGTATTTCTCTAATCTCAACAATAAGGGAAAAAGAAAGTCAAGACAGTGAATACTCTGAAGAAGAATCCCAGTCTGACACTACCCTCACTGAATCCTCGACAGAAAAAGCTAAAAGTCCAACAGAAACGAAAATAGAAACGGAGGAAGAACTTCCTGAAATCAATATGGCAGGAGGAGACGCTGAAGTAAAGGTTGAAGAACCTAAAGATTATATGCAAGAGGATGAATTGCCATATGTGAAATGCTCAGAGTTTGGAAAAAGGAGTACATAGATCTTTATAATTGATAATATTCCTGCTCATAAATGGGAATCTCGTTTTCAAGAATTTCTTACATGGATGGCCATTAGAGCATTAAAAGTTGATTCTAATTTTGAAATTCTCACTGAATTTACTGCTCATTTTGCAGGGACATTAAAGGATTGGTGGAATTCTCTTATAGAAAAAGAGAAGATTGAGTTTTTGACTAAGCAAGATTTTCTTGAAATTATAAAAATCTTACATAATGTTTTTATTGGAGATTTTGAGATAAATACAGAAGAAAAATACAAAGAGTTTTTTAAGCTAAAGTGTAAATCTTTTGATAGAAGAGATATCAGTAAGCATATGCAAAGAATAACAAAATTGTTTTATGCTTTGAAGGCTGACATAAGTTTAAAGTAATCTTTTCTTTCTTCTCTTCCCAGAACTTTGGCTGTTGCTACTGATGTTTACATCCAGGGAAAGTATGGCTCAATCCTCAATCTGAGTTCAGGACAAATCAGACAATCTATCCACCTTGCATTGGAAGATATTTACAATAAGAAAAACATTGTGAGAGAATACTTAAAGGGAAATAAATGTATTGATGAGGTATGCAAGAGACTAGATCTCGAAATTCAAGAAAAATGTTTTGAATGCAAGAAGGGGTCAACAAGGAAAAGATTCAAAAAGATCAGTCTTCAGGATAAAAGTTTTTCAAGAAGAAAAAAAGAAATGGAGGTATTTCAAGAAGAAAAAGTATTTTCCGCAGAAATCACAAACCTCCAAGAAGAATGTCAGATGTTTCATTTGCCAAAGGAAAGGACATTATTCTTCTACTTGTCCTCAAAACAAGAAGGGAGTAAATTTAATTTCAGAAGTTCAAAGCAAATTACATACTCCTATTTTGAATGAAATAGAGGATATTCTAACTGAAGAAGATGAACCTACTAATGAAACTATTTTGGCTTTGCAGGCTCCTGATTGGGATGTTCAAGATTGTTTTCATATAAGTGAACCAGCAAAAACCTATTCACAAACCGTTGTTCATACTTCCTACAAAATATGATCAGCCTATCCCTATTATTGCTTTCTTTGACACTGGAGTAGCTATGTCGATACTAAGACAAACCTTCCTTCCAAAAGATTTTTGGAAATCTGAGATACATCAGTTCAGAGCTGCTAGTGGAGAAATTTTTGAAACAATTCATGCTACCAAAATCCAAATTACCATTCAGTTGTTACCTGATTGCCAAATTCATATCCATATTTTAGGAGGAAATGTCCAAGGAAAAGATCTAATTATTGGGTTTGATATCTATGAGAAAAACCAATTTCTTCTGAAGCCAAAGGGAATTCAATCGAAAGCCTTTTTTAAGCTTTATCATGACCTTCAAAATCTCTACCTTAAACAACTCATTGCCAATGAGGAAATCATTTGTCAAATCAAAAACCAATTAATTCAGCAATCTTGTGCTGAAAATCATGTTCTGTTTTCTCAAAAATGTTTTCACCCTCTTTGGAAAAATCAAGAATTCTTCATTAAACTTTCATTCAAGAATAATGAGGACATAAATCCTACAAAAGTCAGGCATTCTGAAATGAACCCTGAACATACAAAATTAACTAAAAATGAGTGTTCTGAACTCCTTGAATATGACCTCATTGAACATTCTGATTTCTCATGGGCTTATCAAGCTTTTTATGTGAACAAGAGATTGAACAAATCCGAGGAAAGTTAAGATTGGTTATTAATTATCAGCCATTAAATTTTTTCCTTGCTGATGATAAATTTTCAATTCCCAACTGAGCCTCATTGTTTTCTCAAATTGCCAAAGCAAAATGGTTTTCAAAATTTGATCTAAAGTCTGGATTTTGGCAATTGGAAATTGTTCCAGAATACCGTTTCAAAATTGATTTTTGTAATCCTAATCATCATTTTCAATGAAAGGTTATGCCCTTTGAGTTGAAACCTGCACCATCTTTGTTTCAAAAAGCGATGATCAGGATATTTGAACCAATATTATGTACAGCTTTAGTTTTTATAGATGATGTTTTATTACTTTCTGAATATTCTGAGAGTCATGTACAGTCATTAAGAAAGTTTTCTGAAATTGTTGAAAAATTCGGAATAATGCTTTCCGAGAAAAAAATATTTTTGTGTCAAGAAAAAATTTCTTTTTTAGAAATGAAGATAGAAAATGGTTCCTGTACCCCTGAGCAACATGTGGGAGATTTTATAAATGATTTTCCTTCCAAAAATCTCACTGTAAAACAAATCCAACAATTTCTTGGTATAGTGAACTATGTTAGGGATTTCATCCCTAATGTATCCAAATATACTCATTCGTTAAAAAAATTACTCAGAAAAAAGCTACCACCTTGGGGTACTTCTCAGACAGAATCTCTAGGAATTCTCAAATCTCTTTTGAAAAATCTTTCTACTCTTCATATTCCTTTTTTTGAAAATCTCATTCTTCAAACAGATTATCGCGTCCTAAAAATCGTAAATAAAGGGTTTTAGTGGGGTTGTGACTATCACGTCCCGAAAAGACGATTAGATCTGGTGACCCTTTTTGAAAAAATAGATTTTTTGAAAAAAATCGTGTGTGTGTGAAAAAATTAAGTTTTTAGTAAAAAAAATATTATTTTAGGAAAAATGGTATTTTAGAAAACAAAAGAAGGCCGGAACTAAAAATACGACAGTTTGGCCAAATGATTTGAAAAAGGGTTTTATTTAGAAAAATGGAGTCACTACTTGGTACTGAATTAGAGTGTACCAAGTTATCTAAAAAAAATCATTTAAATAAAAATAAAATTTTAGAAAAATTATTTAAAACTCTTTTCCGACTCTGATTTACAAAAAAACTAGAGAAAAAGGTTCGGGAGTCACATTTGAAGAAAGGAAAGGCAAAAGTTTGCGCCTAAGGCACTTTTTCAACCTAGCCGAGGCTAGTTGCAAGGTTTAATCAAAATTTCCTAAATTAATTCTAAGTCCTATCGCATTTTGGATGTGTCTAAATGAATGCAAATCCTAATATCTAAATGTGAGTATTGAGAAGGTCGAAAGGTCTCGTTGAAGCTTAATTGGGATTGTCGCATTAATTGCGAAACCCGAGGTGAGGCCTCGAGGGAATCACAAGAGTCTATGCAAAATGAAATGCAAAAAGAAAAGAAAATAATAATAATATATATTAAGTGAAGAAAGAAAATGGATATGCAACATGATGGGTATGGGGACTAAAATATCATGACTGAATATTTCTATTCACGGAGGGGGAACGGTCTGTACGCCACCGCTTCCCACGTGAGTAGGCGACTATTTCTAATCGAATCACACAAATGTCCTAATTTTTAAGTGAGATGCAACCTAAATGTGATGCATTTTAAAAATATGTCAAAATAATAATAATAATAATAATAATAATAATAATAATAATAATAATAATAATAAAATGATAATAATAGTAATAATAAAATCGTGCCAAATAAAAAGAAAACTAGAAGTATGTAAAATGTGAAATGCACACGAATGTACCTAACACTAAAATGTCCTAAGGGTGTAGCATTGGGCTAGCCCATTCTAAAATATATCCCTACTAGCGTTGGACTAGCGGGAAAAGAATGAAGCCACAACTAGCGTTGGACTAGTGTGGTGACGGAATACTATAAATCATGAATTAAATATTAAAGCGTGAATTAAAAGCAAATTAAAACATATAAAAACATATAAGGTCACATAGGAGGACATAACACATAAGCATAATATTCTAGATGCAAAAATCTTAAGGAAAGCGGTAAAAGAAATAAACATGTAAGTACGTAAAAACAAATAAACTCTAACTATTACACTGGGGCTTAATTTACAATTAAAAAAGGGAAAAATTAAAAAATGCCCTATCTTTTACACTTTGCTATCTAAATACAAAGTTTTTACTAAAAAAATATGAAATGAAACCTAACTATTACATTGACTAACTAAATACAAGATATTATATTTCTCAAAATAATAATAAAAATTCAAAATTAAATAAATTAAATACGTAAATACGTAAAAAGTATGTAAAAATAAGAAATAAACATATAATAATAAAAATGATGCATAAAATCACATTGGAACTTATTTTAGCACATAAAGAGGAAAATAACAAGAAGTTGGGATGCCTCTTTAGAGACCCGGTATCAAAGCTAAAAAAACGAACACACAAGTCAAGGTATCTCAATATAAACCAATAAAGGTTAGAATATGAAATCCTACCAAAATTAGGATAAAAAATAAATTCTATGAATCTAAGAGGACTACAAGTAAATTTCTATAAAGCTCAAGGCGTAATTTGAAAATTCATGTAAATATAAGGGAACAAAATGGTAAATTTAAACAATTTAGGGACAAAATGGTAAATGAGGGGACCTAATTGAAATGTAAGTAAAATCTGGGGGGGGGGGGCAATATGAAATTTTGGTGGGTAAAATCTGGGGGGGGGGGCAATATGAAATTTTGGTGGGTTTAATTGCATAAAATGCAATCTTTAAAAGACATACCAGTAATAACCAAAAATTAAGGACTAAAAAAATAAGTTTCTAACAATAAAAAACACCAAATTCTGAAATATAAGAAGCCAGTTTAATTAAATAAAAGGATTCAATTAATTTAATTTAACCATTAAATTAAATTAGTTAAACTTACATTATTAACCAAACAAACATTAACAATTAAATAAAAATAAAAATTAAAGAAAATCTAAAAACTAAAAATTACCCACTCCCCCTATTCTGCTTCTTCCTTCTTCATTTTTCTTTTTATCATCTTCATTTTTACTCTTTGCCGTTATCTCTTTTCTTCTTTCTTCCCCTCTGATTTCTCTTCCCTCCGCCTCTCTCACTCTCTTTTCTCTTCTTCTTCTTTCGTTCTCTGTATCTATTCTTCCCTTTTTCTCGTCTTTCTTCTCTCTTTGTGTTCAATTTCTCAATCTCTCGCATGCTTTTCTTCCCTCCTCCCTTTCTCTATTTCTTCTATTTTTCTCCAAGAGCTCTCCTTCCCCCACTTTTGTTTTCTCCCTTTCTAATTGTCTTTCTCTCCGTCTCTATTTCAGTTTCTCTCCCCTCTCCCCTCTGTTCTCTGATTTTCTCTCTTCTCTTGACTTTGTTCTCTGCTTTCCCATTTTCTTCTTCTCTCTTCTCCCCTAGTTTTCTATTTTCCACTCTCTTTCTCTCTTTTCCTTTCTGATCTTCTCTCCTCTCGCCAACTCTTCTCTCTGTTCTCTAGCTACCCCTTTCTCCATTTCTCTTTGTTTTCTTTCTCTAGACTTCTTAAATTCTCTCTTGTTATCTCATCGCTTTCCTCTATTCTCTCCCTCTCTGTCCATCTTCTCTCTGTTTTTTTTATCTGACAATGATGGCGTTGATTGGTTTAGGTGGTATTGTGACTATAATTCGAGTGGGCAGTGGTGAAATTAAAGGAGGAAATGGTTGGAATTTGGTGATGATTGTAGTGGTTTTGGAACGGGGGTGTTGGCGGTGAGAAAAGGGACTGGAATTGGGGTTGGCAGGGTCTGTTCAATGAAGACTCCGACGGTGATGGAGGGGTACGTGGTGCTGGTGCAGGTGGATTGTAGTGAGTAAGGGCCGTGTCTGTGTTTTCTTTTCGTATGCAGGTAGTGTTTAGGTGGTCTATTGGTTGCTGGAAAATTGGAGAATTTGATTCAATTTTTCGGATAATGGTGATGATAGGTTTGATGTTTGGGTTGCTTCTTATTGCTTTGTTGTAAAATTTTCTTGCACGTGATATGCTGTGGTGGATGGGCAAGGGAAGTGTACTGGAGAAGAGGGTGGTGATGACGGTAATGGGTTGTGATGATGGTGGCGGATGAGGCTTGTTTTGGCTTTTGACTGGTGGTGATGTAGTTGAGACTTAAACTTGTGGTTGCGACAGAAGGGAGGGGATGAACGAACTGGTGGTGGTTTTGACATTAATGGTTGGCTCCGGTGAGGAACTGGTGAGCTGCAATTGGGCCAATTGGTGACAGAATGAGGTGTGATTGGTGACTAACTGGCGAATTTGGGTGGTTTTGAATGGCATATGTGTCTGGTTTGATGGGATTTGGAGGTTATTCTGATGGTAACAGGCGAGAAGATTGTGTTGTTTGCTTGCTAGCTTTTCTTGCAGGTTTGGTGGAAATTGCTAACCTGAGGGATTAATGGCGGAGGGCGCCAGTGGTTACAATTCTGATGGTTTTGTGGTCTATTTTTGGTTGTTGTTTGGTAATTGCAGGCTGGGTACAGATTTGAGAGAAACAGAGGGCTAGTGGTGGTTCAAGCTAATCTTGGGCAGTTTATAATGGTGATGTAAGGGCTTGCAGGGGAAATAGGGCTAGTTAAGTGGTGATTTGGGGTAACAAAGTTGGTGGTTCTGATTTCTGGTAGTTTGTGGTTGGTGGAGGTGGAAAGAGGTGGGGATTTGGTGGTCTGATTGAAGCTAGTATCTGGAATCTGGTGATGGTAATAGAGAGGGAAGAGAGAGACGGTGGGGAAATTGAAGATGACGAAGAACGCCCCTCCAGAATAAGAACACAACTCAGAAATACAACTAAAAAAAATCAGAAAAACTAAAACAAAAAAGAATTTAATGGCTCAAATAACATTTCCAAACAAATATGCAAAAAACTAATCAGATTTGTCTACAAAAATGAAAAAGAAAGTCAATGAAATAAAGAGAAAAATTTACCTTTTCAAGCTTCAAAAGTGGTCTGATAATGAACAATAACGCCCAGGCGTTGGTGAAGATAAACAGTGGAAGCCAAAATGTAAACGGCGTAGTGTGTGTTTTAAGGTGAATAATGTGTGTTTTAATCTAAAAATCACAAAAGCAAAAGTGTTTGTAGGGTTTTCAATTTTTTCCTCATGCTTTTTTTGCTGATTAAAGGGGTATTTATAGGCCACTTGTTTTGGTCACCAAGAATACTACAAAATAACAAAAACGCCACCGGTAATAAAAATACTAATTTTATTTTTAAAAAAATACTTTTTAACCCCAAAAATTAAAAATTAATACAAAAAAATGACAGCAATCTCTAAAATTTTCAAAAAGAATTCAAAGTAGATTTCAAAAATAAAAACTAGAGCTTAAAGCTGATAAAAACGCGCTCGGTGTGTGAAATGACAATTTTGCCCTTGGACAACGAAAATACACAAAAAATGGCTATTAGCCTAAAAAAATTACCAAAAATTAAAAATACACTTAAAACACTAGAAAATGCATTTAGGACTCAAAATTGACAAAAAATAAATTTAATTTGTAAAATAATAATTTTGCCCTTGAATGCAGTATTTATAGAAAAAATAGTAATCGTCTTCCAAAAAAAAATTAAGAAAATTTAGAAACATGCTTAAAGAATTAGAAAAATAAAATTGGGACCTGAAATGAGCTAAAATGGTGTTCGCGAGACAAAATTACCATTTTACCCTTGTGCTAAAAAATATAAAAAGAATACCAATTAAATTTGAAAAAGTCACAAAAAATTAAAAAATATGTATAAAAGTAAAAATGTGAATTTAAAACCCCCAAAACTAATAAAAAATATTTACAAATAAAAATTACTATTTTGTCCCCCCTGAGATTATTGAAAAATTTAAACTTGACCCCAAAAATATAAACACTTCCCCAATATTTGAAAAATAATTGGTGTATCAAAATTTGGTGTCTACACAGATGCTAGTAATAAATTTTGAGGTGCTGTTCTTCTAGAGCAAACATCTCCGAAAGAAAGAAAATGTTGTGGTTTTGCCAGTGGGAGATTCAAGGAATCTGAAATCCATCACCATTCTTCTTTTAATGAAATTCTTGCTGTCAAGAAGGGGATCGAAAAATTTGATTTCTATCTTAGGCCTTGTCATTTTAGGGTGGAAATGGGTATGAGTAGTTTTCCCAAGTTGATTCAATTCAAACAAAAGAAAATACCAAATTCCCAGCTGTTAAGATGGTCAAATTGGTTTTCACAATTCTCTTATAATGTCAAGCACATCAAAGGAAAGGCGAATATCATTACTAATTTTTTTTCCAGAAATCCTATTCCATCAGTTATGATGTTCTAACTTGTGTTAACCTACCCACCTGAAATATGGGATCTTCCTATACCTTGGGAAAAGAGATATTGGAAAGAAACAAAATGAATCATCAACTGGAGGTATTTAGGCATTATGGGGGATCAATTTTGAATCCATTTGGGATAAATCCTGAGCATTCATTTTCTTAGATTTTCATTGCACAAACTACTGATTTTCCTGAACCATTACTTTGGACTATGTGGTATCTCTATCATCAATACCATATTGTGTTTGAATTTCAATGTCCTTTTTTCACACAATTTTCTAGGTTGAGTTTTCATCTAAGAAAATTTTTGCAATGGTTCAATTCTCAAGATTGGTGGGAAAATCTTTTTTGTTCTTATTCCGGATACGTTATGATACATTTTCACAGACCATTGAATATCCAGAATGAGAAGTTACTTGCTCTTCCAACCTGTTTGATTTATGATTCTTTACATTCTACAATTTAGGATGATGAAGAAAAATATGTTGAGGTTCAAAGATATTTGTTTCAGCATAATGGTATTATTCCTTCTGACATATGGCCCGGACCATATGGAAAATGGAATTTCATTAATAATCATCTTCACTGGACTGCAATTCAAAATGTACAAAAAGAATATAAAGAATTAATGGATGCCAGCATGATGATTGATTCACAGGATCTTTATTCACAAGATTTCTCTGTCCAAAATATTCCCTCAACATCTAGGATAGAAAGAAGCGAAAAAAGAAGAAGACAGAACAAAAGGAAAAATCACAGGAATTATGAAGATTGGATAATTGAGATGAATATCACTTATCCTGACAGTACACCTTCAGATACACCTGAAGATTCTGCATGATGATGTTTTCTTGGATACCTGAAAAGTATCATGGGAAATGTTACTTTCACAAAATTCAAGAATGTAATAATGGGTCGGTTTTGCTCTTACTTTTACTCGTGCTTTTACTTATGCTTTTCATTCACGAGTGTTGTTTATTCCAAGGTTTGAATAATTTTGTCTGTAATTTTGCTTTTACTTTTCCACTTAACGATGTAAAAGAATCTTCCTTCATCTATAAAAGGAAGCTCTTCAGTTTGTTCAAGAATCATCGAGTCTTAGAGTGATAGAAAGAGTCAAGTATATCTCTAAAAGTGTTTTTAGTGTGCATTAGAGTCGAAGAACGACAGTTTGAAAAAATTTGAATATTAATAATATTCAACTAGTTCTTCAAATCTGTGTAGATCTTATCTTCTAAAGAATTGAATTGTTTTCCTTCAATATATTTTTAAAGTATTGAATTCCAAACAGATTCTACAAAGAAGCCTGAAAAGTACCGTTGTAGTACCAGGAAGGGAAGTAAGGGAAAAGGACGGCTTAGAGTAGATCCTTTGCTTTGGAATACCTTTGCTTTAAAAATTTTCTTGTTGGAAAACCATTCATCCTCTAGTTGATTTATTTTAATTTAATTAGTCAAAATTAAATAAATTAAATTGATCTTAATTAAATTAAATTAAATTAAAATTATTTTATAAGTTTGAGCTTATAAATCAGACATTTGACATGTGGTCCTCAAGTCAAATTTTAATGTCTTCAAAATTCATTTATGTTTAGACCTATAAGTTAGACCATTGATATGTGAGCTTTAAGTTCAAGTATAATGTCCATTAAATTAAAAGTGAATTAATTTTATTAATTCACATTGGACTATTTGGGCCAGCCCATTAATTAAAGTCTACTTTAATTGGTTTCTTAAGCCACAAGTAACCCAAGTTGATGGGGAACTCTAGAGAGTTTCCTTTTAAGCGAATTAAACCTTAATTTTGACTATAAATAAGGGCTCCCTCCTCCCAAGTTAGGATATATGACAAATTATCTAAAAGCTTAGAGAAAGCTCTACCAAATTCCTTAGAAGTTTTTCTCTTTCAAGTCTCTTAAGCCCAAGTTCAAGTGCAAATCAAATCCTCAAGTCCAATGTCAAATTCAACCAAGTTCCTGTGTTTGTGTTGGAGGCTTACTCAAATTGTAGGAAATTTCAATTTTAATTCAAGACTAAGCCTTTTTGGGCTCTTGAATTAATTGTTCGTAAAGAGAAGAATCAGGGGATAATTTTTTTTATAAAAAAAGTTATCCAGAGATTATAACTCTTATTTAAAATTAATAAATTTAATTTGTGCAATTTTTCTTGTCTTTTGTTCGCAGACACGAAATTTGTGTGCACAAATTTCTGACATGCTCGGTGGGACAATTTCTGCCTCTCATCTCTTCTCTTCCTGCAATATCCTGTTCAAAGAAGTTGACAATGGATTCAATCAAAACAAGTGGTTCCAATGTCTACTCCAAAACCGTTGCTGTGGGAGATTTGATCTTCTCCGCTTTTGCAAGTCAAGAGGTGCTATATGTTGGACCAATGACAAGGAATAAAACAAAGGCCTTAGCACAAAAGGCAAAGGAGGATCTTATTGCTGCCTTGGTGGAGATTTCTACAACCTTGCCAACCAAGGATAGTGACCATGGCGCCTATGCTACACACGTTGATGGTTTGACTCATTCAACAACTTTCGTGATGATGCCCGTGATGATGACAAACACGACAACTATTGAAGAGTAATTGGCTCACATGACCAAACTTGTAGAAGGACTCGTCGCGCATGTGCAAAGCCAAGATGCAAAGATAGCAAAACTGATGGACAATATCGAGAATGCTGATGAAAGTAGCCCTTCCGTGTCAAAGCGAACGGAAACCCATAAAGATGTGGAGACTTCTTCCAAGGCAAAAGAGACTTCAAAGTCGCATACGACAAAACATGTCTTTGTTTTTGCCGATGGAACAATTCACGTTGATCACGTCAAGGAATTTATTGAAGGAACAATCAAAGACAAGTTTGATGGAGCCTCAAAGTCATCCCACTCATACGCTAAACTGTATATTGCGAGAGTTGATGGTCTAAAGATGCCTGTTGGATATCAATCTCCCAAATTCCAACAGTTCGATGGCAAGGGAAATCCCAACCAACATATCACACATTTTGTTGAGACATGCAATAATGCTGGTACTGATGGGATGGAAATTTGCTCGTCAAGCAATTTGTACTTTCCTTGAAAGGCAATGTATTTGACTAGTACACTGACCTTAATCTGGATCCATTGACACTTGGGAGCAATTAGAACAAGAATTCCTCAACAGGTTCCATAACACAAGACGGACCGTTAGCATGATTGAGCTCTCGAATGTTTGTCAATAGAAGGACGAGCCTCTTGTTGACTACATTGATCGTTGGTGGACTCTTAGTCTTAATAGTAAGAATCGATTGTCTGAGTCGTCTGCTATTGAGATATACATTCAAGGCATACACTGGGGGTTTCGTTACATCTTACAAGTAAAACAGCTGGAGACCTTCGATAAGTTGGCAATAAAAACTCATAACTTAGAAATCAACTTTGGAGGACGAGAACCACTTGTTCCCGATCTTCGCAAAAGTAAAGAAAATTAAGAGGTAAAAAAAGGAGGTAAACCTCCTGTTAAGAGTGAGAAGAAGGAATCAATGACTGTAAGTATAGCTCCCTTCAAAATTATCCCCAAGACAACGAAGAAAGAAAATAAGAAGGTCAACGTTGCGTCAAGAACAAAAGAAGAAGCAGTTAACCCTCAAAGACATGCAAGAAAAGGAGTTTCCGTTTCTTAATTCTGATGTCCTTGGCATGTTCGATGATCTGCTGAGCTTAAATCTGATTACACTGCCTGAGATGAAGCGACTAGGCGAAGCAAAAAGGACTGACAATCCAAATTATTGCAAATACCATCGCTTGGTTAGCCATCTTGTAGAAAAATACTTTATTTTTAAAGACAAAGTGATGGAGCTAGCTAAACAAGGAAAAATTCTGCTTGCAGAAGAAAAAGCTAGTACATACGAAACCACGATTGGTTTTGGTTCAGCAAAACCTGTAGGAGTTGAAGAGCCTATTGCAAAAATTAGAGAAGCTATTTCACTAACCAGACCCTCTGTCATTGTGTTTTGGTCACTCTCTCCTGTGGAAGTTGCGCCAACTACCTTTCCCCTAGTTATTGGAGAGATTTCTAAATAAGAAGATGTCAAATCCATAGTTTCAAGACAAAACGATTTTGATGATAAAGGATGGATCGTTGTTACTCGCAACAGGAGGCGAAACTTTTATCCGTCTAATAAGACGAATAAGTCACCAACAAGGAGTAAGATGATTTGGAAGAGAAAAGTGTGAGCAACAGAAAAAAAGGGTGTTGTCTCCAAGGTTCAAACAAACTATGAATTCCTACAAAAGATTCGTCGTCCAGTTACATTGAGGGATTTCATGCCAAAGGGATTCTTCGCTGATGACAAACTAGCCTCGTGCAATACAATCAATCCCATGGATCCTCAAGATGATGAATTTGTTGATGACTTCAAAGAGAAAATCTCTATTTTTATTAAAGAACACACAAAATGGGTTGTTTCAATTAACAATAAAGACTCGTCTCTTCCACAGCATGCTGTTGATGACAACTACAAAGTGATCATAGTTCGGCCAATCAAAAGATTAGAGCTACTCAATGGAGTTTCAATTGATCATTTAGACGAAGTGAGAAATCTTGTCTATTCTTTCAGCAATAGTGATCACAAATACTTTGACCTATTTTGTGATTGTGATGCCTGTGAGCAAGCTGCTTTTTATGCTTGGTACGAACATGATGAAGCATCAAGGAAAGAGAATGTGATATCCCACATCGGTGAGAACAAAAGAAAAGAAATGATATATAATATCTTGCGTTTGGGTTACTAAATAACTTGGCTTAAGCATTTTAACCCCGTGGTTTAAAACTCAAAAGTTATTGGGTCAGCCCAGACGCAGGATGTTACAGAGAAGTCAAACAAAAAGATATCTCGGAGTCAAAAACGAATGGAAGATTTGCTCGAAGCTAGAGACCTCTCCGTTGAAAGACTCTCTGAACTTTCTGAAAAGTACGACTTTTTAGTGTACTATTCCAATTCAAAAGGTGAAACTCTATCTGAAGGTAATCCATCCTCTTCTGACCCATCTTCCCAAATTGATGACTACAAGTCTAACAATATCATCAATTCTAATGATATTTTGCTTGAAAAAGTTGATACAGACAAGAACTCTGCTATTGCTGCAAAAGTATCCATGGAATGCGCTACAACAATTGTCTTCAATAATGAATATTTATTGCTTGGATTAGCACCGCACAATCGCTCGCTATTCATAATTGGCTACACTCGTGAGCAAACGATAAATAGGATTCTAATCGATGGAAGTTCCGCGGTCAACATACTGCTATTGTGAACTTTGAAAGATATTGGCGTTTTAATTGATGAGTTGTCTAGTAGCTAACTGATGATTCACGGATTCAACCAAGAGAGATAAAGAGCTATTGGGATTATCAAACTTGATATAATGATTAATGGAATGGCTTAGCGTTACTCTACGTCATAGATGCCAAGACAACATACAATATACTCTTGAGAAAACCGTGAATCCATAAAAGTGGGATCGTGCCATCAATACTTTACTAATATTTTAAATACTCCCAAGATGGCATAATGAAAATGGTGATAGCTGATGACAAGCCATTTGCTGAATATGAGGCACATTTTGCTGATGCTAAATTTTATCTTAAGGTCTGTGACGCAAATGGAGTCAATGATCTACTATCAAGTATGAGTAAAATTCAAAATCTCGATATTTCAGATTTGACCATAAACTCTACTTTGAACGATGGGGATCATGTTACTAGGCAAAAGGTTCGAGACGCAACTATTCCATTATCAAGTGATGAACCTGTCATTCTTCGCTATGTTCCAAAGTTAAAAGGGATGGAAGAACAATTGCCTTCCACCAAGCATGTAAGTCTTGAAAAACCTAACATTTTTCGTGACAAAGTTGGATATCGTCAATAGGTCGCAATCTTCACTGAAAGGATTTGTCCGTCTATTGGAGGAACCAAAAGTTGAGCGTAACGCCCTGCCAAACTCGAAAACTAAGGATGGTTACGATCCCAATGCCTATAGGCTTTTTGCTAAAGCTGGATATGATTCGAAGAATTCTACTACATTAAATTCTTTACCACCTGAAGCTGCTGGTGAAAATGTTCATAGACTGAACTTTATTCAAAAGATGCTAAAAGAGAAAAGGTACGCTATTGAAAGCTCCAAAGCTAGCCTTGGTTATTCCTCTGAAGCACCGGTTCGAATGAAGATTAATAGGGTAAATAACCATTACATTTCTATTAAGGATGAAGCATCTTCAAACGTTGATGGTTCGAAGGCAATTGATCAATTTGGGGGCAAAATTTCATGTATTTCAGTTTTCAAAAGGTTGGGACTGAAAGGAAGAAAGGTGAGAAGTTCTCAATTGATAAAGGAAAGAGTTGACAACTTGATTGAAGGAGTTTGACCACCATCTTGTCTCCCAATCATAATATACAAAGATATAGTAATTTTATTCCTTCAAGAATGAAAAGATGTACCAATCTTATTGTGCATTGTGGAAGCGTGTTGAAAGTTAAGAAGCATACCATAGTGCACACTAGAGTTAAAGAAGATGATGAAAAGAGCATAACTTCTTGTAACCATATAGTTGCAATTGATGATGAGAGCCTTGGAGAAGAAGATGCTGAAGAAGCTCTACTTGAATTCGAAGAGGGTGTAAAGGCTATTGTAGATCAATTAAAGAAAATTAATCTGGGTACTCTCGAGCATCCACGTCCAACTTATGTGAGTGTTCTTTTGAGTCTCGAGAAAGACAATGCGTATGTTGAACTCTTGCAAGAATATCGTGATGTCTTTGCATGGAGTTATAAAGAAATGCCTGATTTAGACCTTAAAATGGCCATCCATCACCTAGCAGTTAAACGAGATGATCGTCCAGTTAAACAAGCTCAAAGGCGCTTTAAACCTGATTTAATTCCCTCAATTGAAGTTGAAGTGAATAAGCTCATCGAAGTTGGGTTCATCCGTAAAGTCAAGTATCCTACATAGATCTCGAGCATTGTCCCTGTGCGAAAAAAGAATGAAAAAATTCGTGTCTGTGTGAATTTTAAAAATCTCAACAATGTTTGTCCTAAAGATGATTTTTCACTTTCTATTATTGAGCTCATAGTTGATGCAACAATTAGACATGAGACACTATTGTTTATGGATGGTTCTACCGGATACAACCAAATTTGCATGACACTCGAAGATGAGGAGCTTATTGTATTTCATACCCCCAAAGGCATTTACTGTTATAAAGTTATGCCCTTTAAACTGAAAAATGTTGGAGCAACATATCAAAGAGCCATGCAAAATATCTTTGATGACATGCTCCATAAAAATATAGAGTGTTATGTTGATGACTTGGTTGTCAAATCAAGAAAAAGAAGTGACCATTTAAATGATTTGAGGCAAATATTTGATCGACTAAGAAGGTATCAACTTCGGATGAATCCTCTTAAATGTGCCTTTAGAGTCACCTCTAGCAAATTTCTTGATTTTGTGACTCGCTACCGTAGCATTAAAATTGATCAAGCCAAAATAGACGCTATAATGAAGATGCCAGAATTGTGAGATATTCATGACTAAAAGAGCCTGCAAGGAAGGTTGGCTTATCTCCGAAGGCTTATATCAAATTTGGCTGGGAAGTGTCAACCATTTAGCCACATTATGAAGAAAGATGTACCCTTTGTGCGGGATAAAACTTGCTCAAATACATTTAAAAATATCCAGGTATATCTCATGAAAGCACTCGTTTTGGCTACGCCGATACATGGAAATCCATTAATCCTCTACATAGCTGTACAAGAACGATCTATAGGGGCATTACTTGCCCAAAAAAATGTTGAAAGCAAAGAAGTGACATTGTACTACCTGAGTAGAATGATGACTCCGAATGAGCTTTAATTACTTTCTAATTGAAAAATTGTGCTTGGTTCTTATTTTTACTATTAAAAAATTAAAACACTATTTTCAAGCTCATATGGTATGCCTAATTTTCAAGGCAAATTTTATTAAATATGTAATGAGTAGGCCAATTCTCTCTGACCGTCTGACAAGGTGGTATCTCCAATTGCAGTAATTTGAGATCGTCTATGCTTCACAAAAAGCAGTAAAAGTGCAAGTTCTTGCAAATTTTCTAGCTGACCATCCAATTCTTGCTGAGTGGGAGATATGTGATGATCTTCTTGATGAAAATGTATTTCTCGTGGAAATTCGTCTGCCATCGAAGATGTATGTTGATGGTGCTGCTCATCGTGAGGGAACTGGTGCTGGGGTTATTTTCATAACACCCGACAGAGAAGTACTGCCGTATTCCTTTGCCTTAAGTCAACATTATTCTAACATTGTCGCCGAATACCAAGCACTCATACTTGAACTTGAAATGGCTATTGACATGAAACAACTCGATCTTCAAATTTATGGAGATTCAAAATTAGTTGTTAATCAACTCACGAGGAATTATGAAGTTAAGAAGTCAGAATTGATTCCATATTTTAACTATGCCAGACAACTCATTGGATGGCTTGGAAATGTGATCGTCATCAAGCACATACCAAGAAAAGAGAACAAGCAAGTTGATACATTAGCCATGCTCATTTTAACACTTGCGCTGCCTAGTCACGAGATGCCAGTTCCTGTGTGCCGAAAGTGGGTGGTTTTGCCATTGTTCGATGAAGATAGGTATGAAAAAATTAAAATTCGTGTGATCTCTATCCATAAAATTAAAAAAGAGGACTAGAAACAACCACTCGTCGAAGAAGGACTACTGGATGATGCACGAAGAAGGACAGATATTCGTCATCGTGCACCTCAATTCATCTTTTACAAGGATATATTATACCGACATTCATTTGATGGTATATTCTTGTGCTTCCTAGGAGAGGATGAAGTTTTTCAAACCATAGAGGAAGCTCATTCTGGAATTTATGGTACTCATTAGTTTGGTCTTAAATTGCATTTTCATGTCAAAATGATGAGTTAATATTGGCCTACGATGGCCTAAGATTGTATGAAATATGCCCAAGGTGCCAAGCCTGTCAATTCCATGGCCTTTTCATGCTTGGAGACTTGACATGGTTGGACCATTGCCAAAATTATCTGCTCAACATCTGTACATTTTGGTTGCTACTGATTATTTCTCTAAATGGGTTGAAACTGTGCCACTCAAGCAAGTGAGAAAGGAAGATGTTGTGAATTTTATTTGCCTTAACATCATCTATCATTATGGAAGTGCCCCGATATATCGTAACTGACAATGACAAGCCTTTCTCCAATAGCTTGATGGATAAATTGTGTGAGAAGTTTACATTTAAACAACACAAGTCCTCAAATGTATAATGCTCCTGCAAATGGTTTAGCTGAGACGTTTAATAAAATTTTTTACAATCTGTTAAAGAAGGTCGTGACTAAATCAAAGCGAGATTGGCATAAGCGAATTGGTGAATCTCTCTGGGCCTATCGCACCACTTATAGAACACTTACGCAAGCTACTCCTTATGCTTTGGTGTATGGTGTCGAAACTGTTCTACCTTTTGAGCAACAAATTCCATCTTTAAAGATCGCTATTCAAGAAGGGCTCATTGAAGAAGAAAATGCCCATCTACGTCTTGAGGAGCTGAAAGCTTTGGATGAAAAAAAGTTGGAGGCACAACAAAGTCTTGAATACTATCAAGCCTGTATTTCTAAGGCTTTTAACAAAAGGATCCATCCTCGTTCCTTCTAAATTGGTGACATGGTTTTTGCTGTTCGAAGACCAATAGTCATGACACATCGCACCAAAGATAAGTTTGTGTCCAAATGGGATGGACCATAGGTGGTTCGTGAAGTCTTCACACATGACACTTATAAGTTGATTGACCAAGATAGTGTGAAAGTTGGCCCGAAAAACAGAAAATTTTTGAAGCAATATTTGCAGTAAAAAAGTGAAGTGCTCTTTGGCGTACGAACCTAAACTGCATATTGCTCCTGACACGCACGAGCTAAAACTGTGAATGACAATCACTAATAGTGTAGTATGTGGTTAAACTGCTAAAACACTCCACCAAGTTTAAGGTGGTAAACAAATAGATACTCCTGATCCGCATGAGGTTAAATTGTGAACGGCAAGGAACTACGTGTGACTTGATTCCCTTTTGGGATACGTAGGCTGCTTAGGGGGCAACTCCTAAGTCCAGTTACGCTATTTTTAACACATCATGTGTTCCTTTTGAAAACTTAAATTTTATTTTAACAAAAAAAAAAAAAGAAGAATACATAAATAAAATGTACTTTGTTCACAATATTTGAACGATGCATTTCAAGTGTTCTTTTATGTTAGATAAAATTTGATTATTTGCTTTGATTCTTACATTTAATAGTTTGAAATTTGATCTATTAAGGCAAAAAAGTAAAATAAAGCATAAAAGGAGGGAGAAATACAAATGTGAAAACTGAGGACTTTTATTGATAAAGCAAAGGTACTCTAGATCAAATTACATGTTTGATGCTAATCTTTGCTAAAATCGACTACAAAAGTCTACCCAATAAAGGAATGCAAGAGACAAAGAAATGACACAAAATTTAGAGTTTGAACTCTATTAACTCCTGGCGGTTTGCCTCTCGTAGTTCCTTCATCTTCTCCAAAATTTCACTTTCTTTGGCTAGAGTTGAAGCCTCAATTTTGGTGACTTTCGCCTTCAAACTCTCTATGTTCGATTGTATTTCAGAAAGTTCCTCCTCATCTTTCTTTACTAGTGAAAAAGTTTCTTTTCTTTGAGCTTTCAAGAGTTCAAGTTGTGTCCTCAAGTCTTTTTCTTCACGATCAATGTCCGCAAGTCTGTTCATATGGGACAAAACCTTTTTAGCTTGTTGCTTCGCTAAAACTTCAGCATCATTAAGGCGGTGTGCAGCATCAACAAGTAACTTGTCATAAGATTCAACGGGAACTTTTTGTGAAAGTATGAACTTGGTGGAATCATATTGGGCAACGTTTTCAATGAAGGTTTTCAAAAGACCCTGCAAAGGTGAAAGATTGATAACATTGTCACTACCCATTTTCGCCATGATGCTATTGGCTTTGGCCTCCAGCAATGACATACGCTCCAATGGTCTGCCAGATATCTGTCCTTTGAGATTATTCCAAAACATCTGAATGTAACTTTAATGACAATCTAAGATTACACTTTTAGGACATAATTCAGAAGTTTGAGGTTGCCTTGGACATGTTGGCAAATCGAACACTTTGAGTTTCTTCCTCTTAATAGTCAATTGGACATCCAACTCTTCTTCGCAATGAACAAAGTCCAAAACTTGGATCTTTTCACTAACTTATTTTTTGGTACTATGTCTAGTGTCTTCAAGTTGAGGGGACTTAGCCACTTGTTTTGCTAGGAGTTCGAAAGCATCAGGCCCATCAATCGAGCCTTGACTAGCTTCTTAATCATCAATGAATACTAATGGTAGATCATCCAACTGCATGCAAAGTGATTCAATATTTGTCATAAAGATATCCCAGTAAAATTCAAGACTAATGTGGTATTTTCGAAAAATGAAGGAAAAAAGAAGAAATAAGACAATGAAAATAAATCTTACAATTTGTGGAAGGTTAATGTGAGGTATAGATATATCTAAAATGGCCTCAAAGAACGTTTTAGGGTCTAAGTCATTATTATCCAAAACAGATGTTGTTACCTTATTCTTTTTGCGCTTCCAATGTTGATCACTGTTGTGGAATTGCTCATCATCCTCAAACAAAGAATTGTCCATCTTCTTTCTATGAGAACTCGTGATCTTGGGATCATTAGCTTTCACAACTATAGAACGAAGGTGACAAGAGGTGTTTTTCTGAGGTGCTTCCCTGTCAATAGCATCTTTTGAGGTGGTGGTCTTGTTTTTTGAGCCTTTTGAATTTTTTTCCTCCTTCTTTGTGCTTTTGGCTATTTTCTTTTTTGACTCTTGGGTATCAATTCTTTTCAGAGGCTTAGTCAAATCCACCAGATCCTTACCCTTCGACTTCTTATGTTCCACAGTTGGTTGAAAACTTGCCACTAAGGTACTTTGACCCTCAAGTATTTATTTTTCATGAGTTTTAGACCACCAAGTTTGAAAACTCGACGAGATCAACTTGCTAGCATCTAAGGGGGAAGCAGGGAAGAGTAGCTTCGCATTGGTTCCACTATGAGTAAGATTACGCTAAAGTGTTCGACCTAATTCGTAGTTGGTGGAACGTACTTCAGCCCCAAGTTCCTTTGAAATTTCTTGACGAAATCCAAATTGCTGAGCAAATCTGTATGGGCTGTAAGGCTCGACCAAGAATTTTTCCTTAACATGAAGGACCAAGTAATTTGAACGCGCACTGAGAAAATAACCAAGTTTTAGAGTTGATAATTTGTTATTATCAACAAACAGTGCATTTTGGCTCCTTACTAGTGAAATTGCTGATCATCGCACTTTGTCACCATTATGGATAATGTTGCGAGTTTCATTCTCATCATAGCATCGAGCTCCACCTTTTCCAAAATACTTGGTCATCATAGGTACTGGTAGAGCTTCCGGAGCAAGATAATGAGTTGAAAATTACTGTGCCAACCATGCATATACGTAATGCATGGGAAAAGAAGCATTTGAATGTCTCGAAGTTGGTGAATGTGCAACCTTATTCAGTCCTCTGTATATATTAAGTAGAATTGGCACAACAAGATAAGTTTTGCAGCCAAACGCTATTATGCTTGCAGCCTTAAATGTAGTAGGTTTGATAACGTGGAGATCTTCACTTAGTAGCACAACCAACATGATATAAATGCCGCAAGATATATTTCTTCTCTTAGTTGAGTTTTAACTCCAAGAGTGTTAAAGGCATTGACTCCTAGATCTGAAAGTTTGCTCGGGTTGCCAATTTGCCAATTCAGATTTTGAGTGGACTAAGGATGGGATGTTTTCTTCAACCTCTTGGGTCTTGGCTTTTGATATTTGGGCTTCTTATTGAACCAGAAATTGATCCACTGACTAACACATACCCTTGACATGTTGGTCTCTCCTTTTTGGAGATGGTGAAAAGCTGCAAACAAATACTCTTAACTTTGAGGATGATGTCTAACTTTCTTTTCGTCAAGACCGGTTAATTCTCTAACACATAGGATAACCTCCTCGTAGACGTTGCTAACAATGGGAAGTCCTCCTAATTAGTGTAGATCCCATAACGAAAGTGACAACTCGCCAGCTGAGGTATGTAGTGTGTTAGTTTCTGGACAGCATGTCTAACAAAATGCTCGGACAATATTAGGGTTTCTATCATACGTGAAGAGTGATGCATATAAAGCTTCATAAAGGGAGGCATCTCGAAGAGTTTGCTTGCTTCTCCCTAAGATGTCCTCGAGCCATTCCGAATACTTATCAATGAAGTCAAATTCTCCGTTGAGTTTTAAAAAACTTCCCCAATGTTTTTCTCTGGAAATAATGCGCCTACCAAGAGTTTGGAAAGAGGTGGTTCTGGGATCCTTCGTATGGATAAGGGACCTCAATGAATAAACTCTTGTACCATCATCTTGAAGAATCTCTGATGACCAATTGTCTAGGTGAGGGCACTTGTGTTGAGGGCAATTCTCAACAAAATTTTCATACATGGCAGGATGGACCAATAATTTAGTTCCTTTTTCATCCAAGTTGTCATCATGATCAACAATCAAGAGGTGTTTTTGACTTGAAATGCTAAGCTCTTTAAATGTCACCATGGTGTGATCCTGAAAAGAAAAATCAACATGAGTTAGTTGAAAATTTTAATTAGAAAAATACATAGGTTATTACGGTGAATCTTAAAAATGGTGTGATGCCTAAAGCAATGATTTAGCACCACTTCACTTGAAGACTTTATCGACAGAAAAGCCAAAATAAGGCCCGTCAAAGCACCATGGATATATGAGCTTAAGCGAAACTCATCCATGTGCCATCAATTTAAGTCAAACTGAGGTTCATCCATGTGCTATTAGTGCACAAATCAAAGAAAACTTGTCAAACACTATGGAGGTGCAAATCGAAGTAAAACTCTTCAAGCACAATGAGCATGGGAATCTACAAGTGACTCGCTCAAAGATGCTATAAAAATCAATGCCTTTGGGATTTCTCAAACCTGATGAGGCCCATCATCGAAATTGATGCCTCCAAGGATTTCTCAAGTCCGGTGAGGTTATCATCGAAATTGATGCCTCTAGGGATTCCTCAAGCCCAGTGAGGCTATCATTGAAATTGGTGACTCCACAGATTTCTAAGCCTTGTGGGCTATCAACAAAATTGATGCCTTCAGGAATTCCTCAAACTCGGTGAGGCTATCATTGAAAGTGGTGCCTTCACAAAATTTCTAAACCTTGTGGGGCTATTATCGAAATTGATGCCTTCGGTGATTTCTCAAGCCTTGTGGGGCTATCATTGAAATGGATACCTCCATGGATTTCTAAGCCTTGTGGGCTATTATCGAAATGGGTACTTCCACGAATTTCTAAGCCTTAGTGGGGCTATCGTCGAAATTAATGTTTTCGGTGATATTTCAAGCCTTGTAGGGTTATCATTGAAATGGGTACGTCTACTTATTTCTAAGCCTTGTAGGACTATCATTGAAATGGGTGTCTCTACAGATTTCTAAGCCTTGTGGGGCTCTCATCGAAATGAGTGCCTCCACGGATTACTAAGCCTTGTAGGGCTATCATCAAAAGTAATGCCTCTGGTGATTTCTCAAACCTTATAGGGCTATCATTGAATCTCTAATTTTTTGCGCGTGTTAAAAAAAAATATTTGATTCAATGAAGAGAAGTTTAGTAAGTAGGATAAAAGCCACTTGCGCAAAATTGCAAAGAAAAGCCGGGCGAGAATGGATGGAACTTGCAGTGTATCCGCAATTGTCGTGGGCCTACAGTCAATTTATAAGTCAAGTTGTGAATATAAGGTCAAAATTTCGAGTACTTTGAGTAGATTGACTATCAATGTTATTAAAGAATGCAAGCTACAGATATAGGCAAAGAATATAGAAGTCCATTCTGATTCTTTAGCAAGCACGGTGCAACGGGAAAGCAAAGATGTAGCAGGATGATTAATATAATTAAAGTCAAACAATCTAATTCCAATTGGACAATTTGTCTTCAACCCAAAGTGGATGACGCAAAGATGCACAAACGCACAAAAGGTTAGTTAGGCGTGCAGCATGTAGTCATATAAGTTTGAGTCACATTCCAAGCAAATTACGATCTGTCGAAAAAAAAAAAAAAAGAAAATCGAAAGGAGGAAGGAATAATTGCAACGGAGTTTCATGCCCTTCAATCTCTTTGGAGAAATTCAACAAGCAATTGGGAGGCCCAAAGAAAACAAAGGATTCAGCAAGTAATTGGGTCAGCTAAATTTAAGTAGGGAAAATTTTTTTTCAGCAATTGTGAGGAAAACAAGGACTTTTAGCACCTGAGTTCATAGTAGTAGCGACAATAATCATTAGAAATAAAGGTGAGCAGGCGTGCATAATTAGCCATGCAATTTTTGATAGCATGAGTGATAATAAAATAGCTCAATTTTCAGCCACAAACACCAAGCAGTTTCAAAAGGCTCATGGTGACTAACAAGTTTTTGGTGATTTAAGTTAAGATAAAAAAAAATTTAGATATTAAGTTGGCAGGAAAAGATGTGGAGTTGATAGTTACCTGGAAGGCGGACCCTGGATGAGGTATTCTTCTTCAGAGTACGTTCAACTCTCGGACGGCTAGCAGGGATATTTTAGCATGAATGGTCTTCTTACATATATAACTCAGTGCAGCCAAGAGCCTTATTTCGAGTGTCAAATTTTTTTTTTAGCAATTGCGATTGTTTGAAGTCGGTTGCGGAATTGGTTTTGGGCAATTGCCAAATTGATGTTATCATGCTTTGGAATATTACATGTCTGGTGATCATTAAACAACTTGGAAACTACCGCATATAACTTGCCAAAAGTCAATGAATGTCTTGTGGACTTCCTTAGATTTATTTGACATCTTCCTTCTGTTTACCAAAGCCAAGTGACTTGGAAATTGCTGATTGCCAAATTATGCTAAGGAGGTTTCTAGAAGTTGGGTTCAAGTGATATTTCCCAATCTATTCTGCCGGCTTTACTTCAAAATCAAAAGAAGATAAAGTTTAATTGGGCTTCATTATATGGCATGCAAAGTTGCAGATATGTGTGACAAAACTTCAAGCCTCGTCTCCAATAATTGTCAAGTAATACTCCGTCGAGCCTTGAAGTGGAGGCATTTGTAGACAGTTAAATTTTATTTTAATTTAATTAGTTAAGATTAAACAAATTAAATTGATCTTGATTAAATTAAATTAAATTAAAATTATTTTATAAGTTCGGGCTTATAAATCAGACATTTGACATGTAGGCCTCAAGTCAAATTTTAATGTCTTCAAAATTCATTTATGTTTGGACCTATCAGTTGGACCATTGATATGTGGGCTTTAAGTTCAAGTATAATATCTATTAAATTAAAAGTGAATTAATTTTATTAATTCACATTGGACTATTTAAGCCAACCCATTAATTAAAGCCTACTTTAATGGGTTTCTTAAGCCACAAGTAACCCAAGTTAGTGGAGAATTCTAAAGAGTTTCCTTTTAAGCCAATTAAACCCTAATTTTGGCTATAAATAAGGGCTCCCTCCTCCTAAGTCAGGGTATATGACAAATTCTCCAAAAGCTTAGAGAAAGCTTTACCAAATTCCTTAGAGATTTTTCTCTCTCAAGTCTCTCAAGCCCAAGTTCCAGTGCAAATCAAATACTTAAGTCTAAGGTCAAATTTAACCAAGTTCCCGTGTTCGTGTTGGAGGCTTGAAGATCCAAAATTCAAGTGTTCGAGACGACAAAATCAAATCAACCATTTCCTATGCTCAAATTGTAGGAAATTCTAATTTTAATTCAAGGCCAAGCCTTTTCGGGTCCTTGAATTAATTGTTCGTGAAGAGAAGAATCAAGGGATAATTTCTTTTGTAAAGAAAGTTATCCAGAAATTGTAACTCTTATTTTAAATTAATAAATTCAATTTATGCAATTTTTCTTATTTTTT
Organism: Mitragyna speciosa; assembly: GCA_024721245.1. Lineage (NCBI taxonomy): Eukaryota > Viridiplantae > Streptophyta > Magnoliopsida > Gentianales > Rubiaceae > Mitragyna > Mitragyna speciosa. The sequence continues at coordinate 20,902,623 of CM045571.1, forward strand.
ATTCGCAAACACGAAATTTGTGTGTACATATAGCATTACTAAATCTTATAAAAAATCAGTCCGGTGATCCGTTTCTCTTTTGATAATGTAGATGACAATGAAAAAGTGATTTATCCACCGCTTGAGGTTGATATTGGAATTTTAAAATGGAGAATGCTTTTGCAGGTAATTTTATAATCACGTGCAGTAGAGTCGTTCAACCAGATCTTTTAACTATTCAATCAATTAAAGCTAAGGGTTTTATTCATCTATCCGATAGTAAACTGAAATAAAATTCTGAGTTCCTCGAGTTATTGATTTATGAATTTTAAATCTATAAACAAACAAGTAACAAGAGTATGTTCTGCGTCACATGCTAATGATAAAATTTTAAAAATTTTGTTTTGCTTTGTTAATGGATCAATTTTACAATTTGAATTCATAATTATCGTGTTACTGACATGACATCTTTCTAAGCTATAGTACTAATCAAGTTCAAGGATTAAATCAAGAATTTTACCACTAGAAAGTGAGAGTTTTGAGTGAACCTACAAACATTTAAAATACAATGAGTGTACTGTTTAACGGGTCAAAAACAATAAAGATGAAGGCATTAGGAATCAAGTACTCTTTTTATGACTCATTTAAAATTTTGCTACTGTAACATAAAATGTCTCAATTTATAGATTTTTTTTTTGGAACCATGTGGTGTTATTGACAGGATGATGTTTAAGGGTCATTAGGAAAAACTTATGATAGGACTTGCTTTTTTGTTTTTTTGGCCTTCTTTATTAGAGCTTTAAATTCTTTATTAGAGCTTTAAACTATGTCTTTAATATAGTATTATTGCATTAATCATCATACATGATTAGAGATTTTATATGAAGGCTTTTATAGAAATAGCACAAGCCAAAGTATTTACTCTCAATATTTTCACTCAATTAATATTTCTCCTCCACGAAGCATTAAAATAAACTTACAATTTCAGGTAGGCCTCTATTCTCTCTGTGTGTTTATGTGTGTGTGCACACACACATACACAAACAACTTTAAGCGTTTGTCATTTTGACGTTTGATGTTTTGAATAAAAATAACTTTATTTTTTAAGTCATAACCACTTCAAAGATGGAAATTAATGTAAACATAAAATTAGATAAATTAAATCCTACTAAACATCAACATTCTCTCAAAAGTCTTTCAGACCTTTTATGATAAGAATCAATTCTAAATTACAATATTTTGATTGGTTAGTGTACAATTTTTATTTTTTAAGAAAAATATTTTTAATTGGTCAATATGAAAATTTATATTGGGTACTAGACAGTAAAAATCCAAACTAAAAAACATAAATAATTAAAAGGGAAAAAAAGAAAAAATAGATAAGCAAAACACCAAAAGAAATCATTCTTTCAAATGTTTCATAGTCAAAGTTAATTCTCAAATTGGATGCTTTTCAAAAAATATATATATCCATGTGCAATTTCATCCAAACTTTAAATCAAGACCAGGAAAACCTTCTGTAATTTTCTAGGTAATATTTTGCAACCTCAATTTTTTTTTTACACTTAAATACACTAAACATACTATTTTTTTTAAAATTGAAATGGCAATCTTCGGTGTGTTGGAACTCTAAAGTAAATTTTATTTCAACATATCATTTAATCCAACTAATATTACTCACTCCAAAGAAATTCAAGTTTGAGAAAAGACATTAGAAACATATTAGGTATGGGTTTCTTAAATATATATATATATATATATATTAGACATAATTATTTGGCAATAAGTATGCTATAATAAGAAGAAATGACCAAAAATAATCATAATAACAAAGACTCTGAGAATCCTGCTAAAGTATTCCTTAGAAACTTCCCAAATCTTTGATATGTGTAAGATAATGACTCTCCATAAAGCAGTTTTTCACCCAGCATCAATTGTTTTTTCTTCCTTAAACGAGATCAAAGAATGCTAAACCAGATTGATTAATTGATGCAATGCCTTAATCAATTAAAAATGTTTATCAATATGTTCTTTATGTTATTATATTTACCTTCTAAAATTTCCATATATTGTTGCTCAAATACTAATTGCTTTACAGCTTATAAGATGTTCTGAAAATACAATAACCAAGAATGAACAAATAATCAAGATTTTTATACACATAAATAATTCTTTCTCAACTCTTTTCATTCTAATTTTACAGTAGTTTTTAAACTTTTATTTCCAATTAACTATGTTATAGCTTTAAATGTACCTTTTTTCTTATCTTTGTTTATAAAATTATATATAATTAGAAAAAATGTCAATAGTATATGTCATGCTTAAATACTACTGTTTTGTTTTAGTCATTGAATGTAGTCAATTGTTTTTACATATACTTTGTTGAGGCTATTTGTATAATAATAACAATAATTTACTTTGGAAATATAGTTTTTATTTTAGGATGTTTCCATTATTTTCTTTGAAGAAAAATTTTCAATTGAAAAGAAATTGTTTAAAAAGTTTTTAGATACTTCTTTCTAAAAGAATACTGAAGAAAAATTTAAAATAATTCTTATTAAATACTTTGGGAAACACTTTATAAAACTAAAGAATAATAAAAAATATATTTCTTAAAATGGGAAAAATTTTATATTTTTTATAAATAAAAAATAATAATTTTCATAAGAAAAAGAGTTAGACTTGGAACTTTTTAGAGAAGGATTTTAGACATTAAACAAAAGTAGATAAGTAGATCCTTGAGTATGTCTTTCAAAATTAATACAATCAAGAAAAAAATTTACTGGAGAACATTCTATACATATTCAATTTTTAAGACAACATGGGAAAATAAACATAAAATGAAAGTAGAAGGAAAATTCGTATTCTTAAGCAATTAAAAAATAGAACTGCACTAAAATTTCTCCGGATGATATTTAGTAATTGAGCAAAACCAAAAAGGAAAATTTTTGAAAAATAAATACACCACACTTAAGCTTTTGTCTATGTGGAGAGGTGTGTAAATGACATGTTTTATCTTCCACTATTTTTTTTATTTATTCATTTTCCTTGTTTTACTTTATTTATTTATGCACTTATTTATTTTTACTTAAACAATTTTCATTTTTTAAATACTTAATTATTATTATTTTAATTTTGTCTATTATTGCTATAATTGTTTGAATTATCATAGCATGTTCATAGTGATTGGTACGAAATTATTTAATTAGTGGTTTGTTTATTAAATAGTGGTATTTTTGACATGTTTGTTCATTTAGTAGCAATTTGTACCGAGTTTACGAACGGGAGGTACCTCGATTACCCTTTAATTTCTTTTTACGTGCTCCTATCTGTTTTCCTATGTTTTTTCATGTATCTTTGTGATTATAATTTTTATCCATGTATGAGTGTTTATTTATTTATGTCATATTATTTGCTCAAATTCAATTTTGATTATTCAAAGAAATGTAATAGATAGGTAATATTTTACTTAGAAAATTTTGTATTTAGATAGTTAATGTAATAGATAGTTTATATGTTATCTATTTAACAAAAATTTTATGTATTTTAGATAGAAAATGTAATAGATAGGCTAGATAGGTTACCTTTTATTTTTATTTTTAGATTGTAATTAGGCTTCTCCGGTGTAATAGTTAGGTTTTGTGTGCTATGTGTGCCATGTGCTTATGTGTTTTATTTGCTTTTCTTTAGGACTTTACATCTAGAATATCATGCTTATATGTTATGTTCTCCTATGTGCTGTTATGTGCTTTTATGTGATTATTGCTTCAATCTATGCTTTATTTATTTATTTGCTTTATTATTATATATGTGTGTACCATCACCACACTAGTCCAACGCTAGTTGTGGCCAATTTTGGTTTCTTCGCTAGTCCAACGCTAGCGGAGAATTTATAGAAAAATAGACTAGTCCAATGCTAGGCCTTTAGGTCATTTTAGTATTAGGATCATTTCTCGCGGTTCATTCCATGCCATTTCACACACATTTTTTTTAGGCCTTTTTCCATTTAGAATGATTTATATATATATATATACTCTATCATCTACTATCTATTTTTAAACATATGTTTAGTGCACAACATTTAGATTCCAATACACATAGAATTTTAAGTCATTTGTGTGATTTGACTAGAAATAGTCATCTACTCACGTGGGAAGCGTGGCGTACATGTCGTTCCCCCCTCCGTGAGTAGGAACAGTTAGTCACGAGTCCATTCGTCTCCCGTACCCGTTATGTTGCATCCCTACTTTCTTTGTTCACTTACTATCTATACTACTATTTTCCTTTTCTTTTGCATTCCATTTTTGCACCTATACTCGTGACTCCGTCGAGGTCTACTTTCGGATTTCGCAATTAATGCGATAATTCCGACTAAACCTAAATGGAACATTTTGTCCCTTAAAGATATTCATTTTTAGGATTAGATTTGCATTCATATAGTTGCATCCAAATGCGATAAAATCTTAGGGTTATATTAGGAAAATTTAGACTAAACCTCACAACTAGATTCGGCTAGGTTGAAAGGGTGCCTTAGGCGCAAGCCTTTGCCTTACCTTTCTTCAACTGTGAACATTTTTCTCTTGTTTTCAAAGACCTGGAGTCGTCTAAAAAGGTTTTTCTTGTTTTTTTTATATTTTTCAAAAAATCATTTCTTTAAATAAATCATTCTTAACTTTCTTATCTTTTATAAAATATTTTCGGGTGACTTGGTACACCAAAACTCAATACCAAGTGGTGACTCCTTTTCTTTACTAAAAAGCCCTTTTTAGACTTTATTTTCGGGCCCAAAAACCGTCGCATTTTCAAAGTCCCATTTTAGGCCCTTTTTCTTTTGTTTTTTCAAAATAAAGCATTTGTTTGTCACATTTTATCAAATTATCTTTTATAAAGTATTTTTTATAAAAAAATTATTTTTACAAAAAATTTACACGCTTCTTTTTCCAATAAACACAACCACATTCAATTCTCCCTTTTTCTTTTTCCGACTTCACTCACCACACTATCTAAATCATTTATTTTCCTTTTCCAAAAATGGGGCGCGACATGTGTAATAGGCAAAATAATTTGAATTAATAAATGAAGTAATTATTGCATTTTATGTAAAAAAAATTGGTAAAATAATAGAAGAAAAAAAATAGAAAGAATAGAGAAGCATTAAAGTCGGTTAAGATTTTTCTTAAACCCAGTAGGAGGTGGCCAAACCTTGGATGAAATGAGAGAACGGGTGATTAGTCACCAACAAGATTTGGACCACCCTAAATATGGTCAAACGAAAAGGAAAAAAAAAAGAGAGAAAATTGGGAGAATTGGTAGGGAAGCCGAGAGAGTGATTGAGCAAAGTTCAACAGCAAAACAAGAAAAGATAACCAATGCCAAAGCAAGAAAACTTAAAGGGAAAACTATGCCTTGCAAGGAGTGAAGGTAACTCTGCGTGACCCCTTTATGTATTATGTAAGTTACTGAGATTACAAGCCATAAAACAAGCCGATTTGGGCCAAGAAATTCCACTGGAAAATGGATAAGTTAAAGCAAAATTGAATAGAAGTTGCATGAGCCCGTGTACACTAGAGTTTTGAGTAGTCTTGGTAAATTGGCTATGACTTGGTGTAGAAAACTTAAAATTCAATGATTCTTGTTGTTTTGAAAACTAGATTCATAGAGCTTTATATAGGTATAAATATCTTGATTTGATTCGAAGTGTATGGGCCTCAAGATGACCCAAACTTTGATTGAAAATCAACTCTGAACATAAATGGGTTTGGTAGTCTGTCAGGTTGTGGTGGAAATTTAAGCAGGTTACAATTAGGTTCATGACATGGTGCCTTTTGGAAACTTGTTATATATTGAATCTAGTTTAAAAAGATGAAAATTTTATGATTTTTGGTTGAGTATAACTCAAGATATGCTAATTTGATGGGACATTGATTGAAAAACTCGTACAAATAGTCACTCACGAGCAGTTTTAGTAAATTGGTCATAACTTTGTGTAGGAAACTTGGATTTGGATGATTCTTGGTGTTTTAGAAACTAGATTCATAGGTCTTTCTAATGGCTTAAATTACATAGCCTCATTAGTTATGGTGGTGTTGTGCCCCATTTTTCGAAAGACGGAAAAAAGATATTATTTAGATTAGTGTGGAAAGAGAGTTTTTGGGATTTTTTTGTAAAATAGTTTTTTTTTTTAGAAAATGGTTTTTTGATTTTTGAAAAAATAAAGCAAAAAAAAAAAGAAAAGGGCCTAAATGGGACTTTGAAAATGCGACAGTTTTGGGCCCAAAAATAGAGTCTAAAAAGGGTTTTTATAAAAAAGGGAGTCACCACTTGGTATTGAGTTTTGGTGTACCAAGTCATCAGAAAACATTTTATTACAAAAAGTAAGAAAAATCATGAATAATTTCTTTGGAAAACGTTTTTTTTTAGAAAAATGTAAGAAAATGAGAAAAATAATCAAGAATGATTTCTTTGGAAAACGTTTTTGAGAAAAACATAAGAAAACGAGAACAATAATCAAGAATGATTTCTTTGGAAAACGTTTTTGAGAAAAATGTAAGAAAATGAGAAAACCCTTTTAGACAACTCCAAGTTTTTGAAAACAAGAGAAAAAAGTTCGGGAGTCATAGTTGAAGAAAGGGGAGGCAAAGACTCGTGCTTAAGGCACCCTTTCAACCTAGCCGAAACTAGTTGCGAGATTTAGTCAAAAATTTCCTAATATAACCCTAAATTTTATCACATTTGGATGCAACTATATGAATGCAAACCTAGACCTAAAAAATAGATATTGTTAAGGGACAAAATATTCCATTGAGGTTTGGTCGGGATTATTGCCTTAATTGCGAAACTCAAATCTAGACATCGATGGAGCCACGAGTGTAGATGCAAAATGGAATGCAAAAAAAAAGGAAAATAGTAATATAAATAGTAAGTGAACAAAGAAAGTGGGAATGAAACATAACAGGTGCGGAAAACTAATAAACTCGTGACTAACTATTCCTACCCATGGAGGGGGGAACGACATGTTAAGCTACCATTTCCCACGTAAGTAGGTGACTATTTCTAGTCAAATCACACAAATGACTAAAAATTCTATGTGTAGTGGAGTCTAAATGTTATGTACTGAACATGTGTTTAAAATAGATAATAAGTGATAAAATATATATAAAAATCATGCAAAAAATAAAAAATCCAAAAAATAAAGAAACAGTGTGTGAAATGAGGTGAATTACATATAAATGGTGTAACTAGTACTAAAATGACTTAAGGGTCTAGCGTTGGACTAGCCCATTTCTCTAAAAATTCCTTGCTAGCATTGGACTAGCAAAGAAACCAAAATTAACCACAACTAGCATTGGACTAGTGTGACGACGATACACATATATCATAATAAACAAATAAATAAATAAAAACATAGATTAAAGCAATAATCGCATAGAAGCAGATAGTAGCACATAGGAGCACATAGCACATAAGTATAATATTCCAGATGCAAAGTCCTAGGGAAAGCGAATAAAACACATAAGCACATAGCACACATAGCACACAAAAGCCCTAACTTTTACACTGGGGAAGCCTAATTACAATATAAAATGGAAAAAGATAAGAGATGACCTATCCTAACCTATCTATTACATTTTCTATCTAAAATACATAAGCTTTTGTTAAATAGACTGAAAATATAAACTATCTATTACATTAACTATCTAAATACAAAATTTTTGCTGAATAGAATATCACCTATCTATTACATTTCTTTGAATAATTAAAATTAAATTCAAATAAGTAACATGACATAAATAAATAAATGCTCACACATGAATAAAAATAACTAAACACAAAGAGATACATAAAAAAACACACATAAGAAACACATAGGAGCACAGTAGGAGCATATAAAGAGACATTGAAAGGGTGATAGAGGTACCTCCCATTAGTAAACTTCGGTACAAATGCTAACAACATGAACAAACATATTAAGGCACCACTATTTAAATAAATAAACCATTAATTAAGTAATTTAATATTGATCACTATAACCATGCCACAAAGTTCAAAACAATTCTAGCAACAATACACAAGAATTAAAAAATAATAATAATAATTAAGCATTTAGGAAGAAAATGAAGATTGTTTAATTAATTAAACAAATAATAGTAATAATAAATAAAATATAAATAAATAAATTAAAAATACAATAATACCTAATTAAGCTTCTAGCACACAAAAAATAAAAAATAAAAAAATACCAAAATAACTAAAAGAGAAACAAAGAAAACTAATTTGAGCATTAATTAGACAAAAAGACCAAATCTTAGGACATTAATTGAAAATTTAATGAAATAAAATAAAAAATGAAAAGAAATAATTAAAAGTCTTAAGAACTTAATTAAAATTTTTAATTTTTTTTACAAAAAATAAAAATTTTCCAAAAAGTTTTTTTTTTTGGTTAAAAATGAAATTTTCAGCAACATTCTATAGCAAAAATGTAATTTACAACAAACTAAAGGGTAAAATTACAATTTCAAACAATTCTTAAGGTAATAATATAATTTACAACAAGTTTAAAGGCTAAAATGTAATTTCCAGCAAGCATAATGACAAAAAACTAAAATTTTTAGAAAGTTTAAAAGCCAAATATGTAAATTCCGGCAAGCCAATGGGAATAGATATCATTTTCAGCCATATTTAAAGGACAAAATGCAATTTCCAGCAACTAGGGAGGGTCAAAATCAAATTTTTAGCAACGTTTGAAGATCGATCAAAAATGAAATTCTAGCAAACTTAAGAACTAAATTGCAATTTCCAGCAATATTCAAGGATAAAAATGAACTTTACAGCAACAATAAGCCCCAATTTGTAAATTCCAACAAGTATTAAACACCAATTTATAATTTTCAGCAACATTCAAGAGTAAAAATGCAAGTTTTAGCTACTTGGGGGGCAAAAATATAAATTCCAGCAACATTTGAGGGTAATAATGTAATTCCAGCAAAGCATAATGACAAAAAATAAAATTTCAGCAAGGTTTAGGGACAAGAATGCAATTTTCAGCAACATGAGGGACCAAATTTACAATTTCCAGTAACATTCAAGGGCTAAAAATACAATTCCAGTAAACTTAGGGAGTAAAAGTGCAAACTATAGCAAACCTAGGGGGTAAAAATGTAATTTCAGCAAGACTTAAGGGACAAAATTGTAATTTTCGGACATATTAAAATCATATTGCAATTATTTTTGGACACAATTGAAAGAAAACATAAATTCTAAGGGTCAACTTAAATGAACAAAGGCTTAAATGAAGGAAACTAAAATATTGAAGAGCATAATGACAATAACTAAGAACCTAAGGGGGCAAAACATAAATATCTAATCTGCTAAAAATAATAAACAATAAATAAGTAAAATAAACTAATCAAAACTATGTTGTTTTATGTCTAAACGATGTAGTTTTGCTAACATTTTTTTTCACCAATTTTCTCCTTTTTTTTTCTTTTCTTTCTTTTGTCTATTTCTATCTTTTCTTTCTTTTCTTCTTTCTCCTTTTCTTCTTTCTTTCTCTCTTCCTCCAGATTTCATCTCTGTCTCTCTTCTTTCTCTCTCTCTCTCTCTCTCTCTGCCCTCTCACCGTTTCTTTCTTTCTACAATTTCTTTCTGGGCTTTTTTTTTCTTCCCTCTGCTCTTGTTCGTTTTCTTCCTCCCTCTCTCTCTCTCTCTCTCTCTCTATCTCTCTCTACCCTCTCACCGTTTCTTTCTTTCTGCAATTTCTTTCTAGTTTTTTTTTTCTTCCCTCTGCTCTTGTTCGTTTTCTTCCTCCCTATCTCTCTCTCTCTCTCTCTCTCTCTATCTCTCTCTCTCCCTCTTCTAATCGAACGCCGGCTTCCCCAAAAACTCAATCTTTTTTTTTTAGTTTCTCCACCCCCAAAATTTTAACCGGCTTTCCTAATTCCTTTCAAAACCCAACTGAAAGAAACTGAAACCAACAAAATTGAGTAGGAAATCTGTAAAGAAAAGGGGAGAAAACCTCACCTTCATAGTCGAGAGAGAAACTAGCTTGATGGTGGCTATGGGGAGGCACTGGCGGTTCGTGATGGTTGTGGGATGGTGGCGCCGACTTGGTGATGGTGCGCTAGCTGTGAGTGGTGCACAGTCTCTGGATTGGTGATGGTTGGTCACCGGTGGTGGGAATTTTGGTGGTGTCAATGGGAGTTTTAGTTGGAGTTGGATATGTGATTCCTGTTTTGGGTAGTTGTTGGCTGTGACTTTGTGTGTTTGTTTGTGTGAATTGTAGTGTGTGATGCGAATGTTATGTGTGTGGTGTTTGTGAAATTAGTGCGTGTGTGTGTTTGTGATGTGCTGATGATGACGAAGTTGTGTTTTGTGTTGTGAGGGTCGTGTGAATGGAACTGGGGAGGTGTGTGTGTGTGTGTATGGAAGTGATGGTGAAGTGGTCGTTTTTGTGTAGGTGTGTGAGTTGGCCCCAAAAATAATACAACCAATATGACAATAATCAAACTTGCAAGAGCAATGATAAAGATAAAAATTATTAAGCTCAAAATAACAAACAAGAATAAAGTAAAGTAAAGAAAGAGCACATCAAAATTTTTATGGTGGTTCGGTATCAAAATTCGGTACCTACATCCACTCTCAAGCTCTTTCACTTTGAGTTTAAATCCACTAGTAGTTTCTTGAATTGTTGGTGAAGCAAACCAACTTATACATAAGGGAGGATCACTCTTGCTCTCTTTTCCTAGCTCTAGTTGAGCCAAAGTCCCCACTTTGCTCACACTAAGCTCTATCGAGACTAGCCAAGAGTTTTACACTACTCAACCCCCCACACTATGCTACAATTGAATGCTTTCACTCACCCAATTAAGAACTACTCTATCCCAACCAATTACCTCACTTAGAACTACAAGCACACACTCACACAAGAGTATTTTCCCTCTTAAAATCACTCTTTAAACACTTGTAAACTAAGTAGGCAAAGTCTCTTATCATTTCTATACATATTGGTATATATAGAGGTAAGAAAAAGGGGTTAAAATGAACTCAAACGGTCAAAAACACAATGCTAAAAAACTAGTCGTTACTGCATCCAGATGCTCATCCGAATCATGCAGACATCCGGATGGTCATCCGCATGGTCTCTGTCCAACTCATTTTGAGTCCTTCCAGCTGTCCGGACGTCCACATCTCTTCTGGTGCATTCGCATGGTCATCCGAATGAGTTTTTCTTTGCATTTTTTCATCTTCTTTTGATTCCTAATGATTTTACTGCAAAGATAACTCAATAAAACATTAGTAAACATTACCATTAGTTTGTAAATTATCAAAACTAAGATAATGTAAGACCATAAGGTCTTCAATCTCTCCCTTTTTGATGATGACAAACTAATGAGGAAAATACACAAAAAGATATAGAAATGACTCCCCCTTAGTATAAGCATATTCAAAATAGCTCAAAAAAGCTCATTTTCAAACTAGATCATCATACTAATATTTCTCTCCCTTTTGACATCATCAAAACTAAAATTCAGAGGTGTGTTTAAAAATTTATGAACAATGCTCCCCCTCATCAAATGCACAAGAAAATACCTTTTTTTTGTTTTTTTTTTTTATAAAAATCATTTGCTCTCCCTAAGTGTAAGCATCTCATATATTGGTTTCAAAACAAACACAAGACTCACATTAAAAAAATGACGGGGCAATTAAGTGATATTTTTCAAAAGTGGGATTATTGCTCCCCTCACAATGAAATTAAATGCACATGAACATAATAACATTTGACACGCATAGAATATAGATATATGTATATATTTTAAATAAATCAACAAGTATGCACAAACAAAATATTCGTTTTTACAAAAAAAATCATAAAATACATACAATATCCAATCACCACATATTCAATCACATAAACCACATAAACTATTATGAAAATAACTAATACATTTACCCTTTAATTATTAATGTCCATGCACTACCTTGTTTTGTGGTGATCTCCAAACCTACAAAAGTCAATTAATAGATTTTGGTACCCATGTCTTTTTGGGTCCAAGATTGTTAGTATAACCTTTCTCAATCTATAGATTTTGTATGTGACCATGTTGACAACAAAAATGACAAATGGCATTTGGATTTCTAATAAATGTAGATTTCATAAAACTAAAGCCATTTTTCAAAAAAAATATTATGATGCCTATTCAAAACAAATTTGCCAACTCTTTTCTTTGTAAAAATCTTTTGTTTTTTATTTTCAAGAAATGTTGAAAGTTCATTCAATCTTTTTCTCAACAAATCTTGTTCAACCCTAATTTTCTCAAAAAACTTTGTTTTCTCATCAATCTTCCTTCTCAAATTTTCATTTTTGGTATTAAAATCAACTTTATTTTTCAAATCACCATTCTCTTTTCTCAAACCTTTGTTCTCTTAGAAGAGTTTGGAATTTTCTTTTTGTAAAGTATTTATTTTGTTTTTTAAATCCTTGTTTCTAGCATAAGATATTTTTAAACTATAATGCAATTTAGCAATAAATGCTTCTAGATCATCATCATCATCATCATAATCATCATTAGAAAAAGAACTAGAAGATACCTCTTCATCTCCAATGGCCATAAAGGCCACATGGGATGTCTCATTTTCTTCTTCAAATTCTCCATCGGAATTGCAATTATCCCACGAAATTTTAAAGTTGTTGAATATTTTTCCTTTTCCTTTGACTTTTTTCATTTCTTTGTTGCTTGCACAACTTCTTCTATCATTCCTTTTGTTGATGAAGTACTTCTTTATGCCCTTAGTGATGAGTGTTAGATCATCATCATCTACATCATAGTCTTCATCAAATGAAGAAAGATCTTTATCCTTTTGAGAGGCCTTGAGTGCAATACTTCTTGTGATTCTTGCCTCTTCATCACTTTGAATTTTGCATTTAAGCTTCAATTCATAAGAAGTTAGTGAACATATAAGAGAATCAATAGGTAAAGAATTTAAATCTTTAGATTTCTCTATTGCATTGACCTTTGATTTCATTCTTTGGGCAAGGCATTCAAAATTTTCTATTCTTCTCACAAAGAGAGTATATCTTGCCAAGGGTTTCCAAATCCTTGAGAATATCATTGAACCTACAATACATCTTGTCAATATTTTCATGAGGTTTAATTCTAAAAGATTCAAATTTGGTGACAAGTAAGGCCTTCTTTTGCTCTTGAATATCATCTACATAAATCTCCTTCAATTTGTCCCATATTTCTTTGGCCAATTTACAATCTTTTATTCTAATAGACTTATTTGCATCTAAGATATTATATAATATATTCATAGCTTAAGCATTTAATGTAAGGTTAATTCTATCCAAGGGACTAAGCTCACTCCTTATTTTTGGCCTCTCCTTACCTATTTTCTCATCAAAGATTATGGCTTTGATAAGGTCCTTCAATAACAATGTACCACAATTCCATATCTATAGGTTACAAAAATATTTTCATTCTATTCCTCCAACTATCATAATTAACACTACTAAATATGGGAGGTCTAGTAATAGATTACCCTTCTAGAAATAAAGCATTATTGGCTGCCATGGATCTCTCCTAACTTGTTAAGCTAACCAAAATGGAGTCCAAGCTCTGATACCAATAGTTGGCCCCAAAAATAATGCAACCAATATGACAATAATCAAATTTGCAATAGCAATGATAAAGATAACAATTATTAAGCTCAAAATAACAAACAAGAATAAAATAAAGTAAAGAAAGAGTACATCGAAATTTTTATAGTGGTTCGGGATCAAATTCGGTACCTACATCCCCTTCCAAGCTCTTTCACTTGGAGTTTGAATCCACTAGTAGCTTCTTGAATTGTTGGTGAAGCAAACCAACTTGTACATAAGAGAGGATCATTCTTGCTCTCTTTTCCTAGCTCTAGTTGAGCCAAAGTCCCCACTTTGCTCACACTAAGTTCTACCGAGACTAGCCAAGAGTTTTACACTACTCTAACTCCCACACTATACTACAATTGAATGCTTCCACTCACCCAATTAAGAACTACTCTATCCCAACCAATTACCTCACTTAGAACTACAAGCACACACTCACACAAGAGTATTTTTCCTCTTAAAATCACTCTTTAAACACTTGTAAACTAAGTAGGCAAAGTCTCTTATCAATTCTATACATATTGGTATATATATAGGGGTAAGAAAAGGGGTTTAAAATGAGCTCAAATGGTCAAAAACACAATGCTGAAAAACTAGCCGTTACTGCATCCGGATGCTCATTTGGATGCTCATCCAGATCATGCAGACGTCCGGATGGTCATCCGCATGGTTTCTGTCCAACTCATTTTGAGCCCTTCCAACTGTCCGAACATCCGTATCTCTTCTAGTGCGTCCGCATGGTCGTCCGGATGAGTTTTTCTTTGCATTTTTTCATCTTTTTTTGATTCCTAATGATTTTACTGCAAAGATAACTCAATAAAATATTAGTAAACATTATCATTAGTTTGTTAATTATCAAAACTAAAATGATGTGAGATCATAAGGTTTCAGTGTGATTGGTGAATTGGTGGTGAAGTGAGGTGTGTGCAGGTGAAAATGAGAGTGCCGAAAGAGAAGAGAGTGAATTGTGTGTTTGTGAATGCAGGAGAAGTGTGGAGAGTTAGGGGAAGTGGTAGGGGAATGGAGAGTATTCTGTGTGCAGGTGAAGTGAGTTGTGAAGAGAGGGAGGGAAATATGTGAAGTCTGTGTGTGCAAGTTGAGAGTTGTTGTGTGTGATGTGAGGGAACCGAGAGATGGAGAGTTTTGTGTGCCTGCAGTGCAGGTGTGGTGAGGGGAGGGCAGAAAGTAGAAAGAAATTTGAGCAAATCTCCTAAAATCTGATGAAGGGATTGCAAGTGGAAAGGATGATGTGATTAATCTTGGGAAGAAGATGATGAGTGTAGGGAGAGTTGGTGATATAGGGTCGCTGTCAAATGATGGTGTTTGGGTAAGAACATGACTGATTAACAACCATTGCAGGAAGCAAACAGCAGCAATCAACGTTGCTGCTATTTGGCTATTTTTTTGTTTTATTTTTATTTTTATTTATTTATTTTTTAATAAATGGATGAAATTTGTAAGGAAAATAAAGAAAAAAAAATTAAAAATAAAATAAAAGACACTTGGACTCCCTAATATTAATAAGAAAATACTAGCATTTAGCATTGATTGTGGAGTTTAGGTTACTATCAAAATCATGCACAAATCAACACAAACAAATAATAAAATTTATAACCTAATACTCGTTCCGCAAGTGCACGGGTCAATTGTAGATGTGACGAGTATTAGGGTTGATTCCACGAGAAAACGTGAACTAATAACTACCAAAACTACTAACTTGCTTTATTATCTAGACAATCAAATTTTGTTGGTGAAGAAATGGTAGGAAAATCAAGTTCAAGTAGACAAAACAATGAAGAAACAAGTTAAGCAAAGTTGACTAGGCTTAGGAATCCACTAAATACGAAAGTTTAGCTTATGACCATTATGTGTTTATTCAAGTTTAGGATTCAATTCTATTTTTACTCCAAACTAGATCTCTCTATGAATGGAAGACTATTAATACATGAGTTTTCCTACTCTCGTGGTAAAGTCTAGCATGCATTAGTTCATTTAACTTATGAATTGTGGCTTTAAACCTTAATCCACCTATGTGAATCACTACTCTCGTGAGATTCAACATAAGTTTCATTTACTCTTTCCATTGTTAAGTGCAAATCTCTTTGTCAAATAACAACTAGATGACTTGAAGTTGGTAACTAATCAACAACAAGTGTTAAGACCAAGTAAATAAATAAACAAGAATAAATAGGCCATAAACCAATTCAATCATGTTAGAGTTTCATCCTAAACCTAGTTGAATCAACTTAGTTCAACATATTAAAGATAAACTTAAGTACATAATCTAAAGTAAACAAGTATGCATGAATGAAACTAAAAGGAATAAGGTTAGAGTTGCTCATTGGTTGGATGAATTTGGCTCCAAAACTTGTCCTTGCATTTCATCAAACATGTTAAGTACAAAGTAATTCCTCCAAAGTCTTGTTAGAAGAATATGACTTCTCTTACTACAAAACTAAGAAAGGAAATCTACCCTAAGTATTTACAAAGAGTACTCCTCCTACCAAACTATAATTCTAGCTTTCTCAAGCATCAAACTAAGCATAGAATTAAGTCTAACAAAGGCATGTATTTATAGAAATAACTCTTACTCAAGTCCTTGTCCAAGTTGGAGACATCATGATGAAATTTGATTCCTTTGGCCTCCAAAGTCTTCCTTGAGCTTTGTGTTATCTTCTAGGGCTTCCCAAAATGCAACTGGACTGTTGGAATTATCTCTAAAAGTTGTGTGAACAAGTTGCAAGTTGAAGAGAGCCGAAATCTGCAAGTTGGTGTCGATACGCGCCTGCGATACGAGGATGGTCTGCTGCGTATCGTGTGCCGCGTATCGCTCCTTTTTTACCATTTTGCCCTTTTTAATTTTTTGTTATTCCTATAATGCCCTTGAAACATTTTTCCACCCTTTGAACCAAAATTTGCTTGGTAGATTTTGATGAAGAAAATAATTGCCGGAAATTCCAAGCTTAAATGATCAAATTAGTACAACTTGAATCAACCTTGAATTTGATATTCTTTGAGCTTCAATTGATTCAAATTGCGTTTAATCATCATTTTCCTGCATAATCAAATAAATTTGGACATTAATTTGCTCAAAATAATATTTTTGCCTCAAAACTCAAATTTTCGGACCAAAAACTCTAATTTTGGAGCAAACTTTGATTTGATGATAAATAATAAAATTTAGCCATTCCAATATTAAAATTACTAAAAACATGCTAAAAACATACTTAAAACATATATAAAATATTATACAAAAATAGATAAATTCATAACTTATCAAGCATTATAGGAATAAATAAATGAAATTCACCGTAAAGTTCAAAATTAATATAACATTGAAAAACGTGCTATTAATAGCAAAAAGATAAAATATTGACATAAACACCGAAACAATCTCTAAAAATCATAAAATTTATATAAAAAATTTATGAATATATAAAACTGTGCATATAAATTTTTCACTTGAAAATTCTCATAAAAAGAGTGCATTGGGAAATGTGCCATTAAGTTAAAAAATACTAAAATTTTAAATAAATACTAAATGACTCCAAAAAATCATTAAAATTAGAAATAATGATAAAACAGTAAAAATTATGTATTTAAAAAATAAATTAAAATAAAATAATATTTACATGGTGAAATTACTATTTTGCCCCTGATACGACTATTTAGTCATAGTATATACAAAAATTGCAATCGACTCCTGAAAAACAAAAATACCCCTAAATGAAGTAACACACACATTTTTACAAATGGTGTGTCAAAATTTCGTGTCTATAGGTGGAATACCAAAATTCTTAAGAATTAAACTGAAATTTCAAAACTGTAGTAACAAGTTTGATGAACAGCCAAATTGTGACACAATTTTGAACTTGTTTTTGTTAGAATTTGAGCTAAGGTTCTCCGTAAAAGTTGTAGATTTTGAAGTGTAATTTTGAACCATGTAACCTCCATATCCTAGTTCTTAGTTGATGAGTTGCAAAGTTCACACGAAGTGGCTGCAAAACCAATCTTGTGCAAACAGGATTGGTGATAAGCCAAATTTGTGGCTCATTTTCAACTTGCTCCTGTTTGAATTTAAACTAGTGTTCTTCACGAAGATTGTAACCCTTAAAATGTAATTTCTTGCTAGATAATCAGAGCCCTCAAGTGATTTCTCTATTGAAAGTTATATTGATCTAAGTTCTAGTAGTTGGTTGAATTGAGAATATGGTAGGCATTCTTCACTAAGTTGGTTTTGAGTTGGAATTTGAAGTAGATATGGTGCTTGTTAAGACTTTTGGTCTTCATGAAAAATGTTCCAAATTGAGTCTAGTTTATAGAAGTATTACAAGTGAAAATTTTTGATAAATCAAATTTTAGTTATTCCCAGTCTCTAAGAGTTTCCTTAGAAATCCTAAAATTTTAATAATTTGTCTCCCTAATTTTAATCCAAATATTAATTATTTCATTTTTAATTAATAGGGATTTCGGATAGAGGAACTCAAGATCATTTAAGGATTTTCACAAGCAAATAAACCTACCAGTGAGTGTCCTAAACCTCATTTTTTACTTGCAAATTACTACTTTACAAATAATGTGACTTGCCACGTTACTAAAAGCGAATGTTATTACAAAAGTTACAGGACTAATTGTGTCTCCTAAAATTCATTTTTTAGTTTTATTTACAACTACTATTTTATGAAATTACATGACCTGTTGATAGTACTTTGCAAGGATGGATATGTTGAAATTATATTGCTTAATACTGTACTTGTTAGTGTGCTTGAACTTACCATGAACCCAGTTGTGTACTTTATCACATTGGGAAGTACTTATTCTTATAAAATGCACATGCGTATGTTCATGATTATTGAATGCTAATAGTATGCGATATAAGTCCTGTTGTGTACTTTATCACACCAGCAATACTTGTACTTGTTAAATTCAAAATTTGCTTGTGCATGATTTGGGGTCCAACTTTGAGTAGTTGGTCTTAGCTGAGTCAGTAACAGGCCTGGATCACCAAGTTCTGACTACTTTGGTCTCTCAACACCTTCCTATTTGCAAGGAGGTTTTGTAGGTCAAGGGAGTGTATGAGAAAAGTACTTAGGCAGAACTTGACCTACCAAATCGGCGAGTGCCGGAGTGTCACGGGCTGTCTTAACCCAATGCCCTGCGACTTGCCTAAACCCATTGAGTCCATTGCCCAAGTAAGCACGTCATTGCCTTCTACGCTCATGCACACGCCTGTGTTCGCACTTGGTGCCGTGCGTTCATTGCCTGTCGTATTCATGCTGTAGCCCGCACTACCTGTCGTGCCCTTGCTGTGTCTCACGCCTAGCCATGTTCGTGGCCAAGTTGCGCACCCATCCATGTTTATGTTACCATGCCAAATGCCGATCGTTAATTGTTCGAGGATCCCAGGACAACAACCAGCCAGTTATGGAACAGATCGCGCTAGCCAGGAGGACGACGTCGCACGCTGGGCACTACCCAGCACCCAGGAGCCGTAGGACCTGCCGGTCACCAAACGGTGCCAAACTCACCTA
The DNA here is from genome assembly GCA_024721245.1 of Mitragyna speciosa. NCBI lineage: Eukaryota > Viridiplantae > Streptophyta > Magnoliopsida > Gentianales > Rubiaceae > Mitragyna > Mitragyna speciosa. The sequence goes on from CM045571.1 coordinate 20,921,778, forward strand.
GGATGAAGAACCTAGTATTCGAAGTCTAATGATGTAATTTCAGGTGTTAGTTCAACCTGTACTTGTAAATAGAGTAATTTATGTATTTTTTCTTTTGTACAGAAAAGTAATGTCTACTCTTGTCGCTTAAACTTATTTTGCTAGGACTACTATAGGGGGCAATAAAGAGTTGGATACGAAGATGATTGTAAAGCATACTTGTAATTCTAGCGATTGTTTAATAAAATCTCTTTTTCTACTTCACCGTTGTGCCTCTAAAGCTTTTATATGTATGTGTATGCTATAATTGGGATTGTGACACACAGTTGGTTGAGTAGGTAGAAGTAACGTATGGGACGTTACTTGCCTCACGGCTCGTTACATTGTGGGAATACAATCAACCCGTGACAATTGGTATTAGAGTCCTGGTTGAGATTACAAGGAAAACTATATTCGAGGATAGCTACACACTGAGAACGTATTGATCCCTTAGAGGAGGCAATCAACCGTCTCTCTATAATTTGTGCGCGAGGATGGGGTCGTTCCCCTTGACCTGTGAGTAGGTCAAGCTGAGACAGACCTTGCCCACTTGAGTGTGGACCTTGAGAGGGAGCAAGGGACCACTCAAAAACTTGTTGTGGAGACACAGGCTCTTGGGGAAAGAGTCATGGAGAACACCAATGCAATTGCGAAATTACGAGCGATGATGACAGAACTTCGTGCGAAGGTGCAAATTCTCTAGTTGGCGGTGGCCAACAACACTGCTGTGGCCAATGCTCTCGAGATGGTAAAGATATTTAATAGGCCAAAAGTTCGCAAGCCAAAGGCATTTGGCAGGGCACGAGATGCAAGGGAGATTAAGAATCTCTTGTTCGACATGGAGCAGTACTTTGAGGCAACTAACGTCGAGAACGATGCCGCAAGGGTGACAACTATATCCATGTACCTATCGGGTGACACGAAAGTCTAGTGGCGCACCTAGAAAGCTGAAATTCAAACGGGACACCTCCAAATCAACAATGAGATGAACTAAAATAGAGGATAAAGCGATAGTTCTTCCTCCAAAATGTTGAAGAATAGGTCTGCCGTGCCCTTTGTGGATTGAGATAAACGAACACGATACGAGAATATGTAAAGAGCTTCCAGACCCACCTGTTGAACATAACGAATATGTTAGAGAAAAACAAGTTCTTTTTCTTCAAAGAAGGCCTGAAGCCATGGGCAAACGAAGAGCTACAATGAGCGAGGGCTGAGGACCTAGGACTCAGCCATTGCTCAAGCCTGAAGGGTTAGTCGACTACCAGCTAGAACTGAAAAGAGAAACAAAGTCAGCGACCAACTAGCCCAAGGGGTCGGGCAACAAATTCAACCGACCGAAGAGGGAAAATGTGGGAGAGATTGACCCTCCACATTAAAAAATGATGCATAGGCAGGACAACAGAAGGGTTGAGGCCCGAGCACCAGCAATAGTGGGAACCAACAAAAAAGAATGTGCTAATTTGTGATGGTTCTCACCGAATAGCTGAATGTCCGAAGAAAAGACTCTTGAATGCGCTGTTGGAAGACGATAACCACTCTAGCCAAGAAGAACCGCCTTTAGAGGAAGACGATGGCGAGGAATTGTTCGACTAGGAGGAGCAGGATGCTATGGGAGCACTGTCGTACTATTGCAATGTATTTGAGAGCTCTACTAAGAAGATAAAGGCCAAACAAACCCTAGAGGATAAAATTAACATGGTGATCGTCAAGGTTTAGGCAAAGGCCCCAACTAAGCACAAGAACCGCGCTGTTACCAAAACAAGTAGCCCGATCACGGAGGAACAAGCTACATCGACCCTTGAGGATGATGAGATCGAGCAGGTCAGGCCGATGCGAGGCAAAAATAACGGCCTGAAGTATGTGGACCTGAAGGTAAATGGGAAGTCAATCCGAGCAATGATTGGCATATGAGCGACCCATAACTACCTCTCTATCATTGAAGTGGAACGATTGGGTTTAGAGTTGAAAAAGTCCATAGGCAGGGTGAAGGCAATCAATTCTGCAGCCCAACTAATTGTAGAAGTGGCCAAAGAAGTGTCTGTAAAAATTGGTTCGTTTATAGCGTGAACTAGTTTCTCAGCGTTAGGATAGATGACTTCAAACTCATCATCGGGTTAGAATTCTTGTGGGACACACGAATTGCCATTTACCCTCATGGCAATGCTCTAATCGTTTTAGGTGACAATCCATGTACGATTCGAGCGTCAGTGGAACAAGTTGGTGGAATGAATCTCTTGGCGATGCAACTAAAAAAAGGCCTAAAACGAAGAAAAATAACGTACTTGGTGCATCTGCGCTGGGAAGAAGTTGAGAAAAATTTGGACCACTGCCACAATCAATTAAACGACTGTTGGCAAAATTTGAGAATATAATGCCAGACGAGCTGCCAAAACGCCTTTTACCAAGGAGAGAAATTGACCATAAAATTGAGTTGGTTCCTAGAACCAAACCTCCAATTAGAGCCCATTACAGGATGTTGCAACCAGAGCTTGCAGAACTCTACAAAAATGCTCAAATCAAGCATAATTGTCCTTGCAAAATTACCATACGAAGCGCCAGTGCTATTTCAGAAGAAACATGATGGGACGCTTCATATGTACATGGATTATCGGGTTATAAATAAGATCACGGTGAAAAATAAGTACCTGATTCAACCGATTACTGATTGCTTTGATTAGCTCCGTCATGCCAAATTTTGCATAAAGATCGACCTGCGATCGGGATACTGGCAGATTCACATCAAATAAGGAGATAAGTATAAGATGACTTGTGTGACCAGATATGGGGCATATGAGTTCCTGGTGCTGCCATTTGGGCTAACTAATGCCCCAACCACTTTTTGCACATTGATGAACCAAGTACTCTAGGAGTTTCTTGATCAATTTATTGTGGTGTACTTGGATGATATCGTGGTTTACAACAACACACTAAAAGATCATTTGGATCACTTGAGGAAGGTACTGACCTGACTGGAGAGCACGAATTATATGCGAAACCTTCAAAGTACTCATTTGCTCAATAGCGGATCGAATTCTTGGGATATATCATCGAATCAGGCAAAATTCGTATAGATACCAAGAAAGTCCAAACTATCAAAGAGTGGAAGCCACCAAGCAGTGTCACAAAACTTCGTTCGTTCCTTGGCTAGGCCAACTACTACCGTCATTTTGTAAAAAATTACTCCAAGATAACCCTACTGTTGGCAAACTTGCTCAAGAAAGAAAACACATGAAACTGGGACATCCATTGCCAGGTAGCTTTTGAATGACTAAAAATGAGCATGTATGCTAATCTCGTGCTTGAACTGTCCGACATGTCAAAACCTTTTGAAGTGCACACGAATGTTTCTAACTTTGCCATTGGTGAAGTATTGATACAGGAAGGTCACCCTGTGGCTTTTAAGAACCGAAAATTGAATAGAACAGAAGGAAGATACTCTGCACAAGAGAACGAGCTACTCGCTATAGTTCATTGCTTACGTCTTTGGAGACATTACTTGTTAGGAGTACCATTTGTGGTGAAAACGGACAATACTACTGTGAGCCACTTCTTGACGCAACCCAAGCTGAGTGGCCGACAAGCACGGTTGCAAAAGTTATTGGTAAAATTTAACTTCATGTTGGAGTACCGAATAGGAAAATCAAATCAAGTAGCGAATGTACTAAATTAGCGATCAAACCTAGCAATGATCTGCCATGCCACTGCCTTGCATGGGAGTCAAATTTCTACCAATATCAAAGATCAAATACAGAATCTCCTACTGAAAGATCCTAATGCACAGTATTTGGTGGAACTCATAGAGTAGGGTAAAGCAAGACAGTTTTAGTCGACGATGGCCTCTTACTAACTAGGAAGAACCTTCTTTATGTCCCAAAAAGGCAAAAAATTGTAGAGAAACTTGATTAAGAAGTGCCATGATACACTATAGGCTGGACACCCAGGAATGGAACAAACATTGGCTTTGGTGCAACAAGAATACTATTGACCACAAATGCAAGATGATGTGGATTGTTATGTGCGGACCGTCAGAAAAAGGGTGGGCTACTAGATCCTCTTCCGATCCCAACTAGGCTTTGGGAAAGCGTATCTCTCGACTTCATCATTGGCTTACCTAGAGTGGGAGATCTTGCAACAATTTTGGTAATGGTCGATCGCTTTTTCAAGTATGCCACTTTTATACCTATACCCCGATTTGTCATAGCAGAGAAGACTACTCAACTCTTCTTCAAACACATTATAAAGTATTGGGAAATTCCACGTTGTTAGTTATTGGGATTCATGGTTTATTGACAACTTTTGGACCGAACCGTTCAAAATTCTCGGGTCCAAACTGAGCATGAGTTCCATGGTGCACCCAGAATTTGATGGCCAAACAGAGCGTTTTAATAGAATGTTGGAAGAATACCTTCGACACTTTGTGACAGCTAATCAGAAAAATTGGGTGAAATTATTGGATGTTGCCTAGTTATGCTTTAATGATCAGAAGAGTTCTTCAACCAACAAGAGCTCTTTCGAAATTGTTATGGGGTAGCAACATCTATTACCACATACGGTGGATATGGCTGAAAAATCTAAGTTCCCAAGAGCGCAAAACTTCTCTCAAGAATGGAAACGGAATGTAGAAATCACTCACGGTTTTCTTGAGAAAGCTAAGAAACGCACAAAGAAACACATAGACTAGGATCGGTGCTTCATCGAATTCCAAGTGGGAGATAAAGTGATGGTAAAGCTGCCAAGCTAACATCAGAGCCAATACATGAGAAACAGGGATGTCCGCCTTTTGTAAAAATACATCGGCCCTGTGACTGTGTTGAAGTGAATTGGTAAAGTGGCATACAAAGTTGAAGTCCCAACTTCGTGGAAAGTGCACTTGGTTTTCCATGTTAGCCTTCTAGAGCCCTATCATAAAGATATGGAAGACCCATCCAGGGGACAGAATGCACGAAAAAGTCTCAACATCCAAGCCCAAGGGAAAAGAGTTCCTGAAGCTATTCTTGATGATCGGGTCACCAGACACAACCGCAGAGATCATAAGGAGTACCTTATAAACTAGTAAACGAAGAAAATTCTTGGGAACGAGCAACAAACCTCAAGGCCGTCCAACATATGATTAATGCTTACAATGTTTCAAAGGCTCCGAGGACGTCGCCAAATCAGGTAGGGGAGAATGTCACAGGCTACTTTAACCCAATACCCTACGACTTGCCTAAGCCCACTAAATTCGTTGCCCAAGTCGGCCAATTGCTGCCTTCCATGCTTGTGCGCACACCCATGTTCGCATTTGGTGCCGTGCATTCGTTGCTTGTCGCACTCATGCCACAGCCCATGCAACCTGTCACGCCTGTGCCGTGTCGCACACCTATCCATGTTCGTGCCACCATGCCAAATGCCGATCGTTCATTGTTTGAGGATACCAAGATGACAACCAGCCAGTAACGGAACAGATCGTGCCAACCACGAGGAAGACATCGCACGCTAGGTATCTCCCAGGACCCAGGAGCCGTGGGACCCCCCGGTCACCAAACGGCACCAAACTTACCCAGGATGAAGAACCTAGCACTAGAAGTCTAATGATGTAATTTTAGGTGTTAGTTCATCCTATACTTGTAAATAGAGTAGTTAGGTGTTAGTTCATCCTATACTTGTAAATAAAGTAGTTTATGTATTTTCTTTTTTGTACAGAAAAATAGTGTCTACTCCTGTCACTTCGAGTTATTTTGCCAGGATTACTATATGGGGTGACAAGGAATTGGATACAAAGATGGTTGTAAAGCATACTTGTAATTTTTGTGGTTGTTTAATGAAATCTCATTTTCTACTTCACCGCTGTGCCTCAAAAGCTTTTATATGCATGTGCATACTGTAATTGGGATTGTAACATACAATTGGTTGAGTAGGCAGAAATAGCTTGTTGAATGTTACTTGCCTCACGGCTCATTACGTTGAGGGAATACGATCAACCCATGACACAAAGGCAATAAAATTGGTGAAGGGTCGAAGGCCAATGTACTTGATTCGCCCGTGGGTAGTACTTATCGTGACAAGCATGTAATCTCGAATAGTGTTGTACCGGACTTTGAGTGGTATATTTTGGACTCGATCTTAAATGGTATTAGATCTGATCTTGAGCTTGACTCGATCATGACCAGTACTTGACATGATTTTGAGCGGTACATGACTCGGTCTTGAACAGTACTTGACATTATTGTTAGTATCTTTTCTGATCATATGTTTACTTGATTTAACATTTGTTCCCATATGTGTAAATCCACTTTTAAACAAATATGCTTTAAAGAATTTTTTCGACTAGATTCAAAAAAAAAAGAGGGGGGACCTCACTGGGCTTTAAACTCATCCTTGTTTAAACTTGTTTTCCTTATAGGTATCTAACCATGGAAAGAGAAAGAGAGGGCACAGGAGAAGAGTTTCCTAGAATAGTACTGTTAAATAGGTGAATATATTTGAGACTTAAATGGCACAAGCAATGCAACTATTTTTGGAGAAATATGTAAATTTTAAAATTTAACTATTTGAGACCTAGTGCGAGCCAGGCAGGCATCCCGACCAGGGTTCGGGCTAGGCCCTAGTTGGGGGCATCCCAAAATAACAGTTACATATATTTTTATATAACCAGTTAAATGTAACTATATTATAAACATATATTTATAGTTATAAAAACCAAAAGTTGAACAAGATAAATTGAAAAACAATGTCAAATAAGTATGTAATTTGTAAATAATAGCTTTTCATCAATGAGAGTTTCTAATATACATGAAATTTGAGTTTTGCATGAAAACAAAATGGCCTAATTCACGCTCAAAAATATTGGTTGTGTTTGGATAGCATTTTTTGGAGATTTTTGGGAAAATTTTTTTGGAATTGTGTTTGGCATGTTGAACATTTTTTGGTCAAAAAGTCAAACATTTTTTGGTCAAACTTTTTAACTAAATTTTCCCACCAAGTTTTCATTTTAAATTTCAAATGAACTTTAGAGACTTTTTCACAATTATTCACAAAAACAAGCATGTTTATGTTCAAAATTTGTTTAGAAAAACTAGAAAAATCGCGAGTAACAAAATGAAATCCATTTTCAGTGGATTTTGAGGTTGGACAACGAAGTGGACGACAAAAGCGGATGTCCGCTTCAGAGATAGAAATGTCTTAGTGAACACTTTACAAAACTAAAGAACAATAAAACATATATTTCTTAAAATGGAAAAAATTTTATATTTTTTATAAATAAATAATAATAATTTTCCTAAGAAAAAGAGTTAGACTTGGAAATTTTTAGAGAAGGATTTTAGACATTAAACAAAAGTAGATAAGTAGATCCTTGAGTATGTCTTTTAATATTAATGCAATCAAGAAAAAAAATTTACTGTAGAACATTCTATACATATTCAATTTTTAAGACATCATGGGAAAATAAGCATAAAATGGAAGAAGAAGGAAAATTCGTATTCTTAAGAAATTAAAAAATGGAACTGTACTAAAATTTCTAGGGATGATATCTAGTAATTGAACAAGACCAAAAAGGAAAATTTTTGAAAAATAAATACACCATGGGTCCGTTTGGTTGGATGTAAAATATTTTCCTTAAGAAATTATTTTCCTTAGAAAACATTTTACATGGAAAATGTCATTTTCCCTACCTTTTTCCGGTGTTTGGATGGCAATGTGAACATTTTTTCAATATGGAACTTTTTTATATTTTTTAATTTTTTTATTGTTAATATGAGTTAAAAAGACTAATAACAATTGTAATGGATGTTTGATAAGTAATTAGATTTAACTATATATTGTTTTGTTTATAATTAATCTTTAAAAAATATAATGGTAAAATATATATGACTATAATTATATTACTATGGAGCCCAATATAGTGAAAATTTTAGTTGATAAGAATTAAAAACAAAAATTAGTTTGGCAATTGAAGTTAGAAAAATAGGTACTTAAGGTTTCACATTATTCTTGAACTCATAGGAAAATAACTTATACTCATTTAAGTAGCTAAGTTATTTTCAGCCAAGGAGAGGAAAATTGAAAAATATTTTACACAAGAAAAATATTTTCTTGTGTTTGGCACTGAGAACAATTATGAAAATATTTTTCAAAAAAATATTTTCAGTCCAAACAAACATACCCCACATTTAAGTTTTTTTTTTTTTTTTATGTGGAGAGGTGTGTGAATGGCATGTTCATGAGTATGTCTATTTTCTATTTTGTTTCTAATCCACCTTATAAGTATAGTAGTTATTAATATTAAATTAATTTAATAATCTCAAAATTTGGGATAAATTTCTTTCAAAATTCAGATTTATTATTAAAAATGTTAAGCATCATACACGATGTATGTAAGAATAATACATTTTTACTGTAAAACATCTTAATTTTTACGATATGATACGAACTTGAAAAGAATTAATTTTTCTTATTTTAAAAAATTAACTAAATTATGAGTTCAAAATTCTTTAATTTGAACTTATTTTTGTTTTTTCACTTTTACTAATACTCTTATCCATATCCACTATTACTTTAGGCATTAATAGTGAGACCAATTAGGAGGATTAGCGTCTTTATATCATACAATTATTTAAAGGTGTTGTATAGTAGCAAGATCTGAAGAACAACATGCTTGAGGATTTCTTTTAAGAATTTGCACTATAGTGTATGTCCTTTTTTACTTTATAATGGAGTATATCATATAGGTTATTCAATCAAATTTCCATAATTATATGTTGCTCTCTTACACGGCAGTGAGACATTAAAAATAAATATTTAGTTAAAATTACTAAGTTCAATACAACTCTTTTATGCATATTATTTTTTATTGGAAGTTCCAAAGTTAGTAGACTACGAGGCCTTCATATTTAAGTTTTCATTTGTTTTCATATATTTAGCAATCATATTATGGAGTCTCTATTTAAATTATAAAATTTGTTAATTTAATTTATTCTCAGTAAGTACTCTGATGAAGTTTCAAGTATGATAAAATTTATGGTTTAAATGATTGAATAGTGTGAATGTTTTAGAAAATAATTGTTACTATAAGTATGCTTTTAGTGTATGTAGTTCTAGAACTTTCAATTGAGAAATAATAGCACGAAGAGAAAAAAAAAAAAGAAAAGAAAACAACAAATTTGGAGATAACTATCAAATACATACTTATATAATTCGTTGACTTGATAGCACATACACACTTTTTTGTGAATTCTCATCTTCCGTCATCCAATATTTCACCAAAGCCCTTGAAAAATACCTTTCTCTTGTATTTTAACTCCATGTGAAGTTGTTAAATTTAATTATGCATACTTATTAACGCACTAATGCAATAGTACTTATGGCTTTACTTGTGTTAATTGCATTTATATTATAACCTCAAAGTATTCAATTGAACAAAGTTTATGAGCTCATTCTTCAAGAGTTTAAAAATTAATAGATTATATTTTAATAATTCACTCTTAAAAAAATAAAAAAAAGGAGACTGCCACTAATTAGCCTTTATGTCAATGATCAATCACATACTTTTGAATTGTGTAAAGATGATCTTAAATTTAACAATAATTTTACATCTAAGTGATTAATTAGAATAGCAATTATATGTAGATTTTCAATTAATTGATGAATTAGAATCTACTTTCTTTCTATGAGAGTTGGAAGTGCATTTGATGTTTATTTATATTTTTGCTAAGACATGATTTTCAATAATATGTGTAGCTAAGAAAACTTGTATATTTAAAAGATAGATAATCAATATAAGGATATTATCAATCATATAAAGTAACCATTAAATATATTTTTATATAACCAGTTAAATGTAACTATATTATAAACATATATTTGTAGTTATAAAAACCAAAAGTTGAACAAGATAAATTGAAAAACAAAGTCAAATAAGTATACAATTTGTAAATAATAGTCTTTCATCAATGAGAATTTCTAATATACATGAAATTGAGTTTTGCATGAAGACAAAATGGCCTAATTCAAACTCAAAAATATTATTGTTCTTTCAATAGTATCACTGAGCATTATTTTATGGTGCACAACTAATTTCTTGTTATTACATTCATAATCCGAATTTTCTTATACAATTATACAAGTGCATTTAGTTTTACTATTGGGCATATATGATTTGAGAAGCAAACTACCATTAAGATAAGTTTGGATGATACCAGATTAAAAAATATAGAAGGATGCTAGCTTTTGGATAAATTTGAATTAAATAACAAATTGAGTATAAGTTGATCGATCTACAAATTATGTTAAAAGATTTAGCATCAATCAAGTAGTTGTATTAGATGATATATGAGACTTTTTTTTTCTCTTTACTTGAGGCTTTATTTGAGGCTTAACTAATTTAGCATCAAATTATGATATAATATATATCAGCATGAGAACTTATGTATTTTGATTATTTAAATATAAAGTTTAAGTAAATTAAAATGCATAGTGCTTTTAGAATATTATTGAAAATAATTATTTTAAAAAAATTGTACAACGTGCAATGCATATACTTTCTTAGTAGTCAAAAAGCAAATGAAATGGCATAAGAAACTTTTATATGTTGTTTTTTTTTTTTTTTGGAGATTTGTACAGAATATAAGATAATATAATATTTTAATTCAAAAACTCCAATTATTTACCGATCTTTTTTTTCAAAGACATCAAAAATATTCCCTGTTTTGATGCAAAAGTTCATACAATTTGTCATGAATCTCCTCTTGCGTTACATGACCTTGTTCATTAAGGTTTTTACAAAGAATTTCATTTTCTTTTTCAGCTACTGTTTAGTTTCATATTCCATCAGGGCTTTATCTTCCATTGCAATCTGATACAATAAAGTCAGGACTTTGTTTGAGTGGATCTAGATCCTCGTAATCTATGTAGCACTAAACAATTTCATTTTTGGTTGTGTTGCTTGCAGGTAGCGTGACTGATAAACTTGTAGAACTTTTCTTGAATGGGACGCAAGAATACATTAGCCTAGATGAAAAGGTTCAAAAGCTTGAAAATATGATTAATATACTGGACCATCAAGCATCTGATGTGGTAAAAGGTAGAAAATGCGGAACTGTATCGAGGAAAGAAAAGAAAACGGGAAGTTGAAGAATGGTTGAAAGAAGTGAAACAGAAGAAAAAGGATTTCGCGAGTCTAAAAGAGCAAATTCAGCAAGCTGGATATATCTCGCGCATGCAGATACCACAACATGCTAATGCGATGATGGCTGAAATATTAGACCTCAGTAAACAACCTCGACAATTTGGGGAGCTTTTGCTTGATGTAGATGAGTCGAAGGGGTTGCCACTAGTAGAAGTAGAATGGAAAAGTCCATCATTCGAAAGCAAAATTAAGGAAAATTGGGAGCGGTTGATGGATGAAGCGTTCACGAGTGTTGGAATCTATGGTATGGGCGGAGTTGGCAAAACAACCCTGGCAAAATTTATTCATAACGATCTCTTACGTGAACCTACATTCTCTGATCAGGTTTACTGGGTCACTGCCTCACAAGAGGCCAACATTCATAAATTGCAGGACGACATTGCTAAAGCTATAAAATTGGATCTCTCAGATGAAGATGATGAGATGAAACGGGCAGCCAAATTGTTCCAGGACATTGAAGACAAAGGGGAAATTTGTGATCTTAGTGGATGACGTATGGATCGATTTTGATGTGGAGAAGATGGCAATTCCTTTACAAAGAAGCAAGCTAATTATAACCAGCTGATCTCCAGAAGTTTGTCACAAAATGGGTTGCCAAATGGAAATCAAAGTGACATCTCTTTGTCCGGAAGAAGCTTGGGAATTGTTTCAAAGCAAACTTGGTCGTCGTAGCGAGGAACTCCCTTTATATGTAAAGGAGATTGCCAAGTCCATGGCTAAAAAGTGTGATGGATTGCCACTAGCTATCGCAACAGTGGCTGGAAGCATGAAAGGGGAAGATAACATTTATGAGTGGAGGGATGCATTATATGATCTAGGGCAGTGTTCTGTTGGGAAAGATAATGCTGTGTTTCCAATATTGGAATACAGCTACAATCGGTTGAGAGATCAACAGTTAAAGGATTGTTTCTTATGTTGCTCTTTATACCCAGAACGTTGGGAAATTGAACGAGATGAACTAATTATATTGTTCATTTCGGAAGGGTTAATTAAAAAAGGGAGCAGGCAAGCAGAGTTTGATGGTGGCCATACAATACTGAATAAACTTGAAAATGCTTGTTTGTTGGAAGGTGGTTAAATTACTACAAGTTTAAATGTGTTAAGATGCATGATTTGACAAGGAACATGGCACAAAAGATAACAAAGAGCGGTAAACCTAAATATATGGTGAAAGCTGGAATTGGATTGAAAAAAGGGAATGGAAAAAGGACTTTGAATTTCTATTTATATGTAGAGTGCTACACCTTGAGTGGCTGTGTAAAAACTATTTTTTCTAGCTTTATGGATGGTCACACTGTTCACCTGCACATATAAGAAAATGAGGTCGAAGTGGGCCTCCTCCCTCGGTATACCTCGTACGCTTAAGTCAGTAAGGTATTAAAATAAAGAAGTAATGAGGAAGAGCTCGGCTTAATTGAGAGCTTACCTGTGAGGTTGGATTTATGAGACCCCGTGAGGGGTATTTATAGCCTGAGAGCTCTACAGTTATTGGGCTTTTGAATTGGGTCTTATCCCATAAACAACCTTAGATAAGGAAAAATTATAAATATGGGCCATAGAATTGTGCTGCTTTAATTTTGTCTTCTACATAAGCCCTCTAACTCGGACAGAATGACAATGAATTTGTCATCGTGTCTCGAGCTTATAACTTTGTTGAGAATCCAAGAGAAAACCGAAGTCTATAATGAAGCTTTAAATGACTGATATAATAATAAGGCCACTAGGGGCCGAATACTGGGAGGTCACGAATGTTTAATACTGATGAACTCTCCTTGGCCGAGCTCTTTTTGGCCAAGCTCTTCTTAGCTGAGCTCTTTGGGTTGAGCACTTCTTTACGGAGCTCTTCTTGGTCGAGTTCTTTGGCCGAGCTCTTCTTTGCAGAGCTCTTATTGGCCGAGCTCTTTAGGCCGAGCTCTTCTTGGTTGTCCTTTTGGCCGAACTCTTTGAATCGAACTCTTTTGGCCGAACTCTTTTGGCTGAACTCTTCTTTTGCTGAGCTTTTTGGCCGAGCTCTTCTTGACTGAGTCCGAAAAGAGGTGAAATAAACATGTCTGTTGCTTCATCCTAGAGTTTCAAGCCATTTTGGCACTCCGGTCTTTTGAAGCTTAACTGAGGAGTTCAAAGGGGATACACTCAGGCCGAGCTCATATTTTGACCTCTTTTGAGCCGAACCCTAGTGAAATACTATAGTCGAATTGAAAGAATATAGCCGAACCGAGAAGGCAATATGGCCGAGGTGTCAAGGACATAATGTGACCGAGGGGCCGAGAACACAATGTGGCCGAAGGGCCAAGGACACAATATGGCTGAGGTACCGAGGGCGCAATGTGGCCGAAGTACCGAGGATGCAATCTGGTCGAGAAGCGAGGACACAATCTAGTCGAGACGCGAGGACACAATATGGTATAGGTGCCGAGGCCGCAATGTGGCCGAAGTGCCAAGAATGCAATATGGCCGAAGTGCCGAAGCACTTGGCCGAGCGGAGAACATAATATGGCCGAAGTAACTACTGAACTGAATACATAATAAGGCCGAAATGATGGAAGAACCGAAGACATATTATGTCCTCACTTCGACCAAGTACCTTGGCTCAAGGGGTACCAGGACCAGCCCAAAGACCCCCTTTATCAAGGGGACTAGGGTTCGAGTTCTTGAGGAGGCCCTCCCAGCACATTGGCACCTCAGTTAGAGGGATATCCAATGTTCGGGAGACAAATCCACAATAGGCCTCTGCGAAGAGGGAAACCTCTACAAAAAGACCACATAATTACCCATTAAATTGGATGATATTGATTGAGAAGTCAAAATTGATTAGATATAATTGATGAGACATTTTCTTCTGGCACGAGTCTCTATTTAACACCGTTGACCTACCTCAACTAGGATTTTCAAACTAGGGCCTTAACCCTCAGTTCTCCTCTCTCCTCCCTTAACTATAAATACCCCTCATGGGGTCTCATAAAAGAGAGAACCTCGCAGGTAAGCTCTCAATTAAGCCGAGCTCTTCTTCATTACTTATTCATTTTAATATCTTACTGACTTGAGCGTTGGAGGTACATCGGAGGAGGAGCCCCACTTCAATCTCATTTTCGTATGTGTGCAGGTAAATAGTATGGCCACGCATAAATTGGAAAAAATAATTTTTACAGTGGCACCGTCTGTGGAAACAAGCAAGGATATTCTTAAATCCATTTTGGTGCAGTGAGGTTTTCTCTCTCTTTCCATGGTAGAAAAGGTTTACCTGTTGTTGCTCGACTTGCTTTATTAGATAGTAGGTTTGTAAAGTACCAGCACGCTTGTATAGCTACCATAAAAACTACTTTGAATGCAAGAACCGTGTTTGTTACTTTATTTCCTAATTTTAATATGTTTTTGTTTGATCCTCATCTACTTGAGGCCTTGAAAATGCAAGTTCAAATCCATGGAACAGATCAAATTGCAGACTCAATTGCTGCAACTCTTCATTACCAGATGGTTTACAGAGTGCAGAATCATGCCCTTGACCTGACTCTCCCTGGAGGAGAAGATGCATTACTAATCAAAGTAGATGAACAACATTCGGCCACGTGTACTCATATTCCGAGACAAATCTCTAGAGATGAATTGGTTCAACTTCTTCCAGAAGCTTGGGTTACTGATTATGAAAGACTTTATCAAGCTGAAAACCAACCATTAGAATCTTCTGATTCTAAGATGGTGACAAATCCTGATAGATCAGTATCTGTTTCTTTTGATCATTCACATCTCAGGGGAAAAGGAAGAGCCAGTTGTTCCTATCCTCAAATAGAAATATCAATGATACAAATCCCTATGGATGAACCAAAACCATGGAGGAAGCTAAAAGAATCTTTAGTTGATTTGATTTTAAATTTTAAAGAAAATGCTCAACCTATTCATTATTTTCAAGATCTATTTTCTAATCATATTTATTGAAATATTTGTTATTACAGGAAATGTTTGGGCGAGAGAATTCAAGAAAGGAGGCCAAGCTATAACCATATGGACAAACACCAACCTGATGGTGACAAAAGTGAATTTGCTTCTCTAAGAAGTAGATTTGATGGGATTTAACTTCCTAATGAGTGGATGGAATTAAAAAGACAAAATTTCAAAATCCACAAAAGGTTTTACATCCTTATTATCAGAAATGCCTGGAGATAATAAGCAAAGAATTTCCTCAATCATTATCAATACCCCAGGAAATTCCTGGAGTCTATATGTTCAACCCTATTGAATTTCCTTTTGTTTAGGAATCTTTTGTAAAAAACCATTCCAAACATTCTGTCAAAATCCAAAATGCCCATTCTACTATTCTCCCTTCAGGCTCTTTAGTCCAGACCAATAAAACAGAAGAAGTTCTTAACTGGCAATTTGAAAATGCTTTGTGTCAAAATAAAGCATTAACTTCTATCCATGAGACAGTAAAGAAAGTATCTTCAAAATTAGATACTTTGACTGAGACTACCAAAGTCCAGAATCCTAAAGCCTTAAAAATGATAAAGGTTTTAGAAAAAAGGTTTGGAGAAGTTCAAAGGTAGATTCCTAGAATTGGAGTCTCTATTTTTTATTACCAAGAGCAAAAGGACAAAGATATTCAATATCTTAAGTCCCAAATCAAAAGCTTGAAGGAAACAGAAAAACTTGGATATTTTGATTCTAAGAAACCAAAAAGGAATGAATTCCCTTCAATCTTTGGTACAGAATCTCTGACAATATCATCTCCATCATACTACAAATTTTCAATGGAAGAAGAAATTCCGTATCATAATAATAGTAGATGGTTAAAAGATCAATTGATTGCAAGAAGAAAATGGAAGAAAGAATAAAAATTGGCAAAGTTGAAACAAAAGCAAAAGGAAGAAGAAGAAAAAGAAAAATAAAAAGAATCAGATGTGTTAACATTCTCATTAAATAAAAATTCTGATGAGATTTCTTCTTTTTTACAGAAACAGATTTGAGACAGTATTCCATTAATCTCTACAATGGAAGCACCTAAAAGTTCTGATCAAAGTTCTGTTGAAAGTTCTTAAGAAGAAATTTTGAACAAAATAGTGAAAGCAACACTGATCAGTCCTTATCGTCAGAAGAATCAAACAGTTCAGAAGAATCTGAACAATCTAAACTGATTCCTCAAATCAATATGGCAGGAGAAGATGGAGAAGTAAAAACTCCTGATGAACAACAGGATTACATGCAAGAAGATGATTTGTCATATTACGGAAGTTCAGAAAAAGGAAAAGGGAGTACTCAAATCTTTACAATTGATGATATTCCTGTACATAAATGGGAAAAATGTTTCTAAGAATTTCATGCTTGGATGGCAATAAAAGCTTTGAAAATGGATTCTAATTTTAAAATTTGGACTAAATTCGTTGCTCATTTTGCAAGAACACTCAAAGAATGGTGGACTACCATTGGAGAAAAGGACAAAACTGAGTTTCTTACAAGACAAGATTTTATTGAGGCAATTAAGATTTCGCATAATATATTTATCGGAGACTATGACATAAACAAAGATGAAAAAAGAAAAGATTTCTTCAGAATGAAATGCAAATCTTTTGATCGAAGAGATATCAGTAGACATTTACAAAAAATGACACAATTATTTTTTATTTTAGGGGCAGATATAAGTTTGAAATAATTTTTTATCTCATCACTTCCTAAAACTTTGGCAGTTTCTGCAGAAATTTACATTCGAAGAAAGCCTGGATCTATTCTCGAATTGACACCAGGAAAAATCAGACAAACTGTATATTTGTCTTTGGATGATATCTCTAACAAGAGAAATCTTATTCGTGAATACATGAAAGGAGATGCGTGTATTGATCAAACATGCAAGAGACCGGAGTTGAAAATACAAGGAAAATGTTTCAAATGCAAAGGAGGATCATCAAGAAAAAAATTCAAAAAGATCAAGATTAAGGATAATACTTTTCAAGAAGAAGAAAAAAAATGAAAATTCTTCAAAAAGAAGAAAACATTCTCTGGAAATGAATCATTCTCCAAAGGATCAAGAAATTTAAAGAAAAATGTCAGATGCTTCATTTGTTAGCAGAAAGGACATTATTCATCTGTATGTCCTCAAAATCAGAAGGGAGTAAATTTAATTTCTGAAGTACAAAGAAAATTAAAAACTCCTATTCTTGTTGAACTTGAAGATGTTTTGACTGAAGAAGAAGGACCTTCTAATAAGACTATTTTGGCTTTACAGGTTCCAGATTGACATGTTCAAGACTTTTTCCATATTAGTGAACTGGCAAAAATCTGTCCTCAGACCCTTGTTCATATTCTTCTTACCAAATATGATAGATCGATTCTAATTATTGCTTTCTTTGATACAGGAGCAACCATGTCTATTCTAAAACAATCCATTCTTTCAAAAGAATTTTGAAAACCTGAAATCCGTCAGTTTAGAGCTGCAAGTGGAGAGATCTTTGAAACTACCTATGCAACAAAAAATCGGATAACTATCCAACTCCTTCCTGATTGTAGAATTCACACACACATTTTGGGAGGCAATATCCAAGAAAAAGATTTGGTCATTGGATTTGAGATTTATGAGAAAAATTAATTTCTGTTGAAACCAAAAGGGATCCAATTAAAAGCATTCTTCAAACCATACTAAGATCTTCAAACCTTTACCTCAAAACACAGATTATCAATGATGAAACCATCATTTAGATTAAAGATCTTCTTATTCACCAGTCATGTACTGAAAATCATGTCTTATTTTTGAGAAAATGCTCAAAACCCTTGTGGAAAAATCAAGATTTCTTTATTAAACTTCCCTTCAAAAGAAATGAAGACATCAATCTTACAAAAGTTAGTTATTCTAAAATGAACCTTGAACACACCAAATTGGCAGAAAATGAGTGTTCTAAACTCCTTGAATATGATCTCATTGAACCCTCATATTCTTCTTAGGCTTGTAAAGCATTCTATATCAATAAAAGATCTGAGCAGATTAGAGGAAAGTTAAGATTGGCTACTAATTATCAACCATTAAATCTTTTTCTAGCAGATGATAAATTTTCAATTCCTAACTAAGTCTCATTATTTTCCCAAATTGCCAAAGCAAAATGGTTTTCAAAGTTTGATTTAAAGTCTAGATTTTGACAACTTGAAATTTTTCTTGAAAATCGGTTCAAAACTAATTTCTATATCCCTAATCATCATTTTCAATGGAAAGTTATGCCCTTTAGGCTAAAACCAGCACCTTCTTTATTTCAAAAAGAAATGATTAGGATCTTTGAACCAATTTTAAGTACAACATTAGTTTTTATTAATGATATTCTCTTATTTTCACAATCATTTGAGAGTCATGTACAGTTGTTGAAAAAATTTTCTAAAATTGTCAAAATTTATGGAATAATGCTTTCTGAAAAGAAAATATTTTTGTGTCAGGAAAAAATTTCATTTTTAGGAATGAAGATTGAAAATAGTTCTTGTACCCCTGAACAGCATGTTGGAGATTTAGCAAAAGATTTTCCTTCTGAAAATCTTACAGTAAAATAAATCTAACAATTTTTGAAATAGTAAACTATGTTAGGGATTTTATCCCTAATGTTTTTAAATACACCCATCCTTTGAAAAAAAATATTCAGGAAAAAGTCACTACCTTGGGGTGCTTCACAAACAGAATCTCTTTCTTCTTTGAAAACTCTTTTAACTCAATTTTCCTACTATTCACATTCCCTCTTCTGAAATCTTGTTCTTCAAACTGATGCAAGTGACAAATTTTGGGGTGCTGTTCTGCTAGAACAAATCTCTCCAAAAGAAAGAAAATATTGTGATTTTGCAAGTGACAGATTTAAAGAATCTGAGATTCATTATTATTTTTCTTTTAAAGAAATTCTTGCTGTTAAGAAAGGAATTGAAAAATTCAGTTTCTATCTCAAGCTTTGTCATTTTCAAGTTGAGATGGATATGAGCATTTTTTTCAAAATAATCCAGTTCAAACAAAAGAAAATCCCTCATTCTCAACTTTAAGGTGGTCAAATTGATTTTCACAATTCTCTTATGATGTGAAACACATCAAAGGAAAATCAAATATCATTGCTGATTTCTTTTATAGAAAATCCATTTCATCAGCAACAATGTTTCAACCTATTTTAAACCACCCACCAGAAATTTGGGATCTTCCTCAATCTTGGAAAAAGGAAAGTGTTGAAAGAAACCGAATAAAACATGAATTCGAAATGTTTAGACATTATGGAGGGTCAATTTTAAATCATTTTGGAATTAATCTTGAATTTCTATTTTCACAGATTTTTATAGGATACACCAATGATTTTTCAGAACAATTACTTTGTATTATATGGTATCTTTGCCATCAATATCACATTATGATAAAATTTCACTGTCCTTTTTTCACATAATTTTCGAGATTAAATTTACATTTGAAAAGGTTTCTGTAGTGGTTCAACTCACAAGCTTGGTGGGAAAACCTTTTCTGTTCTTACTCTGGGTATGTATTGGTACATTTGCACAGACCTCTAAATGTACAAAATAGGACAATTCATGCACTTCCTTCCTGTTTGTTATATGATTCTTCTAACTCTACCATTCAAAATGATAAAGAAAGATATGCTGAGATTCAACGATATTTGTTTCAGCATAATAGTATTATTCCTTCAGAGATCTGGTCTGGTCCATATGGACATTGAAATTTCATAAATACTCATCCCTATTGGACTGAATTTAAAAAGCACAAAAGAAATATAAAGAATTAGTGGAAGACAGTATGCTAATTGATTCACAGGATCCTAATCCAGCATTAGATATTCCCTCTTCATCCTCATCCAAAAAAGATAGAAATAAAAAAAGAAGAAAAGAAAATAAAAGAAAGAATCGACGAAATTATGAAGACTGGATAATTGAGCAAAATATCACTGATCCCGACAGTACACCTTCGGATACTCTTGATGATTCGGGATAATCACATATTTGCATTGGATTTTGAAAAAGGATCACATGATGATATTGGGAAGAGAGTCCAACTTTTACTTTTACTTTCATGATTGTAATTTTTATTTTTGCTTTTACTTTTCATGAGTGATATCACTTTTACCTTCACAAGTAATGTTACTTTTGGTCAAGTTTGGATTATTATGTCTATACTAAGGAATCTTTCTTGATCTATAAAAAGGAGTCATTGTCTTTAGATTAGATCATTGAGTCTTAGACTAGAACATTGCAAAGAAGTTAATTTCTGAGTCAAGTGTAAATGTGCTTCTTAGAGTCAAAGAACACCAGTCTGTAAAAATTCTGAATATTAATAATATTCAATAGTTCTTCAAACTCTTTGGGAATGAAAGATTTTTCAAAGCAAAGGTTCTACTTTTAGCCATCCTTTTTCCAAATTCCCTTCCTGGTATTTGGTGGTACTTCTCAGGTTTTAGTAAAATTTTGTTTGGAAAATAATTCAATACTTCAGAAAGATATAAAATCAAGGATCAAAGAGGTTTGAAGAACTATTGAATATTATTAATATTCAGAATTTTTGCAAACTGGTGTTCTTCGACTCGAAGAAACACAGTTACACTCGACTCAGAAATTAACTTCTTTACAATATTCTAGTCTAAGACTCGATGATGAAGACAAGGACTCCCTTTTATAGATCAAGAGAGATTCCTTAATACAAACATAATAATCCAAACTTGACCGCAAGTAACATTACCCGTGAAGGTAAAAGTGATATCACTCATGAAAAGTAAAAGCAAAAGTAAAAATTACAATCATGAAAGTAAAAGTCAAAGTTGGACTCTCTTCCCAATATCATCATGTGATCTTTTTTTCAGAATCCAATGCAAACACGTAATTATCCCGAATCATCAGGAGTATCTGAGTGTGTACTGTCGGGATCAGTGATATTTTGCTCAATTATCCAGTTTTCATAATTTCTTCAGTTCTTTCTTTTAATTTCTCTTCTTCTTTTTTCATTTCTTTCTTTTTTGGATGAGGATGAAAAGGGAATATCTAATACTGAATAAGGATCCTGTAAATCAATTAGCATACTGTATTCCATTAACTCTTTATATTCCTTTTGTGCTTTTTGAATTTCAGTCCAATGGAGATAAGTATTTATGAAATTTCAATGTTCATATGGACCAAACCAAATCTCTGAAGGAATAATACCATTATGCTGAAACAAATATCATTGAACCTTAACATATCTTTCTTCATCATCTTAAATAGTAGAGCTAGAAGAATCATACAACAAACAGGAAGTAAGTGCATGAATTGTCCTATTTTGTTACATTTAGAGGTCTGTGCAAATATACCAATACATATCCAGAGTAAGAACAGAAAAGGTTTTCCCACCAAGTTTGTGAGTTGAACCATTGCAGAAACCTTTTCAAATAAAAATTTAATCCCGAAAATTGTGTGAAAAAAGGACAATGAAATTCCATCATAATGTATTATTGATGACAAAGATACCACAAAACCCAAAGTAATAGTTCTGAAAAATCATTGGTGTGTCCTATGAAAATCTGTGAAAATGAGAATTCAGGATTAATTCCAAAAGGATTTAAGATCGACCCTCCATAATGTCTAAACACTTCCAATTCATGTTTCATTTAGTTTCTTTCAACACTTTCTTTTTTTCAAAGTTGAGGAAGATCCCAAATTTTTGGTGGGTGGTTTAAAACAGGTTGAAACATTGCTGCTGATGAAATGAGTTTTCTAGAAAAGAAATCAGCAATGATATTTGATTTTTCTTTGATGTGTTTCACATCATAAGAGAATTGTGAAAATGAATTTAACCACCTTAACAGTTGAGACTGAGGGATTTTCTTTTGTTTGAACTGGATCATTTTAGAAAAACTGTTCATATCCATCTCAACTTGAAAATGACACGACTTGAGATAGAAACTGAATTTTTCAATTCCTTTCTTAATAGCAAGGATTTCTTTAAAAGAAGAATGATAATAAATCTCATATTCTTTAAATTTGTTACTCGTAAAATCACAACATTTTCTTTCTTTTGGAGAGATTTGTTCTAGAAGAACAACACTCCAAAATTTGTCACTTGCATCAGTCTGAAAAACAAGATTTCAGAAGAGGGAATGTAAAGAGTAGGAAGTTGAGTTAAAAGAGTTTTCAAAGAAGAAAGAGATTATGTCTGTGATGTACCCGAAGGTGGTGGCTTTTTCTGAGTATTTTTTTCAAAGGATGGGTGTATTTGGAAACATTAGGGATGAAATCCCTAACATAGTTTACTATTTTAAGAAATTGTTGGATTTGTCTTGCTGTAAGATTTTCAGAAGGAAAATCTTTGACAGAATCTCCAACATGCTATTCAGTGGTACAAGAACTATTTTCAATCTTCATTCCTAAAAAAGAAATTTTTTCCTGACACAAAAATATTTTCTTTTCAAAAAGCATTATTCCAAAACTTTTGACAATTTTAGAAAATTTTTTCAACAACTGTACATGACTCTCAAATGATTCTAAAAATAAGAGAATATCATCAATAAAAACTAATATTGTACTCAAGATTGGTTCTAAGATCCTAATCATTACTTTTTGAAATGACGAAGGTGTTGGTTTTAGCCCAAAGGCCATAACTTTTCATTAAAAATGATGATTAGAGATACAGAAACCAGTTTTGAACCGATTTTCAGGAAAAATTTTAATTTTTCAAAATTTAGACTTTAAATCAAATTTTGAAAATCATTTTGCTTTGGTAATTTGGGAAAATAATGAGGCATGGTTAGGAATTAAAAATTTATCATCAATCAGAAAAAATTTAATGGCTGATGATTAATAACCAATCTTAACTATCCTCTAATCTGCTCAGATCTTTTATTGGCATAGAATACTTGACAAGCCAAGAGGAATCTGAGGGTTCAATAATATCATATTCAAGGAGTTCAGAACACTCTTTTTCTGCCAATTTGGTGTATTCAGGGTTCATTCCAAAATGATTTGTAAGATTGATGTCTTCATTTCTTTTGAAGGGAAGTTTAGTAAAGAAATTTTGATTTTTTCACAAGGGTTTTGAGCATTTTCTCAGAAATAAGACATGATTTTTAGCACATGATTGGTGAATCATAAGATCTTTAATCTAAGTGATGGTTTCATCATTGGTAGCAGGTGTTTTGAAGATCTAAGTATGGTTTGAAGAATGCTTTTGATTGGATCCCTTTTGATTTCAACAGAAACTGATTTTTCTCATAAATTTCAAATCCAATCACCAAATTTTTTCCTTGGATATTGCCTCCCAAAATGTGTGTGTGGATTCTACAATCAGGAAGGGGTTGGATAGTTATTCAGGTTTTTGTTGCATGGGTAGTTTCAAAGATCTCTCCACTTGCAACTCTAAACTAATGGATTTCAAAGAATAGGAGTTTTTAATTTTCTTTGTACTTCAGAAATTAAATTTACTCCCTTTTTATTTTGAGGACATACAGATGAATAATGTCCTTTCTGCTGACAAATAAAGCATTTGACAATTTTCTTCAAATTTTTTGATCATTTGGAGGATGATTCATTTCTAGAGAATGTTTTCTTCTTTTTGCAGAATTTCCATTTTTTCCTCCTTCTTAGAAAAGTATTATCCTTAATCTTGATCTTTTTGAATTTTTTTTCTTGATGATCCTCCTTTTCATTTGAAACATTTTCCTTGTATTTCCAACTTTGGTCTCTTGCATGTTTGATCAATACACACATCTCCTTTCATGTATTCACGGATAACATTTCTCTTGTTACAGATATCATCCAAAGACAAATATACAGCTTGTCTGATTTATCCTGGTGTCAATCCGAGAATAGATCCATGCTTTCCTTGATTATAAATTTCTGCAGAAACTGCCAAAGTTTTAGGAAGTGATGAAATAAAAGATTGTTTCAAACTTATATCTGCCCCCAAAACAAAAACTAATTGTGTTATTTTTTGCAAATGTCAACTGATATCTCTTCGATCAGAAGATTTGCATTTCATTTTGAAGAAATCTTTTCTTTTTTCTTCCTTGTTTGTGTCATAGTCTCTGATAAATGTATTATGCAAAATTTTAATTGCCTCAATAAAATTTTGTCTTGTAAGAAACTCAATTTTGTCCTTTTCTCCAATGGTAGTCCACCATTCTTTGAGTGTTCTTGTAAAATGAGCAGTGAATTCAGTCAAAATTTCAAAATTAGAATCCATTTTCAAAGCTTTATTGCCATCCAAGCATGAAATTCTTGGAAACGTTTTTCCCATTTATGTGCAGGAATATCATCAATTGTAAAAATTTGAGTACTTCCTTTTCCTTTTTCCGAACTTCTCTAATATGATAAATCATCTTCTTGCATGTAATCCCGTTGTTCATCAGGAGTTTCTACTTCTCCATCTTCTCCTGCCATATTGATTTGAGGAATCAGTTCAGATTGTTTAGATTCTTCTGAACTATTTGATTCTTCTAACGATAAGGACTGATCAGTGTTGCTTTCACTATTTTGTTCAAAATTTCTTCTTGAGAACTTTCAATAGAACTTTGATCAGAACTTTCAAGTGCTTCTATTGTAGAGATTAATGGAATACTGTCTCGAATCTGTTCATGTAAAAAAGAAGAAATCTCATCAGAATTTTTATTTAATGAGAATGGTAACATATCTAATTCTTTTTCTTTTCCTTTTTCTTCTTCTTCCTTTTGCTTCTGTTTCAACTTTGCCAATTTTTGTTCTTTCTCCCACTTTCTTCTTGCAATCAATTGATCTCTTAACCATCTACTACTATTATGATACGAAATTTCTTCTTCTGTTGAAGATTTGTAGTATGATGGAGATGATACTGTCAGAGGTTCTATACCAAACTTGAAGGGAATTCATTCCTTTTTGGTTTTTTGGAAATCAAAAGATCGAAGTTTTCCTGTTTCCTTCAAGCTTTTGATTTGGGACTTAAGATATTAAATATATTTGTCCTTTTGCTCTTGGTAATAAAAAATAGAGACTCCAATTCTGGGAATCTGCATCTGAACTTCTCCAAGCTTTTTTTCTAAAACCTTTATCATTTTTAAGGCTTCAGCATTCTGGGCTTTGGTAGTCTCAGTCAAAGTATCCAATTTTGAAGATACGTTCTTTACTGTCTCATGGATAGAAGTTAATGCTTTATTTTGACACAGAGCATTTTCAGATTGCCAGTTAAGAACTTCTTCTGTTTTACTGGTCTAGACTGAAGAGCCCGAAGGGAGAATAGTTGAATGGGCATTTTGGATTTTGACAAAATGTTTGGAATGATTTTTTACAAAAGATTCCTGAACAGAAGGAAATTCAGCAAGGTTGAACATACAGACTCCAGGAATTTCCTGGGGTATTAATAATGGTTGAGGAAATTCTTTCCTTGTTATCTCCAGGCATTTATGATAATAAGGATGTAAAACCTTTTGTGGATTTTGGGGTTTTGTCTTTTTTAATTCCATCCACTCATTAGAAAGTTGAATCCTATCAAATCTACTTCTTAGAGAAGTAGATTCACTTTTGTCACCATTAGGTTGGTGTTTGTCCATATGGTTACAGCTTGGCCTCCTTTCTTGACTTTTCTCACCCAAACATTTCCTGCAATAATAAATATCCCAATAAATATGACCAAAAAATGGATTTTAAAAATAATGTATAGGTTGAGCATTTTCTTTAAAACTTAAAATCAGATCAACTAAAGGTTCTTTTGGCTTCCTCCATGGTTTTGGTTCATCCATAGGGATCTGTATCATTGATATTTTTATTTGAGGATAGGAACAACTGGCTCTTCCTTTTTCCCTGAGATGTGAATGATCAAAAGAAACAGATACCGATCCATCAAGATTTGTCACCATCTTAGAATCAGAAGATTCTAATGATTGGTTTTCAGCTTGATGAAGTCTTTCATAATCAATAACCCAAGCTTCTGGAAGAAGTTGAACCAATTTATCTATAGAGATTTGTCTTGGAACATGAATACACGTAGCCGAATGTTGTTCATCTACTTTGATTAGTAATGCATCTTCTCCTTCAGGGAGAGTCAGGTCAAGGGCATGATTATGCACTCTGTAAATCATCTGGTAATGAAGAGTTGCAGCAATTGAGTCTACAAATTGATCTCCTCTATGGATCTGAACTTGCACTTTCAAGGCCTCAACTAGATGGGGATCAAATAAAGACATATTAAAATTAAAAAATAAAGTAACAAACACGGTTCCTACATTCAAAGTAGTTTCTATGGTAGCTATACAAGCATGCTAGTACTTGACAAACCTACTATCTAATAAAGCAAGTCGATCAACAACAGGTAAACCTTTTCTGCCATGGAAAGAGAGAGCAAACCTCACTGCACCAAAATGGATATGAGAATATCCTTGTTATTTCCACTGAGAATGAAACTGAGGTGGAATATGTAAGGTAATGAATTGTTCTTTTCCGCTAGCCGTAATCTGACAATGATCAAGCTTTGAGGCTTGAATATATTCTTTTACTCGTTTTGCCCTGTGCTTTATCAAAGATTTAATAGAACTAAATGCAGATGTATACAACTTAGAAAAAAATGAAAAAGGATTTAACAAAGGAAGTGAAATAGGATTCACTTGTCCAAGTTCTACAGTAACTTCATAAAGATAATCTAATCTATCTGATAAACTAGCAAAACTAGATCTGGAAGAAGTACTCATTTTACTGGATCTCTAATTTTGGTTCAAATGTTTTAACAAGATGCTCACTCCAACAGAAACTTCTCCAGGGAGAATAATGCAAAAGCAAATTACGATAGAAAAATCCAAATTCTTCACAAAAAGCAAAGAAACAAGGCTTATATTGGCAACAAACACGAGATAGAATAACAGCCTGAATCTCAAGGGGAAACTGAGAAAATTCAAACATAATAATATCAACAAACAATCAAACCTCTCAGTATTCGGCCCCTAGCAATCTCATTATTATATCAGACCTTTAAAGTCTCATTATGGACTTCGGTCTTCTCTGTGATTATCATTTTGGGTTTCACTCTTTCGCAGTCTCATAGTGGATTCTCAACAAAGTTATATAAGCTCGGGACTCGATGACAAATTCATTGTCATCTCGTCTGAGCTGGGGGGCTTATGTAGAGACAGAATTTACCCATTAAATCGGGTAATATTGATTGAGAAGTCAAAATTGACTAGATATGATTGATGTGACATTTTCTTTAGGCACAAGTCTCCATTTAACACCGCTGACCTACCTCAACTAGGCTTTTCAAACTAGAGCCTTAGCCCTCAGTTATCCTCTCTCCTCCCTCAACTATAAATACCCCTCATGGGGTCTCATAAAGGAAGAACCTCACATATAAGCTCTCAAATTAGCTAAGAACTTCTTTACTTATTCATGTTATAAATACCTTACTAACTTGAGCGTCGGAGGTACACTGAGAGAGGAAGCCCACTTCGACCTCATTTTCTTATGTGTACAAGTAAACAGTGTGGCTATGCATAAGCTGAAAAAAAATAGTTTTTACAGGCTGCGTTAGCGATACTTTCTTGAGCTCAATCTTATTCAAAGTAAAGGCCTGACCACATGCAAAATTGAGAGTTTCAAAAGGGATCAAGTGGATCCTGAAGTTGACCTCTTCTTCTAATTCTTTTTATTCTTCTTCTGCCGACCAAGTAGTAGTGGATGAGGAGGGGCAAATTGGAATCTCTCCAAGGGCCACCACTCTACAATGGCTGGAGTCTTTGGTTCTATATATTTTTTTTTTGGCCAGATTTATTAGGACTCTTAGAGTGGGAATCGGCAATTGCCTACGCAACTCTTCCATCTCCTGCCTTTTCTAGCCTTAAGACTTTGAATTTCATTGGCTGTCACCTGGTCACCAAGCGTCTCGAAGATCTTGATGTTTTCCACTGTTGTGAATTAGAGGATATAATAACAATAGAGGATGAAGACACCAGTGGAATTGACTAGTTCTCACACTCACACTACTGTTGTCCCAGTCTGCCTTCCAAAGCTCAAAATTTTGACTTTGAGAGAACAGCCACAGCTCAGGAGTGTCTACTACAAGGAACACTGTATTTGTGATTCCATCGAGACAATTTGGATAAAGAAATGTTCAAATCTGAAAAGGATGCCTCTCTTTCTTCCCACTATTAATGGACAACTATCTCCTCCCCCAGCTCTTCGGGAGATCAAATTTTATGAACATGAACTAGAGTGGTAGCAATCATTAGAATGGGACAATCCTCAGTTGTGCCATGTCATGCAACCTCTCGTTCGTAAGTCTCTCTTCTCCTCCCAAATTTATCTACTAACATAGTTCCGGTCTCATTACTCTTCTTTCTCGTTAATTATTCCCTCCCGCTAAGTCAGCCAAAAAGAGACCCTCCCTAAAAAAAAACTCTAAATTAATCCATAATAAATCTTTCAAAACCACCTGTGCATTATCTATCCAGCAAGTGGGAGTATATAGTATTAACAACACTAGAACCAAGATAAGCTACTTTGCTAAGCGACACTAAGAAATTTCTCACAGATATTACGAGTAATGTTCACCCTTCAATAATTGTAGATGGTGACAAATACATGCTCAAGTTATGAATTTGGTGTCGAAGTTATTGAGTTCATCTTGGCTGTATTAATCATTTAGCATGGCAAAATTAATGCCTTGAGTGCATAGCTATAAAACTAGCATGACTGCTTGTTTTCATTTTTGTACTCTCTGGTCAACTGTCATTGGTTGGCTTCTAATCCCCAAAAATAGTATTTTCTCTTCCTCATATGGATGATTTTTTTTTTTTTTGAAACATAAACTAGGATAATATTAATAATAACAAGATTAAAACATAGTTAGAGATTTAGCAAGGTTATGCGCCTGCTAAACCTCTGATCTACTAACTTGAATAATACAACAAGATTTGAAAAAAGAAACAGCATTAATAATATCTATCAAAAGAGTTTCAATATTAAAGGGAACTCTATAAGTAGCAATCAATCCTTGAATTAATCTTAGACAATCCGTTTTAAGGATGACTGATTGGAATCCTTTATCCATTGCAAGAAGAACTGCATGTAGACAAGTTAGAAGTTCCCATTGGAATGCGAACATAGATTGCATTAGGGTAGCCTTGTTGAAAAGAAGAATTCCTGCATGATTCACACATAAAATTCCAATGGCATATTTTCCGGTATTAGATTTGTAAGACCCATCCATAAGTAAAGTAACTGTGCTCTCCCCATAAGTGTACATTGACTTCAGTTTGCAACGTTTGATCAAATCAACCTGTATTGCCTGTAATTCCTTGGTAGTCTAATAATCTTCCATTGTAGTTTTACCATATAAATTGGCATTCAATATTTCTGCATATGTGGTATGAGATTGATAGATAATTTGCTCCGGTGTAAAGTCATGATTTTCCCAAACAAATTTGTTTCTTGCCAACCAAATATGCCAGAGTATGACTATAAGCTGAATATGCAAGGAAGAGTTAATGACCTCTTGAAACCAAGCTACAGCCCAATCATAAAAAGATTTCTTTTGACCTGTATCAAAGTTCAAACCTAATGGAGATAATACCTCCAAGTCACCTTGGATAGTTCACAGTCAAAAAATAAATGTTCAATGGATTCCTCATATTGTCCACATCGCATGTATAGAGGAATTGGTACTATTTCCCTCTTGAATAATGAAAGCATAGTTGGACAAATATTGTGAAGAAGTCTCCAGAAGAAGAACTGAAGTTTGGAAGGAATGCTCAATGTCCACAGACTTTTGAAAATAGGAATGACATGCTTAATGACATGACTGGTACTATTGGATGCGTTCCTAAGACTGTGCAGATTAATAGCAAGATTATAAGAAATTTAATCGAATATCAACCATTGGATTCAAAATTCCAAACTTGACTATCATTTTGGTTGGCAAGAGGAATATGCATGGAGTAGATCTTATCAACAACATGCTAGGGAAACAATACTTCTAACAAAGGTTTTCTCCATGTTCTTCTTAAATCATATAAGTCACATACCTTCAAAGATAAATGATCAATGGCGTTTGGAGTATATTTAAGTGGATTAGAAATACCTAGTATCCATTCATCAGCTATATGAATATCAAATCCATTGCCAAATCTCCATTTTAAACCATGTCTTATGAGATCTCGACCACATAAGATGCTACGCCAACCCCAAGAAGCATTGTTTGCTAGCTTGACTGATAAGAAAGAATGTTTCCTACAATATTTATGAAGAAATAGCCTGCTAATAAGAGACTCTTTATCAATCAAAATCTTCCATGCTATCTTCCCCAAAAAAGCTTCATTTAAAGCTGCTGTAGTGGGGAGACCTAAACCTCCTAAAACTTGGAAATACAGATAAATTCCCAAGATTTCCAGTGAATTCCACAGTCATCATTATCACCTATCCAAATGAAATGAGCGATCTTCTTGTCTATCTGTTTAGCCACCGACACTGGTAGCTTGAACACACCCAACGTGTATTGAGACATAAGTGACAAAGTGTGCTTGGCCAAAATTACTCTACCTATAATTGAAAGATTGGATAATTTATATCTAGATATTTTTCTATCAATCCTATTTATAATTTGATTGAAGAGATAGCGCTTAGGCTGAGGGAAGTCTAGGTTGAGACCAAGATAAACTCCAATATGTTGACTGATATTAATACCAAATATATCCAGCACCTATGAAGCCACTGATTGAGGAGTGAGTATTGCGTGCACCACGCGCGCCACGTGGCGTGCCACGTGGTGCACTAGAACCAATTCACATATCGCCAAATAATACAAGGTATGACCCACCATTGCCACATGGCGATAAATTATTGGTTCTAGTACACCACGTGGCAATGCACGTGATGTATTGTATACTTTTCCACTGATTGAGTGGTACTGGGCTAAACATGATCAATGATGTACTATAATTTATTTGTTGACCTGATAGCTAGGAATAAGACTGGAGGCCTTGGTATAGAGTTTGAGCTGATTCTTGGGAAGGCTCAAAAAAAAAAGTATGTTATCATCCGTGAACATCAAATAAGAAATGGTCAATCCTCCTTTGGATATTGAAGTATCTTTGCATAATTTTCTTCTATTCAAATTACATAGTACCGATGAAAAAGCTTGCTGACATATGATGAAGAGATATGGAGCTAGTGGACAGCCTTGACAAAGCCCTCTTCCTAATTGAAAATATTGAGTAGATTGGCCATTAACTGCTATAGAGATGGAAGCTGACCTGACACAATTCTCAATCAAAGACAACCATTTGTCCGAGAAACCCATTTTCCACAAAACTTGCAAGAGAAAATCCCAAGAAACTCTGTCGAAAGCCTTGCTCAAGTCAAGTTTAATAGCTGTCATGCACTTGTTATCTTGTTTTTGCATCCTGATACATCTAAGAGTTCATGCGCTATAAGTATATTGTCTACAATAGATCTAATAGAGATGAACGCATTCTGAAAAGGAGAGATCAAATGAGGGACTATTGCCTTCAGCCTATTTGCTATCACCTAACTAATGATTTATAAGTCACATTTCATAGACTGATAGGCCGATAATGTGAAAGCTTTGTTGGGTTGTGAACTTTAGGTATCAGCACTATCTTCGTCATAAAAAATTCATCACCACACTATTTGGAGATATGCATTATTCTTGCCTACTTGTTATCAATATGGATATTTTTAATCCTGACAAAAGGTGCTAGTATCTTCTTTTGGTTTCCATGTTCTTGAGCTGGAGAAGGGGATGTTAAGATAAACATTTTTTTATTTGATTCAATCTCGTACTGCAGATTATGATGTCATCTAGCCGTAATGCAAATTAAATCATTCCATGTGTGGACAACATATTAGCTAATTGCTGAAGCTCTTGCTACACAAAGCGCTATGGAATGGGCAACCTCCTTTTTTCGCAATTTAGCATCTCAGTCTTTAGCTTGTTCAATTCTTTTTTCCTTGATGATTAGGATGATCATTCATTAGACATATTGTAATCAATATTGGAATATTTGGAGTCATTTTTCTGTTGACTTGTAAATTTTGATGCAATGGATTATCTGATTTGTAGCTTCAGTTAATCCTTATTTTCGGAATGTTCTTGGCAAAATGCATCGATAAATATAGTGCTGTATAATCAGTCTTTGTAACAAACAACTGTGTTTGTTATTATTATTATTTTATTATGTGTCTAAGCTTCTGAATGGCATTAAATCTCTATAACTACTGTCCTGTGGGATAATCCAATTCTACTTTCTAAGGAAATTAAACACAGGTTAAAGTTGGGGAACTGAAAACATCGTTACTATTAGTAGAATTTTGAGAAAAGACACGCTCTGAAGCCACCAAAAAATTTATTGGCTTCTTGGTACTTGGGGTGCTCGGGGACTAAATGATTTCATTTCGATAACGGCAACGAGTTTACAGCCCCTCTCCAAAAGGCGAAACAAATGACAACCGGGGATCACCATGGGCTAGATCTAATTCCACCCCGTAGCTTTTGGTCCTTGAATTTGCATATATATTGATACTGCAATTTGGGTCAGGTAATTGAGCCCAGAAAAGCCCATTTTGCTTCACTGTGGATTCAGAAACCCGTTGTGCTTTTTTATGGATTGGATAGCTCACCTCAATAATAAACAATGCGAGATGTGCCTAATCAACTGGTGTTGCTTTTTCCTTGTCTATATATTTATTCGTATTTTAGTAGTCTCAGTTTTTAAACCATGTCATTTACCAAATTAAGTGAATCTTAGACATACAAAAGAGCAACGGATTAAGAGATAATAAGAGGTATCCTCAAAAAAAAAAAAAAAAAAAAAGAGATAATAAGAGGGAGAAAGGGGAATGAGCCCATCCACAAATATTCTGCTGCTTGTTTTTTGATACTTTTGTAGTGTGCGATACACCTCTAACATGTACATCTTATCACTAAAATGCAAAATAGAATAAATTCACCTATAATTTACAACAATATCGGTTGTTGGAGGAAACAGATCCCTTTTTAAAAAAAGAAAAATTCTCCTTCCTTCTAAGCTGCAAGGTCTACTTATTATTAGGCTACTCTCATATAATATAAAAGAACTCACTAGTGTATTCAATGGATCGGAGGGAGGAGACCCTAGGTCCAAACCAACATATGAGTTACTGCACTGCTAAATATGAACAAGGAATGAATCCTAAGGATTCTGTGTAACAGGGACGATTCCATTGGTTAATGGTGTTAAATTCTAAAAGTTCAAGATTGCAAACAGGTTTGGAGACAAAAAAGAAGGCGGAAATGGAACTTAAACAAAACAAATTAGCAAAAGAGTTAGGTGGGTAGTCGCTTTACTCTCCACGACTGAATGAATTCTTTAGTTTCAACATTTACGTCTTGAAATTGATAACGCAGGAGGAGATGTTTATTACTCATTTTGCTACTTTATATTTTGTCAAAATAGTTTAAAAAAATCAGTCATTATTTACATTCCCACATCTTTCTTTCAAAATGATGGCCAATATAATATTTTTTTAGGTGATAATTTTCTTTATCAGAAACATAATTTTAACATATATATTTTTAAATTAGGCACTCACATAGAATGTGCCAAAATAGTTAATATCAGTATTGAGCATAAAATATACGATAATTGAAGGATAACATTAGAAACTGCAAAACTTTCCGTATTAGTTAATGTTGAATTTGAAACAATAGTTGAAAACTCGCATGACTGCTACTTTTGCTCTTCATACGCTAAGTATATAAATAAAAGAATGAAATATCCACATATCTAAAGGTTCCCGTGTTGACACAGCCATAGCATTTTTATAAGGTAAAAGTCTGTGGTAATATTTTAGTGCAAATTGGAAAACAAAATACATATAATAAAACATATGACAACAGCACAAGTACTAGATTATTTACTTTTATGTTAAATTGTTACTCTCGGCGGGGGAAATACTTGAACCAAATGTCACTTTCGGTGACATTTGTTGTACAAGCAGCTTCCTAGATAGGATTATCAAATTCCCTCATTCATTTGTTGCTTGAGTTTACTGAAGACTTTTGCTCCATTTTATTTTCTTTTTCTTTAAGGCTTGGAGTCAAGACTGAAGCTAATGGGAAGCAGGCCTTCACCAGTTACCACTACCTTCTTAAATCTTTCTGCTTGAGGCTAGTTTGTTGCTTCCTACCTAATTGGTTATTCTATTCCATCAAGAATCCAATAGAAAGGGCTAACGTGGATTAACATTTTCTTATCAGCAACGTGATGATGATATGATATATAATGTCCATTATATTGCCACTCATTTCAGTAGATGTACAGCTTTTTAGAATGAACACAATTACAAAACTACAAAATTGTTTTAAGAATGAACACAATTACAAAATTGTTAGAAAAAGGCACGAATCTTTTTGTTAGAGATATAATTCTCTGGTCAAATTCATGAACCTAAATACTCAAGAATAGATAGCAATTTACATGAACGTGTAAACTGCTATCTAAATTCCTGCGAAAATTCTAACTCATAGTTTTGGCAACCGATGATAATATATATATATATATATATATATATATATATATATATATATATATTGTTTCGATGGGACAAGGGGACAACCAAGGAAGCGACGACAACAAAAGTACTTTTGGTTATTTGCACATGACAATTGAGGATTGGTCAAAACTTGTAGCCCACACAAACCTGTCAAGAATAGTATATTCTTGCTCGGCAAGAATAATAATGCTCTAGATTGAGAAATTCGCCTGTTTATGCTAATATATAACCGATTCTGAATCAGAACAACTCAAGTGAGGAAATTATGTTATAACACGAGATATCAATATGGGAACAATGGATATTTCGCCTAGCAAAATTCATATTTTTGCCTTTCCATACCCAGCAAAAGGTCACTTAAATCCCATGTTGCATCTCTGCAACCGTTTAGCATCGAAAGGTTTCAGGATAACATTGATCACCACAGCTGCAACATTCAAGTCTTTGACTACCAAAGCCATCAACTCCATGAGAATTGAGTGTATTTCTGATGGTTTGGACAAATTCGATGAAGATGACATGCAAGGTTATTTTACACAGTTGAGAACTGCTGCTTCAAAGAGTTTAGCTGAACTCATTGAGAAATACAGAAGAAGTGATGATTATCCTCCAAGAATTGTGATTTATGATTCAATGATGCCGTGGGTTTTGAATGTAGTTCAACCGATGGGCCTCCGCGGAGCTGTATTCTTTTTTCAATCTTGTGCCGCTTGTGCCGTTTGCTACCATATGGGTCAGGGAACAATAAAGCTTCCCCTTGAAAAGTCTGTAAAAGTTCCTTCAATGCCAGCACTAGAGAGTAATGATCTTCCTGATTTTCAATTCCTCCCGGATCCAGATAGTGTTGTTACGAAGCTGCATCTTGACCAGTTCTCAAATATTGAGAAAGTTGATTACATTCTTTTCAACACTTTCTACGAGTTGGAGGAGGAGGTAAGTTGGGAACTTTATTTAAATCCGTAAACATAATATCCATTGCAGATAATTCTTTTAATTTTGTCAAATTAGATCACCATTTGACAATCCATACATTGCATAAATTTTAATCAGTGGATAAAAAGATAATATTTGTCAATTGTGATGCTTTGTCAAACATGTGAAACATAAACGTTAGGCCTACTAATGTTTGGAGCTAATAATGTTCTCCAGAAAATGTCCTCTGTTTCTAACAACAAGCAAGTTAATTTAGAGGTAAAGTGCACATTTCAACACTTGATAATCGCATTTCTGTTACTATAAATATCAGATAGCAACTTGGATGGCAGAAAGGTGGCCGATTAAGACAATAGGACCAACAGCTCCGCTAAATTTTGTAGACAAGAAACTCAGGAGTACCACCAAGGATCAATCAAATTATCTGTTCGAAACAAACACTGAATCTTGCTTAAACTGGTTGGACGAAAGAGAAACAGGTTCTGTAGTTTATGTATCTTTTGGGAGCGCGGCGGCACCTGGAGAAGATCAAATAGAGGAAGTGGCAGAGGCCTTATTGAAGTGCAACTGCAAATTCCTCTGGGTGGTCAGAGCTGAAGAAGAGAGTAAGCTTCCAAAAAATTTCAAATCTGAGTCTTCAGAGAAAGGCCTAGTCATAAACTGGTGTCCTCAGCTTGAGGTTTTAGCTCATCGGGCCGTGGCGTGCTTCGTGACTCATTGCGGATGGAATTCAACTATTGAAGCTCTGAGTTCAGGTGTGCCAATGATTGCAGTGCCACAGTTGGTAGATCAAACTACAAATGCTAAATTCGTTGCAGACGTATGGCAAACTGGGCTGAGAGTTAAGGCTAATGAAAAAGGAATTGTCACAAGAGAGGAATTTGAGTACTGTATAAGAGAAATTACCGAGAGTGAAAGGGGGAAAGAGTTCAAAAGAAATGCCATCAAATGGAAAGAATTGGCCATAGAGGCAGTACGTGAAGGTGGAAGTTCTGATAGAAACATAGATGAATTTGTAAGCATGCTTTTGTCTGCAGTACCCTAATGTATTTCCATTCTGTTTGCAATGCTGGGCTGAAGAGACCTGTAATTAGGATTCTTTAACTCACAACCCAATAATAAATGAGGGCAAGCTTTGATTTTGCTTGCCATTATTTCGAATTATCCATTTCATAGGACATTGGATTATATGAATAATTACTTTTCTAATTATAATATTACTGTCACATGGTGTCTATATCCTTTTAGACTTAAATTCTTAGAACGTCCACACTTTTATCTCATTCTCACTTAAAAATATGAAAACTAAACACGTTATTTAGGATAGAAATCAAAACAATATATTGCTTGCAATTACACGTGTAATGTTCTCTCTCATATTCAATAAGTCTTGATGTTGAATCAATATTAAGTCATGGTTTCACCACTAGTAATTTTCGAACATGTGCTTGCCTTATTCCCTCTGGACATACAAGAACTTGTGTTGAGACTTTTTATAATCCATCAGGTTTTGTTTTCTCGGTGACTTTCAAGCATAAATCACAGGACCAAAATAGTTAAATCAAGTTATTAGTAATCTATAACTCTGCATATTATGTACCAATCATTATTCACTTCTTTCATCAGTTGGGACAAACGTGGGATTGTAATCACACATTCTTCAAGCCTTTTTGCCCTTACAAAACCCAATAAAAATTTTATACTATATTGTTTAATCACAACTCAGTGTCACTAGCCAAGTCTCTTTTCCATATCGTTACAGGACCACTAAAGGTTTAATCTAATACAATTGATACCACGCCTCAAAATAACATAACACGTCACACCTAAAAAAAAACTCCACCCATGCGAGGCATCAATATAGTTGTTAGTTAGGCATTAAATAAATCACGCATCAATATAGGTGTTAGTTAGGCATTAAATAAATCACGCATATTATTGAAAACTAAATAAATCGTAAATTTCAGATATCCAGTCCCATGTATTATTCCTGCTTGGCCCATGATAATTAGTTATAATTATATGTCCATTGGGCGGCTAGTAATAGTGATGGGAACTGCTCCCACTAAATTTTAGCCAAGTTGAGCTAATATAATTCGGACAACATGCACATTAATTTTATCAAATTTGTCATTTACAATGTCCATATACATAGAAATGAACACATGCTCAATCCTCTTTAATTACGAGTTAAAAAAATCTAGATTTTATATGACAAGAAAAAAGCATAGGAAATAATAAATACCACTTAGTTCAATAGTTTAACTCAAACTGTCCTACAGTGCTTCTGTCACCTATAAAATAAAAAAAAAAGGACTAATTTTACTTTGCTCCCCTTAACTTATGATCGATTCTTACTTTGCACCCTCAATTTCAATTTTGATCACATTACACCTTTAAGTTTTCAAGTTTGTCCCACTTTGGACTTTCATTAACCGCATTGAGAAAATTGATGAAATTTTCGTACATGCACAGTAGTTCCTGTTAGTCAAAGGCTAAATTTGGCATTGCATCCCTAATTAGTATTCGTTCTCATTTTACACTCCCAAACTCTAACTTTTGTACACATTGTACTCCTTAATATTCTTTTAATTTATTGTTATGAATTTTCTAAATGTATAATAAACTATCAAATTTTCAATTTTATTCTAGTAAACATTCTATCACACACATATGCATAGTGTCATATACAGTAAAATAGGAATGTACATATAATTAACCAAAAACTTGTATATTATTAGAATTAAAAGCTGAATGCCCTATTTAAGGTACTTTGAACCTACATTGATATTATTCTGCAAGTAATCAATTAAATTTATTTATTGGTAAATAAGCCTTTTTTTTCCAGGAATGATAACATTTTATTGGTAAATAAATCATTTATGAACAAAATTATTGCCTTTTACTTTTACGGATAAATAAATTGAACTCTGAAAGGGGTTTTCACGGTTAGATACTTGCATATTCACTTCTGTGGCAAAATAAATATTTTGTAATTACAGAAAACATAAATTATAAATATAATTTTGTAAATTTGATACTGACGAGATCTACCAAAGAATAGTAAAAATCTTCGTGCACTTCTAAGAATATGTAACAATACTTTAAAAACAAATTAGATAATATAATATATTAAAAAATAGAATTTGGAAGGTGCAAAATGGAAACAAACAATAGGTTAGCAGTGCATAATAGAATTTAACCTACTGACTAATGACTAACGATATGTAATATGCACCCATGAAAATTTCGTCAATTTTATTTTTATTAGCCTCTTAGCAATTGGACTTAGATGAATCAAATTTGAAAGTTTAGAATGTAATATGTTTGAAACTAAAATTAAGTATAAAAAGTGAGTATCGATCGTAGGTTGAGGGATGTAAAGTAGAATTAGGCCTAACAAAAGTTTATTCTATGTTGTATTCAATCCCAATGAATCTGTTCGCTGGTCCCGCTGCACAAAATAATCAAAACTAGATTCCAATTTGCCAACGAAATCCAATTTTCCTAACTTTGTTGTCGTCAACCAAGAATATGGATAGTAATGGTGTCACCATCATCAAGTCCAAGAACTCTCGGACAAAATATGTATTGTTGTCCAAATATATCTTATGAATAAGAGGGAAAACTGTGTCGGTTTAACAAAAGTGAAAGAGTAAACAGTTAGAAGTAGTTATGGAAGTTAGAAGTTAGTTAAGGGAAGTGAGTGAGGATGAGTAGCTCAAGCAATAAAAGAAGAACAGGCAGCTGTAGAAGTTAAGATTTTGCTTGTAAACAATCTGTAATCAGTTCTCTCTCTAATAAAATTCTCTCTACACTTCCTTTCAATTTTTTCAATTCTCTCTCTCTTCTCTCTATCTCTAATTCTGCTTCCTTCTCCAATCATTCTCTCCCAATTTTAGTTGTCCAGTTTTGCGAAATTCATTTAGGCATTTCGTCTTTCAATCGAAATTCCTGATAAGAGGTATCAGAGCCAGTCGATTCTTGGACCATGGCAAAAGAGACTCGCTTGAAAACCATGGAGCAGGTGAAAAAGATGGAAAGTAGGG
Source organism: Mitragyna speciosa (assembly GCA_024721245.1). Classification (NCBI taxonomy): domain Eukaryota; kingdom Viridiplantae; phylum Streptophyta; class Magnoliopsida; order Gentianales; family Rubiaceae; genus Mitragyna; species Mitragyna speciosa. Next base: position 20,961,417 of record CM045571.1, read on the forward strand.
TGCAGAACAACGTTGAGGGGTTGCAAGCAGATCTGAAAAAGTTCAAGTTGCATGTTGATGAGAAGTTTGTAGAAATGGAGAAGAGAATGGAAGCATTTATTTCAGGTATGGATGCTAAACTGATCTCCTTTTTGCAAGCCTTTAATAGGGAAAAGAACATATCAGTTGAAGAAGTACAAATTGTAGAAAAAACACCCCTACTGCCCATTCCTGGATCACGAGGAAAGAAGGAGAAAGATCTTGGAAATCTAAATTAAGATGGGAATAATAGAGTTTGGGTCATGGCCCCTAAGGTTGAATTGCCAATTTTCGATGGGGAAAAACCAAAGGAATGGCTTCGGAAGTGTGAGAACTATTTTCTTGTTAACCAGATTCCTGATAATCAGAAAATGGAGGTGATCAAAATGTATTTAGAAGGGAAGGCTAAGACCTGGTATCAAGGAATCAAGAAAAGCCATAAAGGGATAGAATGGGAAGAATTTTGTGAGAAGATGGGAAGGAGATTTAGAGAAAAGAAGGTTTATGATGAAGTGGAAGAATTCAATAAATTAGAGCAATCAGGCACTTTGAAAGAATATCTTGAAAAGTTTGAAGAACAGAGTACTTTAATGCTGATTAAGGATCCTCACCTGTCAGAATCTTATTTTGTTTCGAGTTTTATAAGTGGGTTGAAGGATGACATTCAACCAGTCATCAGAATGTTTAAACCTTCTACTATTCAAGAAACTGAGAAGATTGCAGAATTACAGAACAGTTGGAGTTGGAAAAGAAGAGAGGAAGTATGATAATGAAGCCTTGCGAAGGTAATGGGTCTCAGAAAGGACTGAACCATAACCCTGCAAACCCGAACCTGAGTGCAAGAAGTTCTAGTCTAAGAGTCACCAAAGGAGCAAGTTATGGAAATCCTCTCCCTGAAGCTAAGAAAATTTCTCCTCAGGAAATCCGATATAGGAGGAATAATAATTTGTGCTTTAGGTGTGGGGAAAAATATTCATCAGGAGATCAATGTAAATTCAAACATCTCAATTTCATAATCATAGATGAAGAGGAAGAAAGAGAATTCTTGGATGCCATTAGGGAGCAAGAAGAAAGCACAGGAAATCGAAGGCAAATAGTAGAAGTTTCTCTTCACACTCTCACAAGGTTGATGAAAAGGAAGACCATGAAATTGCAAGGACTACTCCAAGGAAGAATTATTTATGTTCTTATAGATACTGGCAGTACCACAAGTTTTCTCAACAAGAAACTAGTGAAAGAGCTGCAATTGCCAGAACAGAAAATGGAACTGCTTAAAGCTACCATTGTAGATGGAAGTATAGTCTCTAGTGATACTTACTGCCCCTCTGATACTTACTGCCCCTCTGTGAAATGGGATATTTAGGGCTATCCTTTTGAACATCCTTTAATCACCATGGAGATTAGAGTTTGAGATCTTATTTTAGGAATCAACTAGATGACTCAATATAGCCCAATAACATTTGATTTCAGGCACATGAATGTGAGATTTTATAATGAAGGGAGTGAGGCATTGTTAGAAGGAAGAGTGCAGCAACCACCATGAAGCTGGTCAGGGGAAGAGCTACCAAAAAATTTATCAGTCTGAAGCATAGGGGTGTGGCAGAACTTCATGTGTGTTCCTCTGATGGTGCAAAAACTAAGGTAAGCATTCCAACTGAAATTCTTGAGTTATTGCTGCAATACTTTGATGTTTTTGAGATTCCTAAACAACTATCCTTAGAAAGAGCACAAAATCACTCCATTCCTCTAAAGAATAATGCACAACCCTTTAAACTCAAACCTTATAGGTATCCCCACTCCCAAAAGTCTGAAATTGAAAAATAGTCCAGGAAATGTTAGAAACTAGAGCGATTCAAAATAGTAATAGTTCGTTTGCTTCACCTGAACTGTTGGTCAAAAAGAAAGAAGGAACCTGGCATTTTTGTGTTGATTTTAGACACCTGAATGAACTTACCATCAAAGATAAGTACCCCATCCCCAACATTGAAGAACTATTAGACGAACTTCATGGTTCTACCTTGTATTCAAAAATTGATCTTAGGTTTGGATATCACCAAATTCGAGTTAAACCTACTGATGTCCATAAAACGCCTTTTCAAACCCACCAAGGCCACTATGAATTCCTTGTCATGCCATTTGGCCTCACCAACACACCTGCAACTTTTCAATCTCTCATGAATAAGATTTTCTAACCTTACCTTAGAAAATTCATTTTAGTCTTCTTCGATAATATTCTTCTTTACAGTCCTAACTTGGAATTTCATATTAAAAATTTAGAAATTGTGCTCTTAACTCTTAGAAAAAATCAGTTATATGCTAAACAGTCCAAATGCCTATTTGCATAACTAAGACTGGAATACTTGGGGCATGAATTAAGCACAAGTTGTAGAGATAGACATGGCCAAGGTAGAGTGTATGAAGAAGTGGCCAACTCCTACTTGTGCTAAAGCCTTAACGGGATTTTTAGGCCTAACAGGTTATTACAGGAGGTTCATTCGAAATTATGGGTTGCTATATAAACCTCTTACTGAATTACTGAAGAAGAAGGCTTTCCACTGGAATGAGCATGCAAAAGTAGCCTTCCAAACACTCAAAAAAGTTATGAGCACCACACATGTACTTTGATTGCCAGACTTCTCCAAGGTTTTTGCAGTGGAAACTGATGCCTGTAGTAGAGGGATAGGTGCTATTCTCATGCAGGAGGAGCAACCTATAGCTTACCTCAGCAAAGCTTTGAGCCAAAAAAATCTGGGTATGTCTGTGTATGAAAA